>CM042842.1:11754084-12244084 GCA_023653725.1 Bungarus multicinctus | reverse complement strand
TTTTGGTTTTTTGCAATGGTCATTAAGCGAACACTGTGATCATTAAGGGAACCAAGAGTTCGCTTTGGTCCAGTTTTGCCAAAACCCGGAGTGCTGCTTTTTTTGCCAAAACCGTCATAAAAATCAGGTCATGTGATGCTCCCTCCCCATTCTGCTCAAGATTTCCCCATCTTAATTTGGGCCATAGTGTTTTGGATTTTGTATCAATTTATTTATATTTTAATCGTGATGCTTCCGACAAAAATAAGCAAGAACAATGTTTTTTTAATGGATACCATTTTATTTTTTTTGTGATTGTAAGCTGCCCAGAGTTACCTTCAGGTCAGAAGGACGGCCTATACATTTTATAATTAAATGAGAAACTACAAATATCATCTAAATTTATATTACATTAGAATTATAAGCTATATCATTTATTTTAAAAATGTAAGCTGGTTGCAGAGTTCCTGATGTGTAGCCTTGCCACCCTAGGGGAGGCCGCGGTCAGAACTTTTGAACTGAGTTGTAAGTATCCCCATAGAAGTCGGTTGTAATTTTGAACGGTCACTATACCACCGGTTGTGAATTGAGGACCACCCCTGTGCTGTCTCTCCCCGTCACTTGCACATCCCAATACACATTCTGCCACTTCTTTTGACTCACCTCTCTCTAAAAACAGGAGCAACATATTTACTTATTCATATTTGTCTAATATGAAAAGGACTCGGGAGGCAGGATAGCAGTGTTCCAATATTTGAGGGGCTCCTACAAACACAGGGGGAGGGAAGGTTAAACTGTTTTCCAAAGCAGCAAAAGGCAAGAGAAGAAACAATGGATGGAAACTAACCAAGGAAAGATCCAACCTAGAACTAAGGAGAAGTTTCCTAAGGGTGAGAGCAATCAACCAATGGAGCAACTTCAGAAGTTGTGAGTGCTCCATCAATGGAGGCTTTCAAAAAGAAACTGGACAATCATTTATCTGAAATGGTAAAGGGTCTCCTGCTTGAACAGAGGGTTGGACTAGAAGACCTCCAAGGTCCCTTCCAACTCTATTATTCTATGTTCTACAAAGGCCAAGTTTTTGGACAGCCTGGGCCACAAATAACCCCGCCCCATTTTCATTAGACATGTGTGACTCCAATTAAGGCTGCTAGATTCTGTTCCGGCATGTTACCAACAGCCTGACCAATGATTTAACTAAAAGCAACAACAACAACCATGGTTAAATGAACTGTAAGCCAGTCCTAGCTTTCGCCAGATGGACAGGCGCTTCAGGTCATCTCCTGCTTCACTTCTTTGCATCACCACAGGCTAAGTCACAAAACGGCCATGTATCCTTCTAGGACATAAAACTCCACCCGGACTCTAATTCATCAGGTCTACTGCCAAGAAAACAGTGATTCAAATGGAGAAGCCTAAAAACTGAAATGGCAAACAGAAGACCCCATTTATGTAGCAAATTAACAGAGTTGGAAGGGACCTTGTAGGTCATCTAGTCCAACCCCCCTGCCCAAGCAGGAGACCTTACACCATTTCTGACCAATGGGAGTCCAGTCTCTTCTTGAAAGCTTCCAGGGATGAAGCTCCCACAACTACTGAAGGCAACTTCTGTTCCATCGGTTGGTTGTTCTCACTGTCAGAAAATTTCTCCTTATTTCCAGGTTGAATCTCTCCTTGTTCAGTTTCCACTCATTGCTTCTTGTCCTGCCCTCAGGTGCTTTGGAGAATAGCTTGACTCCCTCTTCTTTGTGGCAGCCCCTGAGATATTGGAACACTGCTATCATGTCTCCCCTGGTCCTTCTCTTCCCCAGACTAGCCAGGCCCAGTTTCTGCAACCATTCATCGTATGTTTTAGCCTCCAGTCCCCTAAACATCCTGGTTGCTCTTCTCTGCACCCTTTCTAGAATCTCAACATCTTTTTTTATAGTGGGGTGACCAAAACTGGATGCAGCATTCTAGGTGTGATCTTACTAAGGCTTTATAGAGTGCGATTAGTACCTCACATTTGGGAGATATTAAGGCAAGATCTCACTCTGGTGGTCCTTGACTTTACAATGGTTCATTTAGTGACCGTTCAAAGTTACAATGGAACTGAAAAGAGTGACTTATGACCATTTTTCACACGTGTGACCATTGCAGCATCTGTATGTGATCAAAATTCAGACGCTTGGCCATTAATTCATATTTATGACGGTTGGAGTGTCCCAGGGTCATGCCATCCCCTTTTACGACCTTCTGACAAGCAGAGTCAATGGGGAAGCCAGATCCATTTTACAACCGTATTATTAAATTAATAATGACCATGATTCACTTAAGAGCTGTGGCAAGAAAGGTTGTAAAATGGGGCAAAGTTGACTTTAAGACTGTCTCACTTAGCGACAGAAATGTTGGACTCAATTGTGGTCGTATGTTGAGGATTACCTGTAAATCATCTGAACTTCTTTCTCGCAGATGGTGGAAGGGCAGAACCAACAGCTCTTTGGGCAAATCAGCCTGAAATCTCCATCTGCTCTTAATTTGACACTTTGGAAATATTCCTTCTCCTTTCCAGACTTTGAAAGATCCCTTACATCCGGTGACTTGTTTTGCAAATTTAAACGCTCGTTATGAGAGTCGTCAAAAGGATGGAAAGTCATCTGACATGCAGGAATGGAAATTGGACCATGCTTCTGGAAATAGGAGGCAATCTCATGGTGGGATTAGGGGATTGAATCTAAGTGAGAGACATCCTATACCACCTTGGAGTGGGCCACTACCTGGGAGGTGGGGTCCCCCTTCTTTGAACACAACGTTTGATGGGAAAGCAAATAAAGTAGCCGTGTTCTTGGGGCAGTTAATTTTAGAAACAGGGTGGAGTTGCAGGGACTTAATTAATGGGCGGATGTTAGGTTAATGGGGAGGATATAAAGACAGCGTTGAGAGGCAGTTGCACAGAATATCGCTGCTGTAGTTACTGATCGTGATTGGAAGACCTGCAATAAACTCTACTCTCGCATATCATTACTTGTGAGCAACGTGGTTTATTGGAAAAGGTGTCCAGTGCTCGATAGGATTTGACACATCTCCTCCTGATGTGCAAATATGGACGAAGTGGTAGACAAGAATCTAACTTACTCTATAGAAGTAATTTTTTTCATCGTGCAGTGCAAAAAAAAAACACCTCCTCCTACACTTTTCCACTCTTCAATCTCATTCAGGCTGATAAAACTACCTTTGCTTTTGAAGTTTTCTTTCAAGGAGAATTTTGATAAGTGGGGTGCTTTGGGCTTTGCCTTCTTTCATGCGACTTTAGGGAAAGATTAACACAAGCCATAGCTTGTGTTAATAGAGAAACCATAGCTTGCTTTAAACAGTCAGCACCGAAGAGAAAAACATTCAACAGAAAATGCATCAAGAGACTCAAACATGGAAGAAGTAGAAGATGAGGGAAACAAAGAGAAGGAGAAGGAGAAAGGGAGAAGAGGAGGTGGAGGAGGAGAGTAAGAAGGAGGAGAGTTAAGGAGAAGGATTGGAGAAGGAGAAGGAGAAAGAAAGGGAGGAAGAGGAGGAGGAGGAGAGGAGGATTAGAGAGCGAGAAAGAGAAGGAAAAGGAGGAAGAAGGAGAGGAGGAGGAGGAGGAGGAAAAGAAGGACAAGGAGAGGAGGAGGAAGAGAGTTGAGGAGGAGAAGGATTGGAGAAGGAGAAAGAGAAGAAAAAGAAGAAAGAGAAGGGAGAGGATTGAAGAAGGAGAAGGGAAGTCAAGATGGAGGAGGGCTGGAGCAGGAGAAGGAGCAAAGCTGAGGAAGAGGAGGATGGAAGGAAAGGCAGAGATGATGAGGATGACTGATGATGATGGAGATGTTTCATCTGGAATTAAAACCTCCGAAACATTGCAAGGCTGGTTTCTCTTGAAATGCAGATCATGAAAACCAAAGTTATGATGCAGGAAAATTGGCTATCACCGTGAGTGCCAGGCTACAAGTCCCCTTCAAGATTATAGCCAGATCTGAGCTGAATTCAAACGGGGAGGGAGGCAGCCCCCTCCCTACAGGAGCCTAAAATTGCCAGCCTGACATGGAAAAGGGACTTTTTCCCCTCCTCCCTGCTCCTGTGCCAACAGCGTATCAGCCCCCAGCAAGAGAAACATTTCATTAAAAGTCCATTAATTTCTGCCAAAAAGCAAGGTGTGGGTTTCAGTGTTGGGTTGGCACCCTCCAGGGTTCTGGAACTGTGGGGTTAAAAAAAATCAGTTCTGGGGGGGTTATTGTTTTTCTTTTCTTCTTTTCTTTTCTTTCAAGGGCATTTTGAAAGCTGTTGGCAGAAACAACAGCAGAAATTTTATCCACAGGTCATTTCTGGGATCGGTTTTCATGCTGCTGTTGGAAAGCAAAAGGAGCCTTTTCAATCCCGCCAAAGTGGCAAGCTAGTGGGCAATTGGCATTCACACAGAACACTTGTGGGTTGCTTGTACTGTAAATGGTTTTGCCCCTTCAGCCAAGGGAAGCATGAGGGCTTGGATGCTTCAACGGGGAGAGGGAAGGGTACGTGTGTGTGTGTGTGTGCTGCCTTAAAACAATCTGGCATTGGCAGCTTGGAGCAGATAATCCCATTTTAGTGGATTGTGCCAACTTAACCGATGGTGGTTTAGTTAAAAGAAATGATGGTTAGATGCCCCAAGGGTTAAATGGTTAGTCGGGAATGTTTCACTGGACATAGAAAAACAGAGTTGGAAGGGACCATAGGATCAGAGATGTATTCAGCAGGTTCTGACCGGTTCTGGAGAACTGGTAGCAGAAATTTTGAGTAGTTTGGAGAACAGGCAAATCCCACCTCTGACTAGCTCTGCCCCCTTCTATTCTCTACCTCCTATTGAGTCCCAGCTGATCGGCTGGGTCTCCTTTGATTGCCCTGCACAGGGGAACGGAGCTGGAAAGCAGGTTAGTGGGGTGGGGAGGGAAGGGGGATTTTGCAGTAACCTTCCCCTGCCATGCCCACCAAACCACGCCATGCCCACCAAGCCACGTCCACAGAACCAGTAGTAAAAAAAAAATTGAATCCCGCCACTGCCTTGGTGGTCTTCTAGTCCTTCTAGGAGTCTGCAACCTGTGGCTCTGGAGCAATTTCTGGAAGCCAGTCATTCCATTGTTCTCTCTGTCAGGAAATTTCTCCTTAGTTCTAGGTTGCTTCATAAGTTTCCATCCATTGCTTCTTGTCCTGCCCTCAGATGCTTTGGAGAATAGAATATAATATGGAATTGAATAGAATAATGGAATGGAATAGAATAGAATATAGAATAGAATAGAATAATGGAATGGAATAGAATAGAATATAGAATAGAATAGAATAATGGAATGGAATAGAATAGAATATGGAATAGAAGAGAAGAGAATATGGAATGGAATGGAATAGAATAGAATATGGAATAGAATAGAATATGGAATAGAATAGAATAGAATAATGGAATGGAATAGAATAGAATATGGAATGGAATAGAATAGAATAGAATAGAATAGAATAGAATAGAATAGAATATGGAATGGAATAGAATAGAATGGAATGGAATGGAATAGAATAGAATATGGAATAGAATAGAATATGGAATAGAATAGAATAATGGAATGGAATAGAATAGAATATGGAATAGAATAGAATAGAATAATGGAATGGAATAGAATAGAATATGGAATGGAATAGAATAGAATAATGGAATGGAATAGAATAGAATAGAATAGAATAGAATATGGAATGGAATAGAATGGAATGGAATAGAATGGAATGGAATGGAATAGAATAGAATATGGAATAGAATATGGAATCGAATCGAATAGAATATGGAATGGAATGGAATGGAATAGAATAGAATATGGAATAGAATAGAATATGGAATAGAATAGAATAACAGAGTTGGAAGGGACCTTGGAGGTCTTCTAGTCCAACCCCCTGCTTAAGCAGGAAACCCTACACCACTTCAGACAAATGGTTATCCAACATCTATCCAATCTATCCAATACATTCACTCCCTCTTCTCTGCGGGGGCCCCTCAAGTACTGGACGGCAGCTATTATGTCGCCCCTAATTCTGATCATGGTTCCATGATTGCCCGGTCCAACGGTTGCTTTTTAGGGAAGCCACATCTGCCGCCAGGCTCTTATTATCCATTCTCTTCAAGCCATTTGGCAGAGCAACCCGGGTCTAACCGGAGAAAAGAGCAGCGCTAAAACCAAAGTTGAAGGCAGAACAAAAAGCAACGGGTGGAAAGCACTCAAGGAAAGATCCAACCTAGAACTAAGGAGAAATTTCCTGACAGGGGCAACAATGAATCAGCGGAACGACTTGCCTCCAGAAGTGGTGGACTCTCCAACCCTGGAAGCTTTTTAAGACGAGATTAGAGAACCACTTGCTTGAAATCGTCTCGCATTCGCTGCCTGAGCAGTGGGTTGGACTAGAAGACCTCCAAGGTCCCTTCCAACTCTTGTTGTTCTATGGTCTCGGCAGGGCATTCAGTCAGGAGGGCCCGATCCTTAAACGCATATTGGCCGCGATGGGCCTCGTGTGTCTTTTGGGGAGGGGGCGCGCTCCACGCTTCCCGGGCGCCCACCTTTCCAGGAAGGGTGCCAGGCGGCAGAGGTGCGCCGGCGGATTTTCTCCCCTAGGGGTCGCCGGCAATGCCAGTCTTTGACAACGGGGGGCGGGGGGGGCGGACGCGAGGGGAGAAGCCCCCCCCCCCCCGTTTCAGCCTCGCCCAGCAAAGCTTCGGCTTCGCTTTCGCGGCTGCTGTGGCCCGAAGGGACCGGCCGCCGAAGCGGCTCTTGGAGAAACCGGTTCGAAGGTGAGGAGAGCCGGGAAAGAAGAAGGGCGGCGGCTGTGCCGAGGAAATCCAAGAAAGGAGAGCGGGCGCGGGGGGGGAGGGGGAGGTTTTCCAGCTGGTGCCCTGCTGGTGTGCTGGACTACATTGCCTATCATCCTGTGCAGGAAAGAAGGGACGAGGGGGGGCATGCACCAAGGAATAGTCCCTCCGAAGGAAGGGGGAAAGATTTAGACGGGCAGGGGAGGAAAAGAGGATCTCCCGGGCAGCAGCGGCAGGAGAGGTGTTGCATTCCCACGACTCGCTTCTCTGCGGCTTCCTCGAGTATTCTCGCTGGCGGGAGTTTCAGCGCTTTATTAAACTCCCGAGTCAAGGTTCGCCGGACTCGGGAGGCTTCTGGCCACTGGGGCGACATCGACCGCGGCTGTAACCCGTTGCCAGCCTGGTATTTCGCGTGCGTCGTGAGAATCCACCCGATTTCTTGCCATAAGGGACGGAAAGGGGAACGGAAGCTGAGGAAGCGTGCAGTTGGTCCTCAGCAGCTCGGGAAGGATCGACTAAGTGAACAGGACCCCGGAGCTGGAAGGGGATCCGGTTCTTTGGGGAAACTTGAGCGGTTTTTCCCCCGGGGCGGGGGGTGGGGGGGCGGCTCAGCCCGGAGGGCGCGCACCGGCTGTGCCAGGGAGGAAGGGCCGGGCGGGAATCGGAGAGGAAGAAAAACCACGAGGAGGAGGAGGAGGAACTGCCCCGACCCCCCGCCCTGCCGGCTCCTCCTGTCAATCGCCTCCCCGCCCGCGGTTCTCTAGCAGCGCCCCCCACCCACGCCAGGTTCTTCGCTGAACCCCGCCCGCGCTCTTTTCCTCCCCACCACGGGCTGCCCCGGAGACTGTGCGGGGCTCACCTTTTGAGGGCACCTGGTGCCTTTGTTCGCTGCCAGGTAAGACCCGGACGGGGAGGCGGGAAAGGGCGAAACAACCCGGGATTCGCGGTCCACACAGCAACCCGAGCGATCAACCCAGAGGACAGAAGTTGCCTTCGGAAGTTGTGGGAGCTTCATCCCTGGAGGCTTTCAAGAAGAGACTGGACTGCCATCGGTCGTAAATGGTGTAGGGTCTTCTGCTTGGGCGGCGGGTTGGACTAGATGACCTACAAAGTCCCTTCCAGCGAAGTGGGCAAATTTTCTCCTCTTGAGTCTTCCGGAGATTTGGAAGCTGCTTTGTCCTGCGTGGGCGAGGCCACCAAGGGCTCTGTAGGTGAGGAGGGGGTCAAGCTATTTTTCAAGGCACCTGAAGGCCAGACAAGGAATAATGGATGGAAATTGAACAAGGAGAGATTCAACCTGGAAATAAGGAGGAATTTTCTGACAGTGAAAACAATCAACCAATGGAACAGAAGTTGCCTTCAGAAGTTGTAGAAGCTTCATCCCTGGAAGCTTTCAAGAAGAGACTGGACTGACATCTGTCAGAAATGTTGTAGGGTCTCCCGCTTCAGCAGGAGGTTGGGCTAGAATAGATGACCTACAAGGTCCCTTCCAATTCTGTTAATCTGTATCTGCCCCAAGGTGTTCTTACTTCCCAGTCCCTCACCTCTTCAAATTCCTTTCAAGTTTCCGGTCCTGGGTGTGCTACAGGGGGAAAATCCACTGAATACCATAGGTATTCAGGCTTGAGGTCTTCCAAAAGTCTTGATCTGGGCGTCCTATGGTCACAGTGGCACAGTGATTAGAATGCAGTACTGCAGGCTACTTTCTGCTGCCTGCCGGTTGCCTGCAATTAGGCAGTTCAAATCCCACCAGGCTCCAGGTTGACTCAGCCTTCCATCCTTCCGAGGTGGGTCAAATGAGGACCCAGATTGTTGGGGGCAAGAGGCTGACTCTGTAAACCACTTAGAGAGGGCTCTAAAGCATTGTATATAAGTAAGTGCTACTGCTATTACTATTCAGCATGGCTGGGATTTAGAGGGATTGCGTGGGGACTCAGCTATAGCGCACCATAGGCTTTGGAATCAGTTGAGGCTGCTGAGCTCAAATCTTTCTCTGCCTGCCTTTGATGGAAGTATTGTTACTCCAGCAAAAGACACTCTGTCTTGACAGTTGCACTTCCTTAAGCCTTGAGATTATGTGGAAACGAGACTATTGGAGTTTTTCTTTTTAAAGGAACAGGCACCCATCTTTGAAAATGATTTGGTTTGAAATGGGGCTGACCCTTGGTGATTTGCTGAAGGACTAGGATTTGGGTTGTGGGAAGGAGTGGAGCCATTGAGCATGGATGCTTTCGTTTCTCAGTCTCACAATTTAGCTGGATTTTCTGAACAAGCAATCACACGAAAGTCCTGTGGCTGTACTACTCGGCGAAGGAAAGCTTAAGTTGCCTGGGTGGGGGATGGTCTCTGGTTTGACTCTTCTGACCCCTCTGTGATCATCATCACTGGCAGGGGAATGGATTTGGCACAGAATAGAGGAGTGAAGTTATCCTTTGCGATCTTGAGATCACCATTTCCAGCGTTCTTAGATCAACCACTGACTTTTAAACCAGGGCTCTCCAACCTTGGCAACTTTTAAGCCTGGTGGACTTCAACTCCCAGAATTCTGGCAGTTGAACTCCGCCAGGCTTGAAATAAAGCTGGCTGGGGAATTCTGGGAGTTGAAGTCCTCCAGGCTTAAAGAAAAAGCTGGCTGGGGAATTCTGGGAGTTGAAGTCCTCCAGGCTTAAAGTAAAGCTGGCTGAGGAATTCTGGGAGTTGAAGTCCTCCAGGCTTAAAGTAAAGCTGGCTGGGGAATTCTGGGAGTTGAAGTCCTCCAGGCTTAAAGTAAAGCTGGCTGAGGAATTCTGGGAGTTGAACTCCGCCAGGCTTAAAGTAAAGCTGGCTGAGGAATTCTGGGAGTTGAAGTCCTCCAGGCTTAAAGTAAAGCTGGCTGAGGAATTCTGGGAGTTGAAGTCCTCCAGGCTTAAAGTAAAGCTGGCTGAGGAATTCTGGGAGTTGAAGTCCTCCAGGCTTAAAGTAAAGCTGGCTGAGGAATTCTGGGAGTTGAAGTCCTCCAGGCTTAAAGTAAAGCTGGTTGAGGAATTCTGGGAGTTGAAGTCCTCCAGGCTTAAAGTAAAGCTGGCTGAGGAATTCTGGTAGTTGAAGTCCTCCAGGTTTAAAGTAAAGCTGGCTGGGGAATTCTAAGAGCTGAACTCCACCACACTTGAAGTAAAGCTGGCTGAGGAATTCTGGGAGTTGAAGTCCTCCAGGCTTAAAGTAAAGCTGGCTGAGGAATTCTGGGAGTTGAAGTCCTCCAGGCTTAAAGTAAAGCTGGCTGAGGAATTCTGGGAGTTGAAGTCCTCCAGGCTTAAAGTAAAGCTGGTTGAGGAATTCTGGGAGTTGAAGTCCTTCAAGCTTAAAGTAAAGCTGGCTGGGGAATTCTGGGAGTTGAAGTCCGCTGGGCTTGAAGTTGCCATGGTTGGAGACCTCCATTTTAAACCTAACAGAGCACTGGAGAAGTTGAATGGGTCTGCCTTTTGTCTCCACCCTCAGCTGATTTTGCTCTCTGAGACTTATCAGGAGTTCTGCAAAGCCACTCACCCCCATCCCCCTGCGCTCCATTTACTTTTGACTCTGCGGGGTTATGCTCACACATGGCGCAAAGCTTTCCCCATGTTGTGCAAACGGAGACAATGGAAACGATTGAGAAAGCCCTGGCTCCTGTTAACTACAGGTCAGTGTTGTGCAAATACAGCCAGTAACTCTTAAGTTTGGCATCCCGGGAGACATAAAAATGTCCTTTGGTCATTCATCCAGAAAAAACAAGAGAGTTTTTTTGCACATGATGAGTCTGATTGGGCAAAAATCCTGATCTGGTTGTCTGTAGTTCTGATAGTTTGTTGCTGGCTGAACTTCTTGCCTGAATCTAGATATTGTCATTACCCTGGTAAAGTATATATGCCTGCTGTGCTAGGGATGGGCTCCACAATCCTTCCTTAAACAACTCACAGCTCAGTGTGATGCACAAATCAGATTTAGAACCACACACGATCTGGACAGCATCCTTGCTTATGGCAGGAGGGGGGGTGTCTTAAGTTGAAGTTATCCAGTTGTCTTTCAAATTCCCAACCCTTTCTTCCCAGGTGAATAAATAACTCAATTCCCCCTGGACATCAGTGTGAAAATTTGAGGCTACTTGATAAAACATTCCAGAGGCCAAAAAAAGACTTTATTCTATGAAGAAAAGCTGGAGGGAGTGACTTACGTTTTGTGAGTTGATTGGAGTTAGGATAGATGTTTATCAATCTGATTTATGTAATTCAATGAAAGTTTTAATGTAGGTTTTGTGTTTAAATGTGGGTTTGAAAATGTGTTCTTTTTCTTCATATATAATGCTTGAGTAATTCCTAAAGCTTATAAAATATTGAAATGAATGTGAAAGTATTAATGTTAGTTGGCTGTTCACCACCCTGAGTCCTTCGGGAGAAGGGCGGTATATAAAACTCAGAAATAAATAAATAAATAATGTGAAGAGGAAGTTTTAAAAAAATTAAGACTTCAAGGATATTTACATTCCTAACATAGGTACTTTCAAATGCACTTTCAATAATATTTTACAAGCTTTGGGGAAGGTAGGTAGGTAGGTAGGTAGATAGATAGATAGATAGATAGATAGATAGATAGATAGATAGATAGATAGATAGATAGATAGATAGATAGATGATAGGTGATAGAGAGAGATTAATAGATGATAGGTAGGTAGATAGATAGATAGATAGATAGATAGATAGATAGATAGATAGATAGATAGATAGAGAGAGAGAGAGAGAGAGATAAATTAATAGATGATAGGTAGGTAGGTAGGTAGGTAGGTAGGTAGAGATACAGATACAGATTGTGTGTGTGTGTGTGTTACTTATCGCCTGTTTTGCTCTTTTGTGGATTTTTACAAGCTGGAAACAGATCTGAACAAGCAGTGGAAAAACACAGGAAACTCACAAATGGAAGATATTATTATCTGACTAAGCTTTTAAGATTGCTCCCAGAGACTTGGAGTTTGCTCCCTGTGTTCAAAGACTCTTCTCGATTCAAGAAGCTGAAAAGCAAATGCCGTCCCTCATTATTTTTCCAGAAAATGTTATTTCATTTTCCTCCCTTTCTTAAAGTACCAAGGGAAGGAACCATCTGACTAATTTTTTCTAATGAGAGGACTGCCTCTTTGAATTTTGGGCACAGGTTCACAGCACCTTAGGAAGCAGTCTCAAAGAGCCATGTTGGAGCATGCGCAGAGAACTTTGTGTTCATGCTCTAAAGCTGGTGGTAGTGGAGAAACCTTCTATTAGCTACATGCTTATGGAAATTCTCCGTCATTCAGGTCGTAGTTGTCCCAAAGGTGGTTTTAGAAGAGGCAACTGGATTTTCTGGGTTTTTCTTTTGAAGATGTTTCACTTCTCATTCAAGAAGCTTCTTCAGCTCTGATTGGATGGCGGGGAAGGGAAGGATTTATACTCCTTGCAGACAGCTGGTCATTTGCATCCTTTTAGAGAGTCATTGAGGCCACTGGGAGGTTTATCTGTGTCCTCAGCGTCACCTGAGTTAGTGCTCCTGGTTCCTGTAGTCTGCAATTTTTCCCCCTCTGGAAATCCATTCCTACTCCCACACTATTCCAAGGGTGTTCATCCCAAATTGTATAGCTAAAAGTCTGTAGAGATTCTCAGTCATCCAGGCCATGGTTGTCCCCAAGATCCTTTTTCAAGAGGCAGCTGGACTTTCTGGTTTTTCTCTGAAAACGTTTCACTTCTCATCCAAGAAGTTTCTTAGCTCCGACTTCTGCTGAAGCTGAAGAAGCTTCTTGGGTGAGAAGCAAAATATCTTCAAAGGAAAACAAGAAAGTCTAGTTGCCTCTTGAAAAAAAAGCCATCTTTGGCACTTCTACTGGCTAATTTAGCCAGACTCTCTACCTCTCCAGGAAGTAATTTTTGAGATGATTCTATTTTCATAATGCACATAACTCCTCGACTTAATGACTGGGACCAGAATTTCCATGACCAAGGAAGGCAGTTGTTAAATAAGTCCTACCTGATTTTTTTTTTTTTAAATCTACGATGGTTGCAAATCCAGAATTAAGGAGAAATTTCCTGTCAGTGAGAACAATTAATCAACTAATCAAATAATTAATTTGTGGGACTGCTTGCCTCCAGATTTACAGAGGTGGTATTCAGCAGGTTCTGACCAGTTCTGGAGATCCAGTAGCGGAAATTTTGAGTAGTTCAGAGAACCAGCAAAACCCACCTCTGACTGGAGATTTTACAATATCTTTTCCCTGCCACGCCCATCAAGCCACACCCACAGAACCGGTAGTAAAAAAATTTGAATTCCACCACTGCTCCAGAAGTTGTGGATGCTCCATCACTGGAAGTTTTATGTGGAGATTGGACAGCCATTTGACTGGAACAGATAAGATCTGGGCAATACATAGGCAGGGGGTTGGACTAGAAGACCTCCAAGGTCCCTTTCAAGCCTATTATTATTATTCTATGTTCTCCATTTGACTCTTCCCACATTGCATTTTTTCTCCATCTATTGGAAATCCTCAACTTACAGCCATTTGTTTAATGACCATTTGAAGTTAGAGCAGCATTGGAAAAAAAATGACTTAGGACCACTTTTCGCACATTACGACCATTGCAACATCCCTGTGGTCGATCACATGATCAACATTCAAATGCTTGGCAACTGGCATGTACTTAGGATGGTTGCAGAGTCCTGGGGTCACGTGATCCCCTTTTGCAACCTCCTGACAAACAGAGCCAACGGGGAAGCCAGATTTGCTGTATAACTACCTTACCGACTTAACTGCAATGATTCACTTAATAATGGCGGCGAGAAAGGCCACAAAGTGGGACAAAACTCACTCAACCACTGTCTCGCTTAGCTACAGAAAAATTGGGCTCCGTTGCAGTCATAAGTCGAGGACGATCTACACTGTGACTTCAATACCCACATCTCCAACCCCGTGTCAGTAATTTTCCAGGTTGTTGTCTTTCCCTGCAAATTCTGAGTGACGATTTATCCGGTGAACATGTTTGCATGATTACTTCACATTCCAAAAGAGGGGCTGTGAAAATATCTATAGACCCTTCACATCCCAGACATAAAGTGTTTCAACTCCTTCCCTCAAGATGACACTATAGAGCACTGCACACCAGAACAACTAGACACAAGGACAGTTTTTTCCCAAACACCATCACTCTGCTAAACAAATAATTCCCTCAACCCTGTTCAACTATTTACAAAGTCTGCACTACTATTACTGCTAATCTTCTCATCACTCCGTATCACCCATCCCCTCCCACTTGTGATTGTAGGACTGTAATTTTGTCCCTTGTATCCTTACGATTTATATTGACTGTTTCCTAGTATGATTTGATTGCTTATTGTATCCTATGACTACCACTAAGTATTGTACCTTCTGATTCTTGACGAATGTCTCTTTTCTTTTTATGTACACTGAGAGCATTTGCACCAAGATAGATTCCTTGTGTGTCCAATCACATTTGGCCAATAAAGAATTCTAATCTAATCTAATCCATGCTTGGGAGGGTCTGCTTTTTAAAAGAATAATAAATTTTATTGAATAAACATTAAAAACAATTGAACACAATGCAACTTTCTTCCCCATCCTTTTGGCCATACAAGCTATATTACAGAGACACACATAACAGTTAATTTCCTTTTTCCCTTATGTTATTAGTATAGTGCTAGCTGCATATTATTTCTATTTACATTTATCTCCATTTATCTACAATTATATACATGTTTACAACCATATTTTATAACTCTGCATCCATATCATCTTGTATTTGTCCATTATACACCATTCTCTTTGGTTTACAAAACTTTAGCTTTCATTCCTATAAAGCATCAACCCTCTCTTTCTTTTTCCTTGATACTGTACATTTGATACATTTTACTCCAGACTTCATAATACTCTGTCTCACGCTTAGGGGAAGCTTATATTCCATTTTAGTTGGGTTTTTTTTTTACAAATATTCCATCTTTCCTTTAAGCAGTGTATCATCTGGGTTCAAATATCTTGTGCAATAATATTTCTGGTTAATACAATTTCCTTACCATAACAACAATTAGTACATTCTTATTTTAAACTACTATACATGATATATCTTATCGTTGTAACCATCCCCTTCTTAACTCCTTCCCTTCTATATTCGTATATGTTCTATGTATATATATTCTATGTTCATATATTTAATTTCTAATTTCCATTTTTCTTTTCCAACCATTGATAAAATAATTCCCATATCATACAATATTCAGTTTGTTCTTTTTCTTTAATTGCCAATGTTACTCTATTCATTTCTGCACATTCTAATATTTTCCTCATCACATTCTCTTCTATCAGAATCTTTTCACTTTTCCAGTTTTGAGCAAATACTATTCTAGCTGCAGTTAATACATGAATGATTAAATATGTCTTTTCCTTGCTATAACTTTCAGATATCATCCCTAACAAAAATATTTCAGGTTTTAAGTCTATATGTTGCTTTATCATCTTTTCCAACCACATATGTATTTTTGTCCAATATCTCTTGGCTTCTACACATGTCCACCACATGTGGTAATATGTTTCAGGTATCTGGTGGCATTTCCAACACTTAGCTGATTTATCTTTAAACGTCTTTGCCAGTCTTGCCAGCGCAAGATGCCATCTATATAAAACATCTTATATAAGTTTTCTTTATATGCTGTTGACATTTTTAATTTATAATTTCTATCCCAGGTTGATAAAGCAGGTTGATTTCCCCCTTTTTTAAAAACAACAACAACAACCCAGAGAGTTCCTGCTGGGCTTTGCATCTTGCTGGCGGCAACTCTTGTTAATTTGCTTTCAGATCTTTGAAAGTTTTTTTCCAAAACAGGATCTTCTTCCAATTGTGATATTCAGCCAAATTCCTCTTGGCTGTAGTTTTAACTCAGGCAGCTAATTGTTAAACATTAAGGAGAGCTTTCTTATCTCTGGAAGGCTATTTGAGTTGTGTGGCTTTGCAGCCATATTATAAATAAAAGGTTGGACCGAATTTGCATGTGGTTTTGCTAGCTGTCTGTGTGCTTGGAAGGAGGAGTGGGTGGGAAAAAACCTCCTATTTGCCCCAGGGTGAGCTGAGCTGTGTTATTTACACACTACATAAGTACACCGCAGTGGCCTTTTCAAAGAAGAGCAGCAGTTGAGAATGTAAAAAGCATGCAAGCTAATCCCATCGGGAAGATTTATCCTTGCAGAAAAGGAAGGAGAGCTCGACTGCTTTGAGGTTGGTATTGCTTCTGAGAGGTGAGTTTTCCATGAAGCATTGCTCAATAAACACCTTCTTTCCATCGGTGTTTCGCAAAGCGGGCAACTTTTAAGGGTGTGTGGACTTCAGTTCCCAGAATTCTAAAAGTTGGAGTCAACAAGTCTTAAAGTTGCCAAGGTTGAGAAACGTTGAGGTAGAGCATTTAGAATGAGTACGTAAAATAAAACTGGGTAGATGTATGTGAAAGAGATAAATTAATTGATTCGGAAGGGAAGGAAGGAAGGAAGGAAGGAAGGAAGGAAGGAAGGAAGGAAGGAAGGAAGGAAGGAAGGAAGAGGAATGGAATGGAATGGAAAGGAAAAGAAAAGAAAAAAGAAAAGAAAAGAAAAGAAAAGAAAAGAAAAGAGGACAGGAGATGGAAATGAGAATCAGAGAAGGAAGGAAGGAAAATAGGAATGAAAAGGAGGGAAGGGAGAAAAGGGAGGAAGGAAGGATGGATTCTGGAAGGAAGGAGAGGAAGGAAGGAAGGAAGGAAGGAAGGAAGGAAGGAAGGAAGAAAGAAAGAAAGAAAGAAAGAAAGAAAGAAAGAAAGAAAGAAAGAAAGAAAGAAAGAAAGAAAGAAAGAAAGAAAGATGGGAATGAGAAAGAAGGAAAGAAAGGAGGGGAGAAAAGAAAGGAAAGGATGGATTCTGGAATTTGAAGTCCCAGAAAGTTGCCATGGTTGGAAACATTGTTCTAAATGAAGATAATATTTGGTGGATTGTAATGTGATTGTTGCAATGAGCACAAAATGTTTGGAGGATGTTTTGCAGCTCAGTTAAGCTCAATTGGCTTAATTGGGGCAAGTTTGCTCTTGCAATTGGCCTACCCTGCTAGGGTGGTTAGCAGGAAGCTTGAGAGGTTGAATGGAAACCGGAGTTCTACATGATGTGAAAATTACAATTTCAACAAACTGCTCTCTGAGCACAGAAAGTTCTGCCAAAGGAATGCCCATGGAGAGGCTCAGCTTTATGGCTTTTATTTGCAAAATAAAATTTTGCATGTTTAATTATCTGGTTAGAATAGAATAGGAAAAGAATAGAATAGAATACAGAATAGAATAGAATAGAATACAGAATAGAACAGAATAGAATACAGAATAGAATAGAATAGAATACAGAATAGAATACAGAATAGAATAATACATAATAATATAAAACAGAACAAAATAGAACAGAATAATATAAAACAGAACAGAATAGAACAGAATAGACTAAAATAGAACACAACACAATACAAATACAAACCTTTATCGGCCAAGAGTGATTAAATACATAAGGAATTTGTCTCCAGTCCAGAAGCTTTCAATAGATATGCAAATATGTCAACAAGGATTCTTTTACAAGGTTGTTTCACAAAAGAATATCTCAGAAGAGGTTGAACTAGATCAGAGGCCTTGATGGCTGGTAGGTGAATAACTCACCAAAAGTTCTGGCCATTTCAAGCAAGCTGTCAATATCGTTGATAATAGCTGGTCAAGAGGTGATGCACTCTGGTGCCCAATGCTGCTCTGACAGCAGGCAATCCAAGCGAGATGGTCGCTTGGCTACAAAATCCAGCAGGGTCACCTTGGGCCAGGTGTGCTCAGCCTAAGTTATCTCGCTGATCAGAAACCAGGGGATGGTTCGGCCTACCATGTGCTCCTTAGAGGGAGAAGGGAGCAGAGGGAAAGGAGTATTGCTTTTGACACATGGAAGCTGCTTTCGAGGTACGTTACCTGTACAGGTTGTGGACAAACCTCCGCTGCGTAGGGATAACCTGGAAGTAGATCTGCATTCAGGAGGGTTTAGTTAGTGCCGTGTTTCTCAAATCTGGATGCTTTAAGGTGGTGGATGTCAACTTGCGGGATTTCCCAGCCAGCAAGCTGGGAGCTGAGTTCCATCCACCTAAAAGTGGCCACGTTTGAGAAGGGCTAGTTTAATGCATCTGTGGAAGGAAAGAAATTGTGGAATGGCATTCTGTGGATCAGACAGAAGAATAGTCTGAACCCTGGTTCTTTTCTGCTTTGCTGTAGCTCCTTGGCATCAAATTACAGCTAACTTGCAACATCAGTTCTTTGTATGCTTGCTTGCTTGCTCCTTCTCCATTTCTTTTCTTTCCTGTTTCTTTCTTTCCTTCCTTCCTTCCTTCCTTCCTTCCTTCCTTCCTTCCTTCCTTCTCTTTCTCTCCTCTCCTTCTCTTTCTTTCTCCTTCCTTCATCTTCCTTCCTTCTTTCCTTCATTTTATTTTTATTTTTTTATTTATTTGAGTTGTCAATCACTTACAAGATAATAGGTATAAGTACATACATAGTTATGAATACATGAAATGGGTACATATAAGAAAAATAAAAGAAACAATAGGACAGGGACGGTAGGCACATTGGTGCGCTTATGCACGTCCCGTACAGATCATCTTCCTTCCTTCATCTTCCATCCTTCCTTCTTACTCTCTTTCTCCACTTCTCTCCTCTCTCTCTTTCTCCTTTCTTCTCTCTTTCTCTCCTCTCCTTCTCTTTCTTTCTCCTTCCTTCCTTCATCTTCCTTCCTTCCTTTATCTTCCTTCCTTCCTTCTCACTCTCTTTCTTCCCCTTCTCTCCTCTCTTTCTCCTTCCTTCCTTCCTTCCTCCTTCCTTCCTTTTCCTCCCTCCCTGCCTCTCTCTCTCTCTTTCTCTGTATCCCTTTCCCTGCCTTTATTATTTTTATAAACAACCCAAGGCATAATCTTCTCCAGGCCCTCCCAAACAACGTTCTGAGTTTCTACCACCTTCCTCCGTTTTATAGCCTAGGATGAAAAATTAGGTGGAAGATGGATGTTGTGCTTTGTTACCAGTCAGCTTTCCCCCTTCCCCCTCCCTTTTTGAAAAAAAGAAAGAAAGAAATGAGTCTTGGAAATATAATTCCACTAAATGAATCATCGCACGTGGAGGTGTCTTAATTTAGTCTGAGAACAGGCAGCAGAATTCAAGCTTACCTCGAAGGTGGAGTTCTCCGCTCCAGAAGATTCCCAGTCTTGTGTAGGTAGGAACAATCTGTAATCCAGAAAGAGGCACAAGAGAGAGTTTGGCTTTCCTATAGCCTGAATCCTGGCCTCGGGAAGTGATTTGCGGACACCAGCTTCTCTCCTGCAGCTTTCCAGAGATCTAGTAAGTCTCAGCCTGTAACTTGGAATTTGTCACTAAGCCTGCAGTGTTAGTCTCCAGAACATTCATTTCTGCTTTCCTCATTAACTGCCTCACATTTTTATATTGAGGTCTGGAGGAACATGGGGATTGAGCAAAGGAAGAGAAAGTTTAGAAAATGGTGCAGAAAAGAAATATATCTAGCAGAGAATCCGTTCTTCTGCAAAAAAAAAAAAAAATAGAGCAACCAAGATTATTAGGGACTGGAGACTAACATATGATGCACGGTTGCAGGAACTGGACATGGCTAGTCTAGGGAAGAGAAGGACCGGGGGACAGGATAACAGGAGGGGGGGG
Source organism: Bungarus multicinctus (assembly GCA_023653725.1). Classification (NCBI taxonomy): domain Eukaryota; kingdom Metazoa; phylum Chordata; class Lepidosauria; order Squamata; family Elapidae; genus Bungarus; species Bungarus multicinctus. The sequence continues at coordinate 12,224,550 of CM042842.1, read as the reverse complement.
TCAAGCTATTCTTCAAGGCACCTGAAGGCCAAACAAGGAATAATGGATGGAAACTGAAAAGGGAAAGCTTCAACCTGGAAATAAGGAGACATTTCCTGGTAGTGAGAGCAATCAACCAATGGAACAGAAGTTGCCTTCGGATGTTGTGGGAGCTTCATCACTGGAGGCTTTCAAGAAGAGACTGGACTGCCATCTGTCAGAAATGGTGTAGGGTCTCCTGTTTGGGGGGGGGTTGGACTAGCTGACCTACAAGGTCCCTTCCAACTCTGTTAAAACTGAGCAAGGGCAATGATTGAGATGGCCTTCTCTATGCCTTTTTGGTCCAACAGCTGCTCCTCCCCTGACTTAAGAGATAAGGAGGCTGGTGACCTCACAAGGGTTCCCCAAGCAACCCATCATGAAGTCGTGAGCCCAGCCATGGTTGGAGCAAGAAGGAGAGAAATCTGCTTGGAGACTTGGCCAGTTGTAGCTTTGAGCTTGCCAGATGTGCCCCAGAGTTGGTCCCTGAGTTGTTCTAAAGTCTTGTTCTCTTCCCCAACCTCTGGTGGGGAATTCCTGTTTCCCTACAGGATGATGTTTTCCTTGAGGAACCTCATGGGGCCGCTGGGTTGGTGACAAGTCCCCATTTCCATCTGAAGAGAAGAAGCCACCCCAAACCTTGAAGCAGCAATGCTGGTGAAGGAATACCGGATTTGTATGCCTCTCACCACCGAAGAGGTAAGATTGAACTCCTGAAAACTGTGGGGAAGGAATGGAGAGGTTTTTTATTTAGCCACTGGAGCCTTCACCCAACTTCTTTGCTAGCTTGTTGCAGGATACTTATGGGCTGGATGAGTTGGGACCTGGAGGGATCAAAAGTTTGGAGGTAGACTACATGAGTTGCTAGAGACTGGAGACTACAGAACTGTGTTGCTCAATCTTGGAAAACTGGAAGACCTGTGGACTTTATCTTCCAGAATTCCTCAACCAGCAAGGGGAAAATTGCTTGCTGGAGAATTCAGCTGCTGGTTAGAATTGTTGGCTGGAGAATTCTGGGAGTTGGCCTACACATCTTCAAGTTCCCAAGGTTGAGAAACACTGTTGTAGAAGAAGGAAGGAAAGTGGCTGGGATGGGCAACCTCCCCAGTTTCTAAATTAGGGACCAAAACTTTCAGGGCATCATGAGGCTGCCTACCTACACTCTTTGAGAGCCATGTTTCTCAACTTTAGCAATTTTAAAAAGCTGTGAACTTCAGCTCCAGAATTTCCCAGTCAGCATGCCAGCTGGAGAATTCTGAGAGTTGAAATCCATGCCTCTTAAAGTTGCCTGGGGAATTCTGGGAGTTGAAGTCCACACTTCTTAAAATTAGTTGAATAACCCCGGAGTCAGTCCAGACCTCTTGAAGTTGGCTGGAGAATTCTGGAATTTGAAGTCTATCTCGGTTAAGATTGTTGTGGTTGAGAAACACGATTTAGAGGAAGGAAGGCCAACAGTGTAAATCCTAAACTAAGAGTGTACATAAATATATTAAAGATACCGATCCATCCCTGACTCTGAAACCTTTAGTTCAGCCTTGGTTGGTGTTCCACTTCTCTCCCTTGCTTATTCCTTTCCAGATGTTAAGCACAGGTACCAAAAGTAGTTAAATGTGAAAGGAGCTTAGCAGAAACAGCCTGGTGATCAGAATAAGCTACCCGATGAGCTGGAGGTGGATGGGATGAAGGAAGAACTGCAGCATGATGGAAGATTGATAATCTAGATAGCGTGATGGACAGCATATAAATTTAATATATAAATGAAAAGGTTATTTGGTGGCAAAGAACAATATAATAGATAGCTATGCTGGTAAATAAACTGTGAGATTTTTTAAAATCTGTCTATCACTCTAAGAACTCTCTCTCTCTCTCTTTTACACTCACTCACTCACTCACACACACACACCTGAGCTAAAATAGAACATCTAAGATAATTTGATAAGTTCCTTTTTAAAATGCAGCGCTCATAGCAAAAAAATCTGGATAATCTGTTACAAGAGTCTCTTCTTGTTCCTCAATATATTCTGCATTTCGATCTCGTCACCTACCCTCTTATTTGGAATTAATTTGGAAGTGGGCTCCCTCTTTAAAGATAAACAAAAGGGACCCATGAAAGGTAAGCTAGAAAGAGTATTGATAGCTTTGATGTTGAAGAAGATGCCTGAGAAGAGCATGGACAGCCAAGAAGACAAATCAATGAATCATTGAACCAAAGCAACCCAGAGGTCTCACTCTAGGCATTAACCACCAGACTCAAGTTATCCTTCTTGGGACACATTAAACGAAGACCCAGTTTTCTGGGAAAGGTTCTACTGCTGGGAAAGATGGAAGAGAAGAGAAGAGGAGGAGGACCAATAGCAAGAGGATGGACTCAGTGACCATGGTGATGGGGGCATCATTGGAAGATGTGAAGTCCTTTCTAGCCCTATGATTTTATGTTCTCAAAATAAATTTCCTGACCCTCAGAACAATTAATGACTGGAACAGCTTGCCTTCACAGGTTGCAGATGCTCCATCACTGGAGGTTTTTAAGAAGAGGCAGGACAACCATTTGTCCAGAATGGTATAAGGGTCTCCTGCTTGAGCAAGGGGTTGGGCTAGAAGACCTCCAAGGTCCCTTCCAACTCTGTTATTCTGTCATTTTCCCAAGGTTGAAATATGGCCTTTTGCAAAAGTAGATGCAAATGTTCATTAGCCGTGCGACTCTTGTTAGGATACAAGCCTTAATAACAGGCAAGCACTTGGTTCCCCAGTGACTCCCCAAAAGACAAATGTGTCGCAGAACTGGTGGACAGCTTGCACTGAACCACGTGGAGCCTTTTGTGGAAAACAGTGGCTCCTGGGCACATACATAATCTGATATAATTAGTGCCAGGTTCATATTATTTGCATCTGCGTTACTGACTTTGGCGCTTGCCTGCCTAGACACCTGTGATCTTTCTGGGCCCACAGGGCATCGGAAATATGTTTAACCCGATAATGTATTTAACCATGAAACAGAGTTGGAAGGGACCTTGGAGGTCTTCTAGTCCAACCCCGTGCTCAAGCAGAAGACCGTATACCATTTCAGACAAGTGACTGTCCAGTCTCTTCTTGAAAACCTCCAGTGATGGAGCACCCACAATTTCTGAAGGCAAGCTGTCCCATCAATTAATTGTTCTCACTGTCAGGATATTTCTCCTTATTTCTAGGTTGCTTCTCTGCTTGGTTAGTTTCCCTTCATTGTTTCACATCTTGCCTTTTGGCACTTGGAGAATAGCTTGACCTCCCCTCTTCTTTGTGGCAGCCCCTCAAATATTGGAACAATGATATCATGTCCTTCTTTTCACTAGACTAGACATAACCAAGTGGCTGTCCAGTCTCTCCCGAAAAACCTCCAATGATGGAGCCCCCACAACTTCGGAAGGCAACTTGTTCCCCTGATCAATTCTTCTCACTGTCAGAAGTTTCTCCTTAATTCCAGGTTGCTTCTCTCCTTGATTAATTTCCATCCGTTACTTCTTGTCCTGCCCTCAGGTGCTTTGGAGAATTAGGTGATTATCCCCCTCTTTTGTGACAACGCCTCAAATATTGCTATCATGTCCCCTCTAGTTCCTCTTTTCCTTAAACTAAAAAGTAAAGGTACCTTTCGCACATGCGTGCTACACATTTGTGGCTCTAGGGGGCGGTGCTCATCTCCGTTACAAAACCGAAGAGCCAGGGCTGTCCAAGACATCTCCATGGTCATGTGGCCGGCATGGCTAAACATCGAAGGCGCATGGAACGCTGTTCCCTTCCCATCAAAGTGGTCCCTATTTTTGTACTTGCATTTTTACCTACTTTCAAACTGCTATGTTGGGACAAGTAACAGGAGCTCACTCCATTACATGGCGCTAGGAATTTGAACCGCCAAACTGCGGACCTTTTTGATCGACAAGCTCAGCATCTTCGCCACTAAGCCACCTTTTCTTTCCTTAAACTAAACACACCAAATTTTTGCAATCGTTCTTCCTATTAACCTCTTCAGGAAGGGGCTTCTTAGCTCAGAAGCTGAGTTCCTGTTTTGTGGACTAAAAGGTCTTGTCCTCTGTTTGAGGTTCTCCTGTTAGAAAGCTAGTTCTCAGCGAGAAGACATGGAGCTTCTGTGATTGGGAGGTGAAATACAACAATTGCAGAAAGCTCCAGGTTTTTGTTTCACTTCTACAGATAGTTCTCAACTTAGAACCAGAAGGGAACCCCAGAATTTCTGTGATAAGTCATTGCAGTCATAAGTTGAGGTACCACATGACCAGACACAATTTAAATTGTAAATACAAAGGGCCAAATTTTGATCAGGTGATTGAAGGGATGCTTCGATACTCCCTAAGTGCAAGGACTGGTTCAACGTCACTTGTTCCAGTGCTGTTGTAACTTCAGATGGTCACTAAAAACTGGTTGTAAGTTGAGGAAGTATCTTTAATACAGGGCTGCTTCGTAAAATGTGACTTTTTAATTCCTGGCGCATTCTCCTTTTGTCTTCAGTTTCCTGACTCAACGTTTAAGGTGAATTGTGCTGGGAGGGACTCCCCAGGAGTAGAAGCCCTGGTGTTACTAGCAGATAAAGAGGGATAGTGACACATTCGCACTTTAGAGAAAGATTGTGATGTTTTGGTACAGAAGGCCAGAAGTTCCATTTCCTTCATCAGCTCTTGCAGAATGGAATTGCTTTATATTATCTTTGGAAAGTTCCGAGTGACTTAAGGACAGAATCAAGGTCATGTGTAGTGTTACTATCCCTTTATAATGCCTTGGTAAGATCACACTTGGAATACTGTTGCATCCAGTTTTGGTTGCCATGATATACAAAAAATGTCGAGACTTTAGAAAGAGTGCAGAGAAGAGCAACCAAGATGGTTAGGGGACTGGAGACTAAAACTTACGATGAACGGTTGCAGGAACTGGGCATGGCTACTCTAGGGAAGAGAAGGACCAGGGAGACAGGATAGCAGTCTTCCAATATTTGAGGGGCTCCACAGAGAGGATGGGGATCAAGCTATTTTCTAAAGCACCCGAAGGCCAGACAAGGAATAATGGATGGAAACTGAACTAGGAGAGATTCAACCTGGAAATAAGGAGGAATTTTCTGACAGTGAGAGCAATCGACCAATGGAACAGAAGTTGCCTTCAGAAGTTATGGGAGCTTCATTGCTGGAAGCTTTCAAGAAGAAACTGGACTGCCACCTGTCAGAAATGGTGTAGGGCCTCCTACTTGGGCGGGGGTTGGACTAGATGACCTACAAGACCCCTTCCAACTCAATCTGTTAAAACTGAGCAAGGGCAAAGGTTGGGATGGCCTTTTCTATGCCTTTATGGTCCATCAGCTGCTCCTCCTTGACTTGACAGGTGAGGAGGCTGATGACCTCACAAGGGCTTCCCTGGCAACCCATCATGAAGTCGTGAGCCCAGCCATGGTTGGAGCAAGAGGGGGAGAAAGCTGCTTGGAGACTTGGCCAGGTGAAGCATCTGAAGGCAAGGTAAGAAGTAATGGAGGGACACTCATTAGAGAGAGATCCAACTTAGAACTAAGGAGAAATTTCCTGACAGTGAGAACAATCAACCAGTGGAACAGCTTGGACATTTCTTCTTCTACATGGATCTCTCTTCGATGAGTTTCCATTCATCGCTTCTCGTTTTGCATTCAGGTGCTTTGGAGAATAAATTGACTCCCTCTTCTTTGTCCATCCTAATCAGTGGTGGGATTCAAATTTTTTGACTACCGGTTCTGTGGGTGTGGCTTGGTGGGCGTGCCAGGGGAAGGATACTGCAAAATCCCCATTCCCTCCCCACTCCACTAACCTGCTTTCCAGCTCCATTCTCCTGTGCAGGACAACCAAAGAAGACCCAGCCAATCAGCTGGGACTCAGGAGGCAAAGAAGAGATGGGGTTGGCAGGGTCAGTCAGAGGGGGTGTTTGCCGGTTCTCCCAACTACTCAAAATTTCCGCTACCAGTTCTCCAGAACTGGTCAGAACCTGTTGAATACCACCTCTGATCCTAATGGTTATGAAATGCTACTTTTTCTAGAAGTGTTTGGAAAATGTCCTTTGTAGGTTGGGGTAAAGGGAGGAAGCAAAATAGAAATTGGGCCATTGAACAGGGCAGGGTGTTGGCAAATGTTGAGGGTTCTCACCAGAAGATGCCAGCATTCCAAATGTTGCACCCAAAGAAAGCAGAATTCCGAGGCGGGTAGATTCCTCAATGGATGATTTATTGGATACATCATATTGGCACAACTGGTGAACGCCGATTGTGAAAATTCCCGTGGTTTTCACCTAATTAAAAAGGAAAAGTTTCCTCTTTTCCCCCAAGTCACTGGTCATGCTATCCAATCAAGGTGCTGGCTGGTTGCTTAGTTACTTCACTCCTCCCCTGGCCAGCCACCTGCCAGAATGACCTTGATTCCCACAGGAAAACTTTTCTTGTTTTGGCTACAAAACCCCATCTAGCTATTTCCCCTCTCCCTGTCCCTTCTTCTTCCTTGTGGCAATCCTGAAGCCTCCAAGATGGCCTCAGCCAGGTTCCCTTCAGGGTTGACCCAGGCATCCAGACTAAGCATCCGGCAGTCAAAATGATCAGATCTGCATGTTGACGTGGTTCTGACCCAGGCTTCGTAAACCGTAATCATGCACAAACTTATTTTAAAAACAAGACTGATTTTATTGCAATGCTGGGAATTGTTTTTATTCCCTGCTAGAAGTAATCTCAAACAGTTCCCCGAGATAAGCACTCACCTTTCAATTCTCTGAAGTGCTGCCAAAAACAAAAGTATCAAATGAACTAGAAAAGAATTGTACAAAAAAATTCCAACCGAAGTACAAAGAGCTTCAAGGATGACTCTGAACCGATCCAACTACTTTGCTTCCTGCAAAGGTTTCATCATCTTGGCCTGACTTTTATCCTTTATGGGAGGGCCAATCACCTCCCAGCCTTACTCCTGAGTCGCCCCTTTTGTCTCAGCTGCTCTTGCCTTCTAGCAGCTCTGCACACACGTGCACTGGGAACAGGCTCCCCTTGTTCCTCTGCTTTGCTGCTGCCAGACTCCAGAGGCTCCGGAGGCAGCACCCCACTCCCATATGATCCTGGCCCCATCTCTGCATCGGATGCAGGACCCTTGTCCGAGTCCTCTCCAGAATCCCAGACTGGTCCCCGTTCTTCCCCACTGTCCGATTTCGCTGCTGTCTACACCAGCTGCCGGCGAACCACAACAGACATCACCCTAACTGGCAGATCATGTCAGGACACCTGACACAACTGCTGTCACTTGCTGTGGGGTGTGCATGTCATCATTTGAACCTCTTCAGATTCCCATGATCTTTGTCAGCACTTTGTACCCCAGGTCTGCTCCAGTTGAGGAAGGCTGCTGATTAACCAGGAGCCATAGGAGTGGGGGGATTTTTTTCTCCCAAAGAAAACTTGACAATTCCACTGAAGTGCAGATAATACGTCTTTGGTAATTAGCAGGATGACAAGAGCCATCAGGAGAACAATCAAATAATGACTCTACGGGAGTATTGTCACTGCCTGCCCCCTTTCTTGGCTCCCACATTATTTACCGAGCACAAAAAAAAAAAAAAGCCACATTTTGGGGTTTAAATGAGGTTGACTTTTTCAAGGGAGAAAAGTGAGCCCGGCAGAATTTCTATTTTTCTTGGGGAACTTCGGGGAGCGCAAAGATTGGCTGCCTTTGGCAAAACACCAAGCAGGATTTTCAAAGATACTGAATGTGCCAGAATCGTGTTTCCTTAAAAAGAAATGGGGCTTGTTTCAGTGTTTCGTTTTTGCTTCCCTCCCTGATTTTTGGAATGCTGTATTTTTGGTCTTCTTCCTTGCAATGATTTGCTAAAAGGATAAAGTTAATAGATTAACAGATAATCAGAGTTGGAAGGGATCTTGTAGATCATCTAGTCTAACCCTCTGTCCAAGCAGGAGACCCTACACCATTTTTGACAGATGGGAGTCCAGCCTCTTCTTGAAAGCTCCCAGGGATGAAGCTCCCACAATGTCCAAAAGCAACTTCGGTTCCATCAGTTGATTGTTCTCCCTGTCAGAAAGTTTCTCCTTATTTCCAGATTGAATCTCTCCTTGGTCAGTTCCCGTCCATTGTTCCTTGACTGGCCTTCAGGTGATTTGGGAAATAGCTTGACCCCTCTCTGGGGCAGCCCCTCAAATATTGGAAGACTGCTCTCCTGTCTCCCCTGGTCCTTCTCTTCCCTAGACTAGCCATGCCCAATTCCTGCAACCGTTCTTCATATGTTTTAGCCACCGTCCCCTAATCATCCTGGTTGCTCTTCTCTGCACCCTTTCTAGAGTGTCAACATCTTTTTTATAGCATGGTGACCAAAAGTGGATGCAGTATTCTAGGTGTGGTCTTACTAAGGCTTTATAGAGTGGGATTAGTACCTCACTTGATCTTGATTGTATCCCTCTGTTCATGCAATTTAGGATTGCATTAAGTAGTCCTTGACTTATGACTGGTTGCTTAGTGACCATTCAAAGTTAGGACAGTCTCCTGACTTCCCTCTCCTCCAACCCATTGTCACATGACTTCATATGAAAGAGGCTGGGCTTGTTAGCTGGAAGACTGACTGCCCTGCTGCAGAACAGGGTGAGCTCCCCTTACTTGTCTCAGCTCCTGCCCACCTAGTAGTTCAAAAACATGCAAAGGCAAGAGGATAAAGGTACCACTTCAATAGGAAGATAACAGCATTCCTGGCACCTTGGCGTAGAGTCAATGCTAGCCATAAGGCCACGGAAGCATCTTTGGACAATGCTGGCTCTCTTGGCTAGGAAATGGAGATAAGCATCCCTCTCTTGAGTCAGACATGATTGACTGGCCTGGGAAAACCTTTACTTCTACCCTTTTTAGCCCTTATGAAGGTTCCTAGGGTTGTAACTGCCAAGCCTTAATTCCTAAATGACTGGAGACGGGACCCTAACCAAGATGTCTGCCCTGGAAATGGGTCTTTAAACTGGAGCTTGAATTCATTACAAGAGCTGAGTAGGCTTCAGTTCAAGCTCCTGGATTTCCTGCTCCTCCTCTACATCTTTCAAACTTTGGACCACACCACAAGTGAGCAGCGTCTGGAGCCAAAGCACATCTTGAGCCAACCTCCCCCAGTAGCTGGCGGGGCTCACGTGGGCTTGAGAGGCAGGCAGTGTGTTTAGTCATCCGGCTCCTCTTTGCTGTGTGCCAAGCTAAAAGTAGCTCATTTCAACACAGCTGCCGCTGTTGGTCGGAGCTCGGCAAACAGGCACATGGGTTGCGGCAAGGCAACTGATGGCCTTCTGGTGTGGTTGGTGTTTACTCTAGGGAAACAATTCCCTTCGCTGTAGAGCTTTAGGGGGAAAGTGTCTCTTTGCAAAAAATGGGCCTTGCATCCATATGTCTATACCTACCAAGAAGAGACTCCTATGATACTCTATGGAAGCAACAGTGGGACTTTGAAGAAGCAACAGTTGGACTTTGAGGAAGAGGAAATACTCTATGGAGCAACAGTGGGAATTTGAAGAAGCAACAGTTGGACTTTGAAAAAGAGGAGATACTCTATGGAAGCAACATAGGGACCTTGAAGAAGAGGAGATACTCTATGGAGCAACAGTTGGACCTTGAAGAAGCAACAGTTGGACTTTGAGGAAGAGGAAATACTCTATGGAGCAACAGTGGGAATTTGAAGAAGCAACAGTTGGACTTTGAAAAAGAGGAGATACTCTATGGAAGCAACATAGGGACCTTGAAGAAGAGGAGATACTCTATGGAACAACAGTTGGACCTTGACGAAGCAACAGTTGGACTTTGAGGAAGAGGAAATACTCTATGGAGCAACAGTGGGACTTTGAAGAAGCAACAGTTGGACTTTGAAGAAGAGGAGATACTTTATGGAGCAACAGTTGGACCTTGAAGAAGTAACAGTTGGACTTTGAGGAAGAGGAAATACTCTATGGAGCAACAGTGGGACTTTGAAGAAGCAACAGTTGGACTTTGAAGAAGAGGAGATACTCTATGGATCAACAATTGGACCTTGAAGAAGCAATAGTGGGACTTTGAGGAAGAGGAGATACTCTATGGAGCAACAGTTGAACTTTGAAGAAGAGGATATGGAGCAACAGTTGGACTTTGAAGAAGAAGAAATACTCTATTGGACTTTGAAGAAGAGAAGATACTCTATGGAGCAACTGTTGGACTTTGAAGAAGAGGAGATACTGTATGGAGCAACAGTTGAGAAGGCATGGACCCCCAAGAGAGCAAACCAATAGATCATCCAACCAAATCAATCAAGCATTCACACTAGAGGCACAAATGACCAGACTCAAATAATCTCACTTTGGAGATTTTATGAGAAAATCCAACTCTCTGGAGATTATAAACCAGGAAAGATGGAAAAAACTTGTGCAAACATATATTAAGTAATGGACGGAAACTTCTGTACCTAATCTGGTTTCTCAACTCTTCCAAAGGTGCATTCATCATCATCAGAAGACAGAGATCTCTCCAGAGAAGTAGGGAGAAATTTCCTAAGAAGTGAGGACAATTAACCAGTAGAACTAGCTTGCCTCCAGAAATTGTGGGCGCTCCATCACAGGAGGCTTTTAAGAAGAGGCTAGACAGCCACTTATCTGAAATTGTATAGGATCTCCTGCTTGAGCAGGGGGCTGGACTAGAAGACCTCCAAGGTCCCTTCCAACTCTGTTATTCTGATTGAAAGGGAAGAAGACAACCAGCAGCGTTGGTTGACAATGCTGATAAATGCACCAATGGAAGTGACAATGCTGATAAATGCACCAATGGAAGAGTTTGAAAGACCAGGTTAGGGATGGATGCTCCAGGAGAAAATCAGTGTGTGGTCTTGAAGAGTAATTTGATTTGATTTGATGGCCCATGATCAAGTTTCCTTTCACAGTGAGAAGAGGAGCACTTTGTTAGAACTCACCAATATACATATACATAAAGAATTATACATATACAGTATACACACACACACACACACACACACACATATATACACACAATTACACACACACACGCACATATGCCTTCTTTTGAATTCCAGAACAGTTTTTTCTTGTATTCCTTGGCTCAGAAGTGGAGGAAAGAGTAAATCTTGTTTTTATTTGCTTTAAAATTGTGATAATTATCATGCTGTTATGGAGATCAAGGGAAACAAAATCCTTGTCGCAGAGTTTTATAGAAATACTAGCTGGATACCCATGCTTCGCTACAAAACTATGTGGTTAGTTTTTGGGGAGGAAAATGAGGGCGGGGGGGGGGGAAATTCTGCCTCTGCCTACCAGCATCCATCAGTATTCATCTGGCTAGCGTCCTGTCATTGTGTGAGAGAGTTGAGGGCTGTTTGGAAACTGAAATAGTATTTGCTGTGGGAGGAAGAAGGAGACAGCAAGGATCCTGGGCGTGGCTTAGCTCAACTACTCTGTATTAAAGTTGCTTGCTGCTCTGAAACTGAAACTGAAACTCCTCTCCTCTGCTTGTGTTTTGCATTTGGAAGAGTTTTCTTTTCAGGTGGGGAGGGGGAGTAGAACTCCTTAGCATCAGAGTGTATTAATAATAATAATATAGGAAATACTAATGCTCTGATGGTCATTTCAAAAAAACCCTTTCTCAGTGAACTCCTAGAAGCCAAGAAGAACATAGGTGCCAAATGTTAAGTTTGTAGGCTTTACGGTTCTGGAGATTTTGTGATGATGCCTGAGTGGTGTTTTGCTTTTATATATATATAGATTTTAAATGGCTACATGTGTGTTGCAGAAAGGGGTCAGTCTGTTCTCCTCCCCTGCCTTTCCCCTTTGCACAAACCCCTTTCAGATGGCTCTCCTCTTGGTCTTCTTTCCACAACAGTATCGAGTTGGGCAGCTTTACACCATCAGTAAGCACAGCCACCAGGAGAGTGACAGAGGAGAAGGGGTGGAAGTGGTGAAAAACGAACCTCACGAAGACCCCGTCCATGGCCCGGGCCAGTTCACCGAGAAACGAGTCCACCTGTCCAGGTGAGGAAATGTCAGCAACATTTCAAGGGCTGGTTTCCTGCTTCTCTTCTTCTCTCTCTTGTGGGCAACTCTGCTAAAGGGGCATCGTGCCATTCCTTGCGATAGCCCTGCAAGGCAGGTCAGGCATTTCTGAATGTATTCCTGGAAGGGGAAGAAGGCATACTAAGTGTATTCTGTTTATGGAGCAGCACAACACATTGTGTTGATGTAGGGAAAGCAATGAGTTAAGGAGGAGTCACTGTATGATGTTGATGGGCAAGATTTTTCTTTGCCTTGTCATTAGGTCTGTTTTCTTTATTTCCTTTCCATTATACGTGATCCTTTCTTTCCTTATTCCCCTTCCCTTCCTCTTCCCCTTCCCCTTTTCTTTCCTCTTTCCCCTTTCCCTTCTCCCTTCCTCCTGCCCTTTCAGAGAAGATAACAGATAACAGATAATCAGAGTTGGACCTTGTAGGTCATCTAGTCACACACCCCCTGCCCAAGCGGGAGACCCTACACCATTTCTGACAAATGGCAGTCCAATTTCTTCTTGAAAGCTTCCAGTGATGAAGCTCCCACAACTTCTGAAGGCAACTTCTGTTCCATGGGTTGATTGTTCCTGTCAGAAAGTTTCTCCTTATTTCCAGGTTGAATCTCTCCTTGTTCAGTTTCCATTCATGATTCCTTGTCTGGCCTTCAGGGGCTTTAGAAAATAGCTTGATCCCTTCCTCCCTATGGCAGCCCCTCAAATATTGGAAGACTGCTATCATGTCTCCCCTGGTCCTTCTCTTTACTAGACTAGCCAAGCCTAGTTCCTGCAACCGTTCGTTGTATGTTTTAGCCTCCAGTCCCCTAATCCTCCTGGTTGCTCTTCTCTGTACTTTTTCTAGAGTCTCAATATATTTTTTATAACGTGGTGACCAAAACTGGATTCAGTACTTTAGGTGTGGTCTTACTAAGGCTTTATAGAGTGGTATTAGTACTTCCCTTGATCTTGATTGTATCCCTCTGTTAATGCAACTTAGGATTAGCTTTTTTGGCTGCTGCTGCACACAGCTAGCTCATATTTAGCTGGTTGTCCACTAAGACTCCAAGATCCCTCTCACAGTTCCTGCTATTGAGCCTGATTTCACCCAGTCTATATGTGTCCTTTTGGTTTTTCTTGCCTAAATGTAAGACTACTTTTCTCTACATTGAATTTCGTTTTGTTAGATACGGCCCAGTGTTCTAATCTGTCAAGATCCACCTGGATCTTGAGCCTATCTTCTTGGGTGTTAGCTATTCCTGCCAGCTTAGTATCATCTGCAAATCTGGTAAGTTCCCCTTCTATTCCCTCATATAAGTCGTTAATGAAGATATTGAAGAGTGCTGGGCCTAAGACGGAACCTTGTGGCACCCCACTGCTTACTGTAGACTTAGATCCATTAAGGACTACTCATTGAGTACAGTTTGCCAGCCAGTTGCAAGTCCATCTAGTGGTGGTGCTATCTGTTCCACTTTTTTCTAGTTTACTAAGAAGTAGGTTGTGGTCTACTTTGTCAAATGCTTTGCTGAAATCTAAATGTATTATGTCCACAGTATTTTGCTGGTCTACTAATTTAGTCACTGTGTTGAAGAATGAAATAAGATTGGTTTGGCATGATCTGTTTTTAACAAACCTGTGCTGACTGCTAGTTATTACTTTACTTGTTTCTAAATCTTGGCAGATCTGTTTTTTTATTATCTATTCCAGTATCTTCCCAGGTATTGATGTTAGGCTGATTGGCCTAAAGTTTCCTGGGTCTGTTTTTTTTTTTCCCTTTCACTCCCTTCCTCTTTCCCTTCTCTTCTTCCTTCCCTTTTCTTCCCTTTCCTGTTCTTTTCTCTTTCCTTTTTCCTCTCCTTCCCTTCCCTTTTCCCTTTCACTCCCTTGCTCCTTTTCCTCCTCCTCCTCCCCTTCTCTTTCCATTTTCTTTTTTCCTTCTTCCTCTCCTCCTTCCCTTCCCTTTTTCCTTTCTTTCTGTTGACCTCCTTCCCTTTTCCTAATTCTTTTCCTGCAAGCCAATTGCTGCCCACCTTTGTTTCAACTCTATCAAACCTCCTGCTCTTATATTTCATTCTTAACAATGGTGGGATGTTGACCTTTGGAAAGGTGCTATCATTTGCACACACAAAAATAACAGTAGTGGTTGTGAGAAGGTGCCAATAAGCAGCCCTGAGATTGCAGGGTGCTTACTGCACACAACTCAATTCATGCTACGTAGACTTTCTCCCAAGACTGACTCCCTGCTACTAAGCCTCATTCTTCTCCACCTCCACCGTGCTGTTTTGCTTTTCTCGAATATCCATTTATTCTCTGCTTTCCAATTAACCTGTCATGAAATCTATCAATTGCTCTAGGCTGGGTTTTGCAACCTGTTAAATATTCCACCAACCATCCATCTCTCCTTCCCTCCTTCCATCTCTCTGCTTTGCAGCTGTCACGCATCAAGCCGCTTCCGGTCCAAATCTTCCCGTTTTCCAGAATGAGCAAATTGTTTTTGGAGATGTTTGAAATGGGCAAGGTCCTTGCTACCAGAGATCTTGGATCTGTAGCTCTGCTAGGTGGGATTCATGGAAACCATCATCCAGACCTTCTATCCCCTTTTCATGTTGGGCAGATGACTTGTTGATAAATAGGATCATTAGCACTAGCAGGATCGTCTATGTTGTGGGTCATCTAAGGGTTGGAGGTAATCAGCTACACCCTGGTATACTGTCCAACTACCACAATGGACAATGTGACCTGTGATACTTGGGGAGGGGATCATTTATTATTTTAATTATACTGCAACCGTGGAGAATAGTTAGAGTTGGTTTTACCCTTGATCGTGCCGATACAATGTACCCAATAAAGAAGTTATTTGAGGAGGATTCTGGTCTCAGAGTTCTGATTTGCTTGGGTTCGTTAGTCGGAGTCATGACAGGTTATTTATATGGGTGTCGGACCTGCTGCAACTCAAACCCCTAAGTAGAAACAATCCTTGGCTCCATTTGTTGAGAAAGGTATAGTTTTATTGGAAGTCAAGTGTATTGCAGCAATGCAAAGCCAGAACTGAGCACTGCGTGTCCAAATAGCTACTTTCTACTTTCCCCTCTTTAACTGCCCCTCACTGCCCCCTCTTTGTAACCAATCAAGTTAGATGTTCTCACAACGGTCGGTCTGAGCACAGGTTGTTATGCGGCTCCCTCCTTCTTCCAGCTGACTGACCTTGAGGCAGCATCTCGAGGAGATATAGAACTTACTTTCATTTTCCCAAGCATTCCTTCCCCCTTCATTCACCCTCCCCACAGTTCATGGGAGTCTAACACCACATATTAGTGAAGCACAAGCAAGCATAAGATGGCAGCTGACACTGGGCCTGATGTCCAATTCCTCACTGGAGATCGGAGAGCACTATCAAGGAAGCAGACTTCAATAGAGTGTTTTCACCCACGAGTTAGGGCTAAGATCTTGGAAAGAGGAAAGATGTGATGAAATGTGTCTACAAAGGGGAAGTGTTGTGATGGACTGCAGTGTAGGAGTAGTTTCCCAACATGGAGGGAGCATTTTTCAAGGAGGGGTGCAGGACATTTCAGAACTGGACCAGAGAAAGAGGAGAGGGGGGTCAAATTATTCTCCAAAGCACCAGAGGGCAGGGCAAGAAAAATGGATTGAAACTAATCAAGGAGGGGAGCAACCTGGAATTAAGGAGGAATTTCCTAACCATGAGAACAAATAATCTGTGGAATGGCTTGTCTTCGGAAATTGTGGATGTTTCATCACGGGAGGTCTTTAAGAAAAGATTGGACAGTCACTTGTCTGAAATGGTATATAGGATCTCGTGCTTGAGTGGGAGGGGATGGACTAGAAGACCTCCAAAGTCCCTTCCAGCTCTATTCCTAATTCAGGAAGAGATTTAAGATAGTCACCCCTATATTCTAATCTCCTAGAATATATCTGTTAGGGTGAGAGTACTATGGGTTTAGTCTGGCAAGATTCTGTCTATTGAGAACTTTGGCAGGATACAGAACTGAACTTTGGCTGGACTGGTCTATGTCTGTGGTGGTGAACCTATGGTATTGTGTGCCACAGATGGCACGCCGAGGCATTTGTGCGGGCAAGTGAGCACCAGCCAAACTTACCTGCACTCTGCATGCATGTGCCTCCCAGGTGATTTTCGGCTCGTTTGAGGCCATTTTTACCCTCCCAGAGGTTCGAGGGAAGCCTCTGCAGCCTCAGGAGGCCGAAAAATGGGCCTTCTGGAAATTCCAGAAGTGCCGAAACGGGCCCATTTTTCGGCCACCCAAGGCTGCAGAGGCTTCCCTTGAACCTCCAGGAGGCCGAAAACGGCCTCAAACAAGCTGAAAATCAGCTGGAAGGCACACGCATTGCGCAGTGCAGGTAAGGGGGCAGGGTAAGGGTGTTGTGCGTGCATGCATGGGGGACGGGGCACATTGCATTGTGGGTGCGGGCACAGGCGTGCTTTTGGCACATCACAACAAAAAGGTTCGCCATCACTGGTCTATGTCGTTCTTGGGATGCGACTGACAACACCAGAACTTCCAACCCCTTTTATCAGCGAGTTCATTAAGGCAAAATATTTTGCAATGCTTAGAATCTCTTCTTGCTGGGAATTTTCACGCACGGACTGAGCTGTTGTCTATGAAATAAGCTACTTACAATCTCCTAGACTACAATATCTGTGGGTTGGCTATGTCTAAAATTCCTCCTGCTATTTTCCTAGCCACACCATGTGGTGGGTGCTCAGGGGCTGTTTTTCTCTGTCCCTAGCAGAGATGAAAGGGTCTGGATCCTGTTGGCAGAAGCCCCAATTTTGCGGCTGCCCAAGTCTTTTAATAACAGAGGGAAGCTTCGTTGATAATCTAGTTCTTTCCTTACCTTTGATGTCAATTCATTTTGCTCTTTGCATTTTGGGGGACAGAGCACGGTTATTGGACTGAATGCCATTATTTCAAATGTATTATCTCCCACTGATATTTCCTTTTGATTTGCTCAGTGGGCATGGATGCGATATCAAATGTACCCACAGGAGAAGAACAGCAAGTTGCTGTTCTAAGAAGGGTGAACGTGGATTTGTTTTTGGCTTGAGCAGGACCAAAAACATCCGCGCTTAATCAAGAAATAAACCTGAAACGATATCCAGGGTAAACCAAGGACTGAACATTTTACAGTGACAAGCTAGAAGATTGAAAAAGGGCCTTAGTGGTGCAGGCTGTTAATCATCTAGCACTTAGTGCAAGCTGCCGGCAATTAGTTCAGGCTCGAATCCCACCAGGCTCAAGGTTGACTCAGCCTTCCATCCTCTCGGGGTAGGTAAATTGAGGACCCAAGATTGTTGGGGGCAATAAATTGACTTTGTAAAAAATGCCGCTTGGGGGAGCCAAAAAGCCCTAGTAATAAGCAGGCATATACAATGGAATGAAGGCTATTGCCGAGCACTTAGCATGGTGCTCCGTAGACTGTAAGCCACCCTGAGTCTCCAGAGAAGGGCGGCATATAAATGCAAATAAAATAAATAAATAAATTAAATAAAAAGTTCTTCTACCATTCCCACCACCCTGAAGGAACCATGAAGGAGATGGGAAGATGCCATCTTGATAAGACACAGAATCAGGGGTGGGCTTCAAAAATTTTAGCAAGGGTTTCTCTGCCCTGTTGCTGGGTGGGCGTGGCCATGGTGGGCGTGGCCTAGTCGGCCTCCTGCACCAGGGTGGGGGGGTATTTTTGCTCCCTTGGGCTCTGGAGGCTTTCCTTGAGCCTCTGAGAGGGCGAAAACAGCCTCCCCTGGCTACGGAGACTCTCTGGAAGCTAGAAAAAGGCCCATTTCTGGCCTTCCCAAACTTCCAGGAGGCCTGTTTTTCATCCTCCCCATGCCATGAACTTACCTGCATCCAAAACGGGCCGTATGGGGACACCTGGAGGGGTGGGTGGGCGGGGCCAGCCAGGAGTGGGATTGGGAGGTTCTCCGAACAGCACAGAATCTTAGCTAGGGGTTCTCCCGAACCCCGCAAACCTCCAGCAGCCCACTCCTGCACAGATTTATTTTATTTATTTATTTTATTACACTTTTATACCGCCCCCCTCTCCAAAAAAAGGGACTCGGGGTGGTGTACAGCCAAGATAAAACGACATAAATAGTAAAAAATTTAAAAGAGATTTAAAAGAAATTAAACTAGTGGCTGGAATGATATTATAAAAGCAGAATAAAAAGGGGTAATAAAGTTAAAAATATCCAAAATTTAAAACCCTAATAATTAATACTAGGCCAGACCGGCCTGTTGGAAAAGGTGTATCTTTAATGCGCACCGGAAGGTCTGCAAGTCAGTGATGGCCCTCATCTCCAGGGGTAATTCATTCCAGAGGGAGGGAGCCCCCGCAGAGAAGGCCCACACCCTCAGGGCCACCAGCTGGCATCGTCCGGCTGACGGCACCCCAAGGAGGCCCGCGCACTGGCCGGCGGGAGGCCAATGGTGGCAGCAGGCGGTCCCATAAGAATCACATTTACATGTGCTGTCTTTTTAGTGACTCATGTTAGTCATTGAGAAAAACGTCTCTGTCCTCAGCATCTCCTAGGAAAGTTCTCTTGTTGAGGACCTAGAGAAACTCCATCACTATACAGAACCTGGACAAATAATCAGGCCAAACATAAAGCAGCTTCTGTATTCCATCTGGCCCAATCATCTCTTTGGTGCAGGAAATCAGAACCATTCCCCAATGAAGTTGGCCTACTTTCTGGTTGAAAGTCACCAGAAAGGAGAAGAACCCATATTTCCATCTAAGTAATTGGACACATCTCCCTTATTCTCAAGAACAGATGTTTCTTCTACTGTTGAGTTGCAAGGTGTTCTTCTACCATGTTTTCCCACACTGACTAACCTCACTTGCATGCATTCCCCTTGGCCTCCTTTTCGCTGTCAGAGGCCTTCAGGAACTTCTTCTGGGGCCAGCAAGGCTTTCCTGAAAGCCTCTGCAACTGATAACAGAGCTCTGGATCAATCCACAGCTTTGTTATCAGCTACAGAGGCCTTCAGGAAAACCTTGTTGGCCTTGCCGGCTGCAGAAGAAATGGGCCAGCAAGGCAGGTGTCGGGGTGTGCAAGGCCTAGCTACAACATCCAAAGGTAAATAGTAGGGCAGCTCCACCACCACCCCATCCCCATCCCAGCTTAATTTTTAACCCATGCATTCTGGAGTGGCGGGATCTTAATTAGGGCTTCTTTTGAGGGTAGGGCTTATATTGGGCACACGTGTAAAAATCAAGCTAGAACTTACTTTCTGAGTAGGTTGTATTTTCAGGGAAACAGGGTAGATTTGAATGTGTGAAGTTGGTGCCTTCTGATCTTATGCTTGATCTTCCTTCTTCTAGATGATAATATTTCTGGGATTAGAAAAGCTCATTTTTAATCTCTTAGTCTTCCTTCTTTGGGGAAAATATATTCAGTTCCTTCAACTTTTCCTAATAGACCTTGTTTTATGGACCCTTGGCCATAAAATTCTTTCCTTTCTCTATATCCTTCTTTGAAAGGATCCTTCTTCAAAGAAGAGGGGGAGGGGGGTCAACCTATTCTCCAAAGCATGTGAAAGCAGGAAAAGAAGCAATGGATGGAAAGTGATTAAGGAGAGAATTAACCTAGAACTAAGGAGAAATATCATGACAGTCAGAACAATTAACCAGTGGAGCAGCTGGTCTTCAGAAGTTGGGGGTGCTCCAACACTGGAGGCTTTGAAGAAGAAACTGGAAATGATAATTGTTCTCAGGATATATTTTCCACTGTTCTGCCTTGCACAGAGGTAGACTTATAGCTCTGCAAATACAGATAGATAACAAAGCTTCCATAACAAAGTTCATTTATTGGTACATCAGGTATCCTCGTAACTCACATTTGTGACGAAGTTTCTCTTTCAATGACCAATCCTTTGTATATCTGCCTTGCACGTGGAAAATAGTTATCTCCTAACTCATCTTGTATCAATAGAAGAAAATGATGTTATCAGTAATGAGTGCAGGTAAGAATGGAGGGCAACCTCCTTCAACCCCTCGAGGGTCAATTTAGTGGCCAATCAGGATTATAGATGTGGCCACATGATATGAACTACATTTCCCAGGATACCCTTGCCTACATTTCCTATGATGCATTCCCTTAAGGGGACAGCTCACAAATCCTAAGTAACTAACCCATTCCATAGACTGGCTGGGACAGCACAATAATAAAGAAAATATTAGAATGTGCCAAAATGGACAGGTTAATGGTGGAAATTAAAGACAAAGAAGAAACAGAGTATTACCTAATATGGGACCTGTGGTACAATTGGCTAGACAATAGATGCAAAGGTTAGAAAACGGATGATGAAAAAGGAACAAGCTAGAAACAAATACAGGTATAAAACTATATAGAAGGATACATATTGTAAGCAATATTGGGACTAGATTGTACATAATTGCAAATCAAAATATATAGAGTGATAAATGCATAGAGAAGTATGTTATAACCATGGATACAATAGATATAAATATGTTGTATAATATCAAGTTTTTATTATTTTTTCTATGGACTATACTGTATGAAAAAGTAAAATGATCTTAACTAGGATGTATAACATCATGTATGATTTTAAAAGGTGTTGGTACAACCAGCATATCGTTGTTGCAAAATTGAAACAGCAATGTAAAATGAAGGAAAATGCAATATATATATATATATGGTGATGAGCCGAAAGACAGAAAAGAAAGCAGTATGCTTTCTCCCTTAATTGGGGCTTAACAGGGTGTTGTAACACAAAGTATATGTGTGTATATATATATATATATGTGTGTGTGTGTATATATATATATATATATATACACATATATACACACACACATATATATATATATGAGCTGATAAGGAGAGAGCCAGTGGTGTAGTGGCAATTACAACTGCCTCACATGTAATACTTCCCTGGTTCGAATCCCAGTAAGGGTATGGCTAGCTGAAGAGAGCTAACTAGCTCGAAATAGATCTATACTAGTCTCCCTTATTTATTATTTAAAATTATCAGCTTAAAAAAACCTTACACATATACACATATATACACATATATATATATATATATATAAGAGACTGGATAGCCACTTGTTTGGAATGGTATAGAGCCTCCTGCTTGAGCAGGGGGTTGGACTAGAAGACCTCCAAGGTCCCTTCCAATTCTGTTATTCTTAATGCTTCCTGAACTGAATGCGCATTTGCTACACAGCAGAAATTCATTAGTGGCATTCTCTGCTGTTCCTTTTACACTTGTCTCCTCAGATCAGACCCTCTTCCAGGCTCTTGCAATTTCATTACATCCAGTGAAGTCCATCTCATGATAGCTTTTGCGTGTCGGCCTTACATTTCCCCAAATCTTCTCGAACTGGCAGATTTTTCAAAGACCATGATGACTTGGCATAACTAAGCAAGTTTTTTTTTTTTTTGAAATTTCAAAAGAATTGGTACTCTCTTAAAATTTCAACCCCCTTTCCCCCCCCCCCCCGCAAATACAAATGTAAATTTGTTTCATTTTAATTTAATTCAGAGGAATGAGGCCAGTCCTTTGAAGGGTGCCAGAACCTCCTGTTCTTCAATTGTAGCAGCTGGACAGGGAAGATGTTCAAAATAAATGCATATCTCCTTCTGCCCCTTATGAGCTGTTGCCTCCTAATCTCTTGCAGGGTTTTTTGCCCATTCTGGATAACAGAGTAATAGAGTTGAAAGAGACCATGGAGGTCTTCTAGTCCAGCCCCCTGCTCAAGCAGGAAACCCTAAACCATTATGTCCAACCTCTTCTTAAAAACCACCGGTGTTGGACCACCCAAAACTTCTGAAGGCAAGCTGTTGCATTGTTTAATTATTCTTACAGTCAGGTAATTTCTCTTTAGTTCTAGGTTGCTTCTCTCCTTGATGAATTTCCATCCATTGTTTCTTGTCTTGCCTTCTGGTGCTTTGGAGAATAGGTTGATCCCCTCTTCTTTGTGGCAGCCCCTCAAATATTGGAACACTGTTAACATGTCACCTCTGGTTCTTCTTTTCATTAGACATACCAAATTCCTGCAACCGTTCTTCATATGTTTTCGCCTCCAGTCCCGTAATCATCTTGGTTGCTCTTCTCTGCACTCTTTCTAGAGTCTCAATTGTTCCATTTCCTCCTTTGACCCTTGTTGTTACCTTACAGAACACTATAGACACAGCCAAGTCTCTTGATTTATTGACAGGATATGTTTGTTAGCTATCTGCTCTTTCTCCCCCATTAGCCAGCCTTGGTTGAACCTTCTCAAGGAGATGGGCTGTCATCCTTGAAAGCATTAAACGTTCTCTGCAGATAAGGGAAGAAAAATGATTCCTTCTGGGCCCTCATTTATACTGCTCAGTTTCCAGCCTTCTTCCTCTCTCTGTTTCTGGCTGCAGGCCCTCGATCAATAACGTTTTACTTTTCAGGAAAGGTTGTTTGAGTTAATTGACTCAATGAAGTTGACAACACTGGCTAGGTCAAGGTCAGCCTCCTTCCTTTGATCTGGGAAGGGGATTCTTTTTAGATCCGACCAAAGAGCCCCAACTAATTCAACCATGGGGACCTCTCGTCATCATGAGTGAACCACTGTGGGAGAAAGGGGACTTTTCGAGCCTTCCCCAGGAGCTTCAGAAAATAGTTATTCATGATGGGAAATCTCTGGGTAGCTTCTTCATCACCTCCTGATTCTGATAACTGCTGCTATTACCTTTTCAAGCTCAGCACCATGCAGAAGTATTAGGCTACAGCTCCCATCATCCTGCAGTTAACCTGATGGTATCCTTGTCCAACTTCAGGATATCAAGTTGGAGAAGTTTGTGCTCACAACTGCTGATTGACAGTTCCTTCTGCAGCTTGCTCTTTCAGCAATGAATGAGGCAATGAGTGAAGGGCCTTCCCTTTAACCTCCTTCTGTATTACTGTATGCCTTCTAGAAGTCCTGATGCTTTGTTGTTCTTAGGAAATTAGTGGAGAGTCTTCTCCTTAACCTCCTACCATATTGTGTCTTCTGAATGTCCTGAGGCTTTGCTGTTCTTAGGAAGTGAGTGGAGAGTGTTCTCTTTAACTTCCTTCCATGTTCTGTCTTTTAGACATCTTGAATCTTTGATGTTCATAGAAAATGAATGGAGGATCTCAACCTTCTTCCATGTTATGTCTTCTAGAAGTCCTGATGCTTGGTTCTTCTTAGGAGAGGAGTGGAAGGTCTTCTTCTTAACCTCCTTCCATGTTGCATCTTCTAGAAGTCCTCATACTTTGTTGTTCTTAGGAAATGAGTGGAAGGTTCTTCTCCTTAACATTGTCTGTTCTAGAGGTCCTGATGTTTGGTTCTTCTTAGGAAATAAGTGGAGAATCTCAGCCTCTTTCCATCTTGCATCTTCTAGATGTCCTGGGGCTTTGTTATTTTTAGGAAATGAGTGGAGGGTCTTCTCCTTACCTTCCTACCATGTTGTATCTTCTGAATGTCCTAATGCTTTGTTGTTCTTAGGAAGTGAGCAGAGAATCTTCCCTTTAACTTTCTTCCATATTCTGTCTTTTAGACATCTTGAACTTTTGATATTCTTGGAAAATGAATGGAGAAACTTCTTAACCACCTTCCATGTTATGTCTTCTAGAAGTCCCGAGGCTTGGTTCTTCTTAGGAAAGGAGTGGAAGGTCTTCTCCTTAATCTCCTTTCATATTGCGTCTTCTAGCAGTCCTGATGCTTTGTTGTTCTTAGGGAATAAGTGGAAATGAATGGAGGGTCTTCTCCTTAATCTCCTTCCGCATTGTGACTTCCAGAGGTCCTAAGCCTTTGCTGTTCTTAAGAAATGAGTGGATGGGTCTTCTAGAGGTCCTAATGCTTTGTGGTTCCTTCCTTGTTCCAGGTGCTACTAAACAAAGCCAAGCCCTGTCCATGAATTAAAAAGAGGAGAACCCTAACACAAGGGTCTTTCAAACTTGGCAAGTTTAAGACTTGTGGACTTCAACTCCCAGAATTCCTAAGCTAACAGGACTAGAGGAGGGATTCTGGGAGTTGAAGTCCACAAGTTTTAAAGCTGAAGACCCCTGCAAGTTGACCATAGCTATTGCCTGAAGGGATAGCGATCACTGCTGCTCCCTCATCCCCTTTCAGGCATCTTTTAACACTTCTTGTTATCCTTAGATGACCCTGAATCCATGCCACTCATAGGAAACAGGGCTCTGCAACCAACCTCGGACCAAGCTGGGCATCCCTCTTATAAAGTTTTGATTTATTTTCAACCTCTTTTTCAATAGCCAACACTGTCATCTTATATTACACCACTCCCCAGTTCCAAAAGCACGATGCCTGCAAGGTTCAATTGGGTTAAATCCATTTAAATGCAGGCTCTCTGACCTGCAATTGAATTTAGGATTAGCCTGTCAGTCTCTCTCTGTTTACCTTTGTCCTTTCCTCCCAGCTTACACTGATATAAGCAGATTTTACCGTGCAAATGCATTTGAGCTGAAGCCCCAAGCGTTTCTTCCCAGCTAGCTTAAACTCGGCTTCCCAATTTTGGGCTGGATGGATTGCTTGATGACCTGGAATATAAGCCCCCAGTAACTCACTCACACCCCACCAGCATGGATCTGTCTCTTTGCAATATCGATCAACACCAGTTGGCCATCGCTAGAGCTGTCCATGTGGGAAAGAGTTATATTTTTAGCCTGTGTGTTCTCACGACTCTTCTCCTAAAGGAATTCTATTTATAGAGGACAAAACCGAACAGGAATAATTGAGTGATGGGAAAGGGAGATCATTTCTCCTTGCAAATTCCAGATGGCAGGTGACATCGCGGCAAAGCACAACCTTTCTGGAACAGGGGGCTCTGATGTGACAGCTGCCAGTGAAGAACTTCAACCATTTTCACTTGGTGTGGTCTTGGTTGCCCCTAGTCAACGTTGGCTGATCTCAGATATCTAAAGCAGGATTAACTAATTTCCAATAGGAACAAGGATGACTGGGAAGATACCTGAAGAACCCC
Organism: Bungarus multicinctus; assembly: GCA_023653725.1. Taxonomy (NCBI): domain Eukaryota; kingdom Metazoa; phylum Chordata; class Lepidosauria; order Squamata; family Elapidae; genus Bungarus; species Bungarus multicinctus. Next base: position 12,199,512 of record CM042842.1, on the reverse strand, counting down.
TTGTTAGAAAAATCAGTGTGATAAAATATGACGTTGCTATGGTGAAGGTGTCAGGATTCCAACAAATCCACCCCCATTCAAATCATAAGTCTCTAGCTGCATCTCTTGGAGAACAGAAAATTGATTTATTAGAAATGGCCATGTTGGTGTTGGCTGGATGCAGCCAATACTGAAATACATCATTCATTTCCCCCTTGACCCTGATCTTCTCCCCACCCCCTGGATGTGTATTCTCCAATGGGACACATCCATAGCCAAGAGTCATCAATCATGCTCTCCAGTAATATCCTTGTGCTCCAACAACTTTGGGCTGCCAGGGCGATTATCCAGGCACTTGAGAAATGCACTGTTTTCCCCCACTCCCTTTCTACTGGCAGCTGAAAAGACCAAAGGAGTATCTTTTTAGTTGACAATAGGATCACCAAAGAAGGATCAATTCTTAGCAACCTGGTCATATCCCCAGGGCAGGGATGGGCTCCTGGGGGTTCGCAGGGGTTCAGGAGAGCCCCTAGATAAGATTCTGTGCAGTTTGAAGAACCCCCAAATCCCACTCCTGGCTGGCCCCTCCCACCCTGCCCTTCCCCTCCCAGGAGTCCCCACGTGGCCCATTTTGGATGCAGGTAAGTGCAAGGCATGCACAGAGGCTCAGGGGGGGCAAAAAACAGACCTCCCAGAAGTTCGTGAAAAATGGGCTCGTTTCTGGCCTCCAGAGAGCCTCTGGAGCCCAGGGAGGCTGTTTTCACCCTCCCAGAGGCTCGAGGAAAGCCTCCGGAGTCCGGAGAGGGCAAAAACACCCCCCTCCGTGGTGCAGGAGGCTGACTAGGCCACGCCCACCCAGCAACCGGGCAGAGAACCCTTTGCTAAAATTTTGGAAGCCCACCCCTGCCCCAGGGGTGAAGGAAATAGATCAGATGCCACAAGGGCTGCAGCTCAGTCCTGCAGAAGAGATGCCTGTGAAGAAGCAACTCAGCTCAGTCCTGCTGAAGAGATGCAACAGAGGAAGACCCAAGAGATGGTGGGCTCGTGGATTGTTATCTGGCAGGGTTGGTTCCAGGCAAAGAGTTGGAAAGAGAAAGTGGAAGAAGCAGAATGTCCTTGTTTTTCTGGATGACCAAGTAGAATCTTTTTGGGGGGGTCCTGTGATGACGCGGAGTGTAACACAAACGTAACAAAATCCAAAACGTAAATAAATATCATTTAATGCCTCCAACTTGGCCCCACTGTTCAATAATTCTCAGTTGGAGATAAAACGTACTCGAAAAATAGTCTTCAAAAGAAAGCAATATAGTCTGAACTTTATGAGCAGATAGAGGTGAAATAAAAAACTAAAACAAACTACAATGAAGGAATTTCCACAATGGACCAGGATAAGTAATTACTAACTTCATAGAGATAACAAGGTACAGTTTGTTGGACAGACGCCAACCAAGATAACTTCAGCCCAAAATAAAACATGCTTTGCTTCTGGCAACGCTGTGTTTTAACCGTCTCTCTTATATACTATTCTCCCCAGCTGCAACCAATGAGGGGGATCATGGCCTCTTCCTCTCTCATAAGCCAAGTTGTTGCCTTCTCCATTCCTCCCTGTGTGTCCTAGGATGCAGAGGGGTTCTTCCTGGTTCTTCCTCTGACTGCCCAGATGGCCTCTGCCCTTCCCCAGCCTCCTCCACAACCTCTGGAGCCACACCTCCACTTCCTGTCAGGCTGTTCCTCCTCTCCCTCAGAGTCCAACTCTAACAAGGGCATGATAGATCCTTGGTGCTCTCTGATCTTAGTTGTTTTCTTGCTTCCTCACCCATTCTCTGTCGCCCAAGAACAACTCCCTGGATTGGACAACCAGGAAGTCCAAGGGATGCTAAATTATTTTTTTTAATTATTCAACAAGGTTAATGGCAGATATCGTTGTCAAGAAAACTGCATAGGTGTTTATGAGGTCCTCAGGGAAAACCATATATTATCTCCCCTGTGATTTATTATGTTTTTATTTATTTCTATCCCGCCTTTATTATTATTTTTACAAATAATTCAAGACAGCGTGTATATTCAAGACACCTTTCCTCTCCTATTTTTCCCACAACAACAAGAATCCTGTGAGGTGAGCTGGGCTGAGAGAGGATGATTGGCTCAAAGTCACCAGCCAGTTTTCATACCTAAGGTGGAATCAGAATTCACCATCTCCTGGTGATTGACCCAAAGTCACCCAGCCAGATTTCATAGCTAAAGTAGGACTAGAACTCCTTGTCTCCTGGCAATTGGCTAGCTTTCATGCCTAAGGTTGGACTAGAACTCACAGTCTCCCGGTTTCTAGCCTGGCGCCTTAACCACTAGGCCAGACTGGCTCTCAGGAAGTGAAAAGTGGACTTTAAAGAAGCAGGATAAGAAGAGTATTGATGCTTTGAACATTGGAGACATTGGAGAGACTCCCAAGAAGACCATAGGCAACCAAGGAAACAAACAAATGGCCCAACTCAACCCAGAGTTCTTAATCAAGGCACAAATCACCAAATTGTCATTCTCTGGACATTAAAGGTAAAGGTTCCCCTTGCACATCCGTGCTAGTCGTTTCCGAAGAAGAGCCAGCGCTGTCCGAAGACGTCTCCGTGGTCATGTGGCCATCAGGACTAAATGCCAAAGGCGCATGGAACGCTCTTACCTTCCCACCAAAATAGTCCCTATTTTTCTACTTGCATTTTTTTACGTGCTTTCAAACTGCTAGGTTGGCAGAAGCTGGGACAAGTGACAGGAGCTCATTCCATTACACAACACTAGAGATTCAAACTGCCGAACTGCCAACCGTTCTGATCGATAAGCTCAGCGTCTTAGCCACTGAGGCACCGCCTCCCTTTTCTCTGGAGGCTCAGCCAATCTATTGTACTCTGACAATAAAGGATTGAATTGAATTGAATTGAATTGACATTATGCAGGCATTAATGTGGAAATGTGAAGGAAAGAGAAGAGGATGACCAGCAGGAAGGTGCATAAACACTATTACCGTGGCAATGAATTGGAAGACCTTCACTATAAGGAAGACTAGGCTGCAGAGAGATTTTCCTAGAGAAATTCTATCCATAGGGTTGCTAAGAGTCTACACTGACTTGATGGCACATATAATCAATCAATGAAGCTTTTATTTATGATTTTTTTTTTAAAGAGAAAAGAAACATTCCCTAAAATAAGTCTCTTAAGCTGAGCAGATGTCTAACAGCCCATATGCAGGGACAAATTACTTAGATGAGGATCACAAACTATATATAATACTTATTGAAGGGTGTAGAAATGAATAGTCCAAGAATGTCATCACTTGCTGTGGTTGAGACACAAGCCCCGTATATGAAAATGAAGATCCTCAAATCTTGCATGACATTGCCTTCTTAACCCACTCTTTTGAGTAGAACAGCCTGTTTCTGTTCATCTGTTCTATTTCTAACAGTGAGATTTGCTGATGGGTTTCTTCTAACCGACTGTGAGAATGAACTGAAATATCAGAGGTTTAACTCATCTATTTTATACTTCTGGGGTTAGGAGGGGAGAAGTAGGAAAATCTGGGCTGCTCTAATTCAGTACATTTGCTCCGCCAGGAGCTGCAAAAATAAAAGCGGAATAAAACTGAGTTGGTGGCCTATTTACATTGTTTGTCAACATTTTGTCCATCGTCTTGACTTGACTTGTCTGCAAACCTTGGTTGTTGAGACTCTTGTCCTCTTCTTCATGAAGTGGCTCGCCTGGTAGAAGATCACGGCTTAAAACCATAAGATTGGAAGGATCACGAAGCTCTTCTCCTCCAACCTTCTCAGACCTTTCCACACAAATTGCTGCCCATCCTTTGCTTGAAGACTTCCAGTGACCGAGCCCCTGTGAGTACATGAGACGGGCTGTTCCATTGCTCCTGAGTTCTCATCGCCATGAAATTTCTCCCTATTCCCAGTTTGGGTCTTCCTCTGTAAAAATTTCCACTCACTGGTTCTTGTCTTAGTCTCAGGCCATGTGGAGAACAAATCCATACCCTTTTCCCTGTGACATTTCTTCATGCATTGAAAGACTATCATGTCTGCCCTTAGCTCTTTATGCATCAAAGACAAATTCCTTGTAATGCTAATAAAGAATTCTATTCTATTCCTTTTCTATTTCTATTCTATTCTACAGTATTTCTATTCCAATTCCAATTCCATTCTACACCTATTCTATTTCTTTTCTATTCTATTCTATTCCTATTCTATTTCTATTCTGTTCTATTCTATTCCTTTTTCTATTCTATTCTATTCCTATTCTATTTCTATTCTATTCGTATTCATATTCGTATTCTATTCCTATTCCTATTCCTATTCTATTCTATTCCTATTCTATTTCTTTTTCTATTCTAATTCTATTCTATTCTATTCTTTAGATGAAACATCTCCAGCAACATTAATCATCCTTCAATGGTCTTAATCCATACATCCTTCAACATAGAGTTTGTTTGGAGAAATGTTTCCAGTTCCTCAGCATCCTTCTTGACTAGTTTAATCTCTACTGTAGGCACAAATGAAGCCATAGACCCCCAGAAGATTATCCACTCTAGTTTCCTGCTCTAGAGTTTAAATTTAGGCATTTTCCTCTCCCCAATCCAACAGATTCTTCTCTCTCTGGCTTTGAAGGCATCTGATCTCCATTAACATCATGGTTTCTCTCCAGTCTGGAGATCAATGATTCCTCCCTCAGCAGCTTAATTCCTGGCACATTTTAATTTTTATTTAAATATTAATATTTAATATATCATAATATATTAAATATTATAATTGCTATGGAGCAGGGGTGTCAAACTTGATTTTATTGAGGGACACATCACGGTTGTGTTTGATCTCAGGGGGTGAGGAGGTATGGCTAGGGTAGGCGGCCAATTTGACATCACTCGTGTCAGGGGTGCCTGTGGTGGCCCAGGTGATCTGCCAGCGAAAATGGGCTCCCAAGCTCCATTTGGGCTGCGTCAGCCTCTTGCAACCCTCTGCCAGTGAAAACCGGGCTCGGGAGGGCTTCACAGGCCAGTCCTTCTTGTTTCCATAGTGGACCCATGGGCCAAATCTAAGCACCCCCTGGGCCAGTTGGGATATAAATGCAGATAGATTGGTTAAACAATTCCCTGAACAATTCCCTGACAAGCCAAAGTGTCCCCTTGGAGGGGGGAGAGGTTGTATTTTGTTTATTGCATTTTCCAGGACATTATTTTTTCAAGGGGGGACGCCTGTCAGCTTTGGTAGCCATATTGAAATCCAACGCTCCCGTGCTGCCACAATTGAGCCTGGGAATGTGGGAGCGGGGAATTCATTGGAGTATATCTAGTTAGACATAATAAAATTCTTTTTCTGATTCAAGGTCAGGTTGTGTTGCACACAGTGAAAGAAGTCTTACTTTGTGACAGATGGTGATTGGGCCATCTGATGTGGCGATGCGTGTAGGGGATGGGTTTGTAGTTTTTACTTATTGCAAGGAAGCCTAGAACCTTCCGATTCAGGATTCCACAGTTGTGTCAGTTATTATCCAAGTAAAAGGAACTTTTGAGAGATGTCTGTCTCAGAGTTATTGGTTGGGATGGAGGGTTGCAAGAACGCTGAAACTTGATTTTGACAGCTGTGCTATAGAGCTAATTTGGGATATATCTTAATAATTTGGACACTTGGATATTGATTTGAATTTGGGATTTGATTTCCATTTAGCCTTCTGCTCTGTTCTTCTGCAGCAAATTGCCTAGCTGGGCTCGGGCAGTAACACCACGAATCTTCTATATCACCGAGAAAGCCTGGAACTATTACCCTTATACCATCACAGGTAAGGAGGAAACCCTAATAGTGTGTGAGAATGATCTTGGCAGAGAGGAGAGAAAGCCACAAACTTGATAACTGGTGTGTAAATTGGTATGTATCTCAGCCCACAAAAAGGGTTAATCAGATGTATTTCAGGAGAGATCCTCCCTGGTTTTCTGGAGAGGGAAAAGAAAACAGGAGGAAAATACTTTCAGTCTTACAACCTTACAATAGAGATAGAGCTACTACAAGCAGTCCTCAACAACTAAGCCCCAAAATGTCCATTGCTAAGTAAGACTTTGGTTGACTTCGGCTCCGTTTTATGACTTTTCTTGCCAGAGTTGTTAAGGGAATACACAGCAACTGTTCAATTAGTAACACGGTTTATTAAGTGAATCTGGCTTCCCCGTTAACTTTGCTTGTCAGAAGGTCGCAAAAGGGGATCATGTGACCCCAGGACACTGCAACAGTCATAAATGTGAGTCAGTTGCCAAGCGTCTGAATTTCGATCACATGACCGTGGGGATGCTTCGAAAGTCAACACTGGTCATGAGTACACTTTTTTGTAACTTTGAATGGTCGCAAAATGAATGTCAGGATTCCAGCGATCGCCCTAATTAAGTCATGAGCCTCAAACCAAACTTCAAAATGTTTATTAGGAGCAACATGCTGGCATGACCTGTATGAAGCCAACTCTGAGATGTGTAATTTGCAATCACTTGGGAGCCTGTTTCCCCCCCTACTCCTGTGGGTGTATCATAATTCAGATTGTCCAACAGAACACATTCATGGGCTGGGTGTCATCAGTCACGTTCTCCAATAAAGGATTTTCGTGCCCAGAATACCCGGTTGCCTCAGTTACAATCTTTGTGAGATAAACTTGGTATGTGCTTCTGAGTTCATTCTCCGTATGCTCCTTCAGGGGTTTCTTTCTTATGGCAACTTGGAATCAATCGTAGTAATGTTTAACAACTTGACATTGAACCATGGTAAGTCGCAAGCTAGTTATACTCCTGGTTGTGCTTCTTGTTTGAACTACCTCCCAGGGTTAACAGAAACCCTTAGACGGTCCATTTAAAAAAAAATCTGCAAAAAGGTTGTCTATCTTGATTGAAGTGTGTTGAGTGAACTCAAATCTTTCGATCCTTTGCAAATTGCTTAATCTTGAAAAAGATCACTGACCAAGTTTTTTGAGATCTTAGATATATGGCAAGCTACTCTCTTGGTCTTTTATTTAGCGGTAATTGCATTTGCCTGCTAGATTTGGGCACAAGAGCCATCTGAATGCTCTTACAGCTTTGAAGTTTACTAAAACACCATCATGGCTACCCCGGGTTACAAAGTGAGTGGCTTTAGTTGCCCAGAAAATGTGTAATGCATAATTCTTCCTTCTCTCCAACCTTAGCTTTGTCTCTTTCTCTGTCTCCCCTTTGCTAACTTGGGATACCTGGAATTATCTCACAACGGATGCAGAGTACACAGTAAGTACTAAGAGGCCTGCTTACTTTCAGTACTTCTCTAGCAAAATAGAAGAGACAACTCAAGAACACCATAAGTCCTGGGTGATCTCTGAGATTGGTTATTTTCTTGCTGACACTTCATAACCCAACTAAGTAACGTCATCAGTGCTAGAAGGGAGAGGCGTTTATTCGCTATTGATATACCAGTGGTTGCCCTTTCAGTGTTGATAGGTCTGTTCTTGGTGGCTCCTTGATCAAGTGGTTGTTTAGTCTTGGTTTGTCTGAGTTGCAGACTAGTCTTTGCAAAAAGGGAACATCATGAGGGCTTCTGCATTTTTCAGCAGGAGCACAAAAAATTCAGAGCAACTGCAGAGGTCCATATCTTGAGTAGAACTGAGTTTCTAATCATCATGGTTTCAGATTTAATACTTGAAGATTTGCAGATGGTTCCCAGCAGTAAATCTCATTCTGTCACTCTTATATTGTAAGAGTCCATTTCAACTACAGTATATGAAAGAAAGGTTTAAACCCATCACTTCTTTTTCATTTCTTAATGGAAAATGGCTTGGTTCATATTGGTAGCTTTATGGGCAGGAAAGTGTAAATAGCACCTTATGTGGATAGTGAGTAGATAACAGACAGTTTGGTTTAGTGGTTAAGGCAGCAGGCTGGAAAGTGGAAAACTGTGAGTTCAAGTCCTACATTAGCCATGAAAGCCAGCTTGGTAACTTTGGGACAATCACCAGGAGATGATGAGTTCCAGACCTGCCTTTGGCATGAAGGCCAACTGGGTGATTTTGGACCAATCACCAGGAGACAGTGAGTTCTAGCTATGATGGACCAATCACTAGGAGACTGAGTTCTAGTTATGAAAGCCAGCTGGGTGGCCTTAGGCCAGTCCCTCTTTCTCAATCTCAACCCACCTCACAGAATTGTTATTGTGGGGAAAATAGGAGGAGGAAGGTGTGTTGGGTATGTTTTCCACCTTGAATTATTTGTAAAAATAACAAAGGTGGGATATAAATAAATAAATAAATATAAATGATTGTCTGCCTTTTTTCCAGCATTATCCTTTCATTCATCCTCTGGGTCTTCTCACATTCTCCATTTCTCTTTCCTTTTACAGTGCTCATTTCTGCCCAAATTTTCTATCTACATAGAGACCAAGTATGAAGATAATTGTGGAAATAGCACCAATGTAAGTGCAACCCATACAGAACTACCGATAGAAACAATGCCCACATTTCATCCTGTAGCAATTTTCAGGGGGACATGCAGACACGGTGGAAGTTGACCATGCATTAAATCGGTGACTAAATGTTAGCTTGGATACCCCCTCATCAGGGGAATCTCACTCCTGGCTGGAGAATCCTGGAATTGATGTCACATATCTTCCAAATTGCCAAGGTTGAGAAACATTGCATTAAATTACCATCCCACCCTGGGAAGTGGCATCTGGGCTTGTTTATGGGAAGACACACTGAGGAGCAGTTGAGGGTCACTTGCCAAGGTGCCATTGAGCCTTGCTGATGAGGTGAGAAGAGTCAAGGCGAGGTGGGATTCATTATTACCATCAGGGACTCAGGCAAGGGAGCAGAGCTTCCGAAGAGACCTTGTGATTCAGAGGAACTTGAGGGTGGCAATAGCAATAGAAATAACCATTAGACTTATATACCGCTTCTAAGAGGTTTACAGAGTCAGCCTATTTGCCCCCAACAGTATGGGTCCTCATTTTACCAACCTTGGAAGGATGGCAGGCTGAGTCAACCTTGAGCCTGGTGAGAATCAAACTGCCAAATTGCAGGCAGCCGGCAGTCAGCAGAAGTAGCCTGCAGTACTGCATTCTAACCACTGCACCGCCATGCAGTGTGCAACAGAATAACAGAGTTGGAAAGAACCTGGAGGTCTTCTGATCCAGCCCCCTGCTTAAATAGGAAACCCTCTTCCATTCCAGACATATGGTTATCGAATCCCTTCTTGAAAACCTCCATTGATGGAGCACCCACAACTTCTGAAGGCAAGCCGTTCCACTGGTTTATTGTTCTCACTGTCAGGAAATGTCTCCTTCATTCTAGCTTGATTCTTTCCTTGATTAGTTTCCATCCATTGCTTCTTGTCCTGCCTTCAGGTGCTTTGGAGAATCACCTGAAGGCAAGATAATGGATGGAAAAATTAATGACAAGCCAAGCAAGGAAAGTATGCGTCGTAGCCTAGCCATCCCTGCTTGAGTTTACCCTCCCTCGTTAGCTGAGAATCTGTGTTTTCTCTCACTGGCAAGTTGACACGTCCAATGTTTTCCCCCCTTGCTCTCGCAGATATTTCTCAATGAAAAAATCTTGGGAGACCATGAAGTGATGTTCTTGGACATTGCTTTTGATGAAATCCCAGACCGCTACTACAGGAACTTAGAGGTAACAACCTGTTGGGGAGAGGGTAACTGTATGGTTGGTGGGTGGCTTTGGCTTCTCCAACCCAACTGCTCATTCCTGTAAATGATATGTAGGAAACACCTTGGGAGACTGGAGGAAGAACTTCAGGTTGCTTTGCTTCTGGAATCTGGGACAAATTCAGTCCTAACTGTAATGTTAGTTCATGGCAGTTTGCAAAATTGGTCACTTGTATGTCTGCTTGTTGCTGGAATTGCAACAATGGTGCTCTTGGATGCGTGGTGGATAGAATCTCCAGGGGATCAAAGGTCAAAGTTTTCTCTTTGGAAAAAAAGTAGACGACTTGAATTGAAAGTCTGAAGAGATGCTCAGTCAATTCAAGTCATGGTGGTCCCAAAGGGTGGCTGGATGACTGAGAATCTCAACAGACTTTTTAGCTATCCAGTTTGGGCTGAACACCCTTGGAATGGTGCGGGAGTAGGAATAGATTTCCAGAGGGAAAAATTGCAGACTGCAGGAACCAGGAGCACTAACTCAGGTGACCCTGAGGGCACAGATAAACCTCCAAGTGGCCTCAGCGACCCTCTAAAAGGATGCAAATGATCAACTGTCTGCAAGGAATATAAATCCTTCCATTCGCCTCTATCCTGTCACAGCTGAAGAAGCTTCTTGGATGAGAAGTGAAACATCTTCAAAAGAAAAAACAAGAAAGTCCAGTTGCCTGCAGAAAGGAGCATCTTTGTCCCAACCATGATCTGGTTGACTGAGAATCTCTACAGACTTTTAGCTATACAATTTGGGACAAACCCCCTTTGAATGGTGTGGGAATAGGAATAGATTTCTAGAGGGAAAAATTGCAGACTGCAGGAGCCAGGGAGTACCACTCAGGTGATCTTGAGGACACAGATAAACCTCCAAGTGGCCTCAAGGACCCTCTAAAGCAGAGCTGTCAAAAGCCCAGCCCATAGATTGGATGCATCACAGGCTGTCCCTATATGTCACATGACACCACTGTGACAACATGATTTTGATACCCCTGCTCTAAAAAGGATGCAAATGACCAGCTGTCTGCAAGGAATATAAATCCTTCCATTGCCCACCATCCTGTCAGAGCTGAAGAAGCTTCTGGGATGAGAAGTGAAATATCTTCAAAAGAAAAAACAAGGAAGTCCAGTTGCCTCCTGAAAAAAAAAAGCACCTTTGAATTGAAAAAAAGCCTAATTGATATCAACCTTGCGATGCTGTCAGTTGGTTAATTCTACAGGTAGTCCTTGACTTACAACTTTTCATTTAGTGACCCTTCAAAGTTATAACGGCATTGAAAAAAAGTGACTTGTGACCATTTTTCACACTTACGACTGTTACAGCATCCCCTTGGTCAAGTGATCAAAATTCGATTGTTATTTTTTCTATTGGCTGTAGGATCTCCGGTCCTTCTGCTCAGCTAAGACTGGTCGCGGGCCACTACAGGAAGGCTGGCGGGAATATACAAAGCCCATCATGTGCTCTTACAAACTGGTGACGGTCAAGTTTGAAGTCTGGGGACTGCAAACACGGGTAGAACAATTTGTCCATAAGGTGAGATTGTATTGTTGTCTACAAAGGGACCTGCAGGGAAAGTTGATGGCTGGAAATGAGTAGGCTGCAGTTGCGAAAAAAGCCAATGCCATCTTGGGCTATGCCAACAAAGGGAGAACATCAAGATCATATTAATACCATATTAATGAGGCCAGGTTTAGAATACTATGTCCAGTTCTGGTCACCATGAAACCAAAAAGATACTGAGACACTAAAAAGAATGCAGAGAAGAACAACGAAGATTGTTAGGGGTCGGGAGTCTAAATCATTTGATGAATGATTAAGGGAACTAGGTATGTTCAGTCTATCAAAGAAATTGATTGGAGGAACGTAATAACTGTCTTCCAATACTTGAGTGATTGTCACAAAGAAGAGAGGATTGACTTACTATCCAGGAGTAGGACAAGAAGTAATGGTTGGAAGCTTGTTAAACAGAGATTCAACCTAAAAGTAAGGAGAAGTTTCCAGATAGTGGGAACAATGAATCAATGGAATAGATTGCCTCCTGGAGTTGTGGATGCTCCAATGCTAGAGGTTTTCCAAAATAGACTGGACAACTATTTGACTGGGATGCTAGAAGGTCTTCCCCCTTGAGCAGGGAGGTCAGACAAGAAGACCTTCGAGATCTCTTCCAGTCCTACGGTTGGACAGTATATTCTGTGTTTGAGAACCACTTCTGCAGTGAAGTGGGAGGAAGTATCCCAAAATTCAAGAATCCTTATTGGCTGATCTGAGAGAAGTTACATGGATGTTGTTGTTGCTGCTGCTGGCACAATGGCTTTCCTGATTACAAATTGAGATGGGTGAGAGATGCATTGTGACTTTGTTTTTCATATGGGACAGGGCTGCCCTTTCAGTACCTTGGGTAGCTTCTTAGATCCCCCCCATTAACAAAATAACAGAAAAATGAACTTGGAAGGGGCTTTGAAGTCTTCTAGTCCAGCTCCCTGCTCAAGCAAAACTGAGTCTGTAGTACAGATAATCCTCAACTTACAACCATGTGTTTAATAACCATTCAAAATTACAACAGTACTGAAAAAAGGGACTTATGACTGATCCTCACACTTAGGATCATTGCAGCATCATGGTCACATGATCAAAATCCAGGTGCTCGGTGGGCTGAATTACCTGCAAAAGACCTCAGTCCAATCCTTGCTCAAGGCAGGAGAATCTATACCATCCCATTCAAATGGTTGTCCAGTCTCTTCTTGAAAGTTTCCAGTGATGGAGCACCCACAATCTCCGAAGGCAAGCTATTCCACTGAATCTTACTATCAGGAAATTTCTCCTTAGTTCTAGGTTGGATCACTCTTTAATGATCTTCCATCCTTTGCTTCTTGTCCTGCCCTCAGGTGCTTTGGAGAATAGGCTGACCCCCCTCTTCTCTGTGATAGCCCCTCAAATACTGGAAGACAATTATCATGTCCCCTTAACCTTCTCTTCAATAGGCTAGGCATACCTAGCTCCCTCAACTGTTCATCATATTGTTTAGCCTCCAGCTCCTTTATCATTTTGATTGCTCTTCTCTGTACACAAATGTTCTTCTTGGCACACAGAGCAACTAGTTCTTTCTGGAAATGTCATTAATAGGGTGTTATCTTCTAAGAGAATGACCCTAGGGTTGTTGTTTTTAAACAGGAAAAAGAATACAAAACAATAATCTCTGGCTGTCCATTTTAAATACAGTCTGCATTTGGGTTTGATGCTTCCATCAGTCTTCCTCCATAAAGTGGTTGTGTTGGGTTCTTCAGCCAAGAATGGCAGTGGGCAACCCCCCGCCCCCCGAATGTTTCTGGATTTCAACTCTAGATCCTTGTCCCACTTGGCTGGGGCTGAAGGTTGCTCAGAGTGGTGGTTCTGTGACATCCAGATGGTCGCAATGGCCCATCTCACTCACGCAGCAAAACAAGGTAGAAAATGTTGGGTTTCATGCTGCTGTTTGGAAGAGTGCTTTGGATTGCTTCGTATTTTGGGAGGAAAACACCATATGCCTCCCGCCTCCAAAGCGAAGTACGGAAACTGTGCCATAGTGCCACAAATAGCATCAGGCAACCTTTAGAGAAAATCAGAAAAAGATTAGCCCATGCTGTCCGCCCTGGGAGGTAGGCCAAATCAAGGAAAGGGCACGGCAGGGAATCCAGGAATGCTCTATATCAGGGATGTCCAAACTTAGCAAATTTTAAGACTTGTGGACTTCAACGTTCAGAATTCCTCAGCCAGTTAATCATCTCCTCGGGGGCTTCAATGGCAGAAGCAGTGTAGTGGAAGGGACCTTCTAATCCAACCCTCTCCTCAAGCAGGAGACCCTATTCAATTCCAGACAAACAGCTGTCCAATCTTTTCTTAAAGCAGCTACAGCAGTGCCTGCATATTCTGCATTGCATGAGAAAAGTACATCTTCCTTCCCCTGTCCTTACCATTTTCTACACAGGGATGACCGAGAGCATCCTGTCATATTGCATTACTGTCTGGTTTGAAAGCATTACCACTTCAGACAGGAAGGGGGTGCAGAGAGTGGTGAGGACAGCAGAAAAGATTATTGGCAGTTCACTCCCTTCTAGCCAGGACCGTATAAGCCAGGACCATATACCATATAAGCCAGGGGTGTCAAACTCAAGGCCCAAGGGCTGGATCCGGCCTTCAAGGTGCTTAGATCTGATCCACAGGGTCACCCTGGAAACAGCAAAGGATTGGCCTGCGGTGTGGCCCTCCTGAGCTCCGTTTTTGCTGGCAGAGGCACTGCAGGACTCTATTTTTGGCTGTGACAGCCTTCTGCAGCCCTCCACTAGTGAAAACAGAGTTTGGGAGGGGAGGAAGGAAGGAAGGAAGGAAGGAAGGAAGGAAGGAAGGAAGGAAGGAAGGAAGGAAGGAAGGAAGGAAGGAAGGAAGGAAGGAAGGAAGGAAGGAAGATTATAATGAGAGAGAGGGAGGATCTGAAGGAAGCCTTAGTACTTGGCTACCACAGGTGCCCCCAACACGAGTGATGCCAAGTTGGCCACGCCCACCCTGGTCCCACCTACCCCAGCCATGCCCCCCCTGGCCCCTCCCCGAGGTCAAACACAACCCTGATGCGACCCTCAATGAAATTGATTTTTTTTTAATTAAAGTGTTTTATTTTTATAACAACAAAAAACAAACATATAAAACCTTTTCTCTGTTCCACAGTGTGTCAGTTAGGTACATATTTGTTTGTGCATAAATAATGTTATCATCCATATTTAACTTGCATATGTTACAGTCATTCTAATCAATATTTTATATCACATGTATCACTTATTCTATTATCCTTAGCTTTATAATTATTGACTTTCAATAATATATTTCAAATTCATTTTCTTACTCTATCTAACTCATCCATTTATCATACCAATATATTATGCTATACTTATATAATCCAATTCTTTACTCTTCTATCAAGCCATTCATAAAATAAATTCCAAATTTTATAGTACTTTTTCTTCTTGTTCTCTAATCGCCATTGTCAGTCTACTCATTTCTGCACATTCCATTATTTTCTTAATTATTTCCTCCTCTGTCAGAATTTTTTCATTTCTCCAATTTCGTACAAATACAATCCTAGCTGTTGTTAATATATTGATAATCAAATACGTTAACTCTTTGTTATAACCCTGAGGCAAAATTCCCACTAAAAATGTCTCTGGTTTTAAGTCTATAGGTTGCTTTATCATCTTCTCCAGCCAGATGTGTATTCTAGTCCAATACTTTTTTAGCCTCTGTGCATGTCCACCACATATGATAGTATGATCCTGGTAGCTTCTGACATTTCCAGCACTTAATGAAATCGAATTTCACACCCCTGATATAAGCAATGCTTGAGCAGGGTCCACAGGATTATCTGGGACACCACACATCTTCCCAACCTGTTTTCCTTGTTACTTTCTGGGAGGAGGAGGGATCGTGATACCCAAGGCGGACCATCCAGATTCAGTCACAGTTTTGTTCCATGCAGCATCAACCTTATGAATTCTCTAGCTTCCTCTTTCCACTTTGTATTCAAGGTGGACAGTGGTTAATATTAATATGTATTTATATGTGTGGATATAGATGTCAACATTCCAACTAACCACCTCAAAACCAATAAACTCCGAGACAAGCATTTCCTCAAAGTTCCATTTTATTAGAATTGTCATGTTGGCACATCTGGGAAAACCCAAATCTTGAGAGTTCCAGGTTTTCCCTTCCCAAAAGAGAAATCAAAGTCCCGTGTCCCCCCCTGCATCCATCAGTCTATCACATGGTCCAATCAAATCTTTGTCCCAATTGAAGACATCTCTTTAATCACTTCTCTCCGGGTGCAGGGCAACACGTCCTTGACTCTCTGAGAAAGAATGTTGTTGTGGCTAATCTTCCACCTCACTATGAAATCCCCTCTCCCAAATTCCCAGGCACTAAATGTGGCAGCCTCAAAGCTTCCAAGTGAAATATGGCTTCCAAGGCCGACAGTAGGTATATACATATGCATGTATATAACATGTTTATATGTGTGTGTGTGTGTGTGTGTGTACACTTTTTTGAGCAGGCAACAGAGTTCCCTTTTAATGTGTGCCAGTGTGCCCACAGTAAAAAATGACAGGGTTATCTTAAAAGCCTCCAGTGATGGAGCACTCACAACTTCTGGAGGCAAGCCGTTCCCCTGATTAATTGTTCTCACTGTTAGTTCTAGAGTTGGATCTCTCCTGGATCAATTTCCACCTGTTACTTCTTGTCTTGCCTTTGGGTGCTTTGCAGAATAGCTTGTCCCACTCTTCTTTGTGAAAGTCCTTCAGATATTGGAAGACTGCTATCATGTCTTCCCTAATCCTTCTCTTCATCAGACTAGACACATCCAGTTCATTGTATCCTACTCATTGTAATCATCTTCATTACTCTTCCCAGCACTCTTTCTGGAGTCTTTTTTTATAATGTGTTGACCAAAACTGGAGGCAGTATTCCAAGAATGGTCTTACCAAAGCAGTGTAAAGTGGTACTAACACTTTACGTGACCTGGATACTGTCCCTCTGTTGATGCAGCCGGAGGACTGTGCTGGCTTTTTTTGGCAGCTGCAGGAAACTGTTGGCTCCAATTTATTTATGATGGGGGGAATTGCTGTGTAGAATTTGCTTGGGCATCCCTGCAATGCCAGTAACAGGATTTTGGGTTTCAGGTCATTCGAGATATTTTACTCATCGGGCATCGCCAAGCCTTCGCCTGGGTGGATGAGTGGACTGGTATGTAAGACCTTGGGGTCCATGATGGAGGAGATGGGAGGGAGGGAGGAAGGGAGGAAAGCCCAGGTGGACAGTTGCTTTGATCTTCCTTTTCCAGGGGAATGTGCCTTTTCCTCAATTTCGCCATGATCAACTGTTTTGCCTTAGAGCCTGGTCATTCAACCATCAACCGATGTTGAATTTATGTAGTGTTTTATTCATCAAGACCCTACACACCCACTTCACTGTCTCTGTTGCTCCCCTCTGGGAGGAGGTTTCGAAGTATTGCTAGCAGGACTTCCAGATTCTGTAGCAGCTTCGTTCCCTAGGCCATCCATCTGGTAAACTCATAAGGTTTGTTTTTCTTGCCATGTACAGGTATACATTTGAACTAGACACTATTTATCTGTATTTATTTATTTATTCTGTTATATTATGTAGTGTATATTGGAGTGGTGACTCTTTGAGAGCTGTATGCAACAAAATTTCACTTTAATGTATGCCAATTAGTGAACATTCAAAGTGACAATAAAGTTATTCTATTCTATTCTTCTATTCTATTCCTCTGTTCGGTTCTATTCTATTTTTTATTTTCTATTCTTCATTCCAATATTCTAGTTCTAATTCTAATTCTATTCTTATTCTATTCTATTCCATTCCATTCCATTCTTCTATTCTGTGCTGTCCTGTTCTGTTCCGTTCCATTCCATTCCATTCCATTCCATTCCATTCCATTCCATTCTATTCTATTCTATTCTGTTTTTTCTTTCCAATTCTGTTCTTTCCTGTTCTATTCTATTCTTCAATGCAACCCATCGACCACCCTCTGTTTCTTGGTGCACAATCCAGAATGTGAGTTTGGGTTTTTTTTTGTATCAATGTCCACCCATTAATCCATGGAAGAAGCTGTGGGTCACTAGTTACGCATTAAATTCCCCATTTCTGTGTATGCAGTGAGATGGTTGAAAGCAATTGATCAGCGCTTCTGAATATGACTTTGACATAGCCGGTGTTTCTTGCCCCTCCCAATACCAAAGCATGGAGTTGCTTTCAATGGTGAGATGGGCAGCCTATAAATTTAATAGATACATAAACGAATCAATGATGCCAAGGAAATCTATTTCAAGCATTCAGAAGACTCTCCGGCCCAGTTCTTTTGCTCCTGAAATATTTAGAGCTCTCCTTTTTTTTTATTTTAAAGAGTTCTAAGTGGGCTTGCAATCGTGCTTAAAAAGCAAGCAAAGCACCAGTACTTTTCCATTAAAAACCCAATGGAATTCAACCAAAGATCATTGTTAAGGTTGGGGAAGAAAATAAGCGTGGGATTCGTTTGCTGGAACAAATTAGAGCTACCGATGTTTCAGTGGGAAACCTGCTTTGTGGTTTTGGGTTCAAGACATAAACTTGTGATTCATTCAAAAACATATTTCATCCCCCTGAGCTTCTTGAGATCATAGCTGTGCCTCAACCTGTTCCTTGGAGCTGAATTATGAATCTCCTTCCTCAATTTCTTTGAAAGTTGTTGGACTCCTGAGATCAAGCAGATTGCAGAAAATTATTAGGCCTCCTCATCACATTTTTTTGGAACAAAGTTTCCTCTTTTTCTTTCCTAACAGGCTAACCTTGCCTCTCAAGTCTGTTATTTTCTTCAGTTTTTCTGTTTTCCCTGTTGTTCTGTTATTTGACTGTGTTTTACTTATGTGCTATAACATCTTTCATATGATGCTATTCAGAGGTGGTATTCAGCAGGTTCTGACCAGCTCTGGAGAACCAGTAGTGGAAACTTTGAGTAGTTCAGAGAACCGGTAAATCCCACCTCTGACCGGCCCCGACCCCATCTCTTCTCTGCCTCCCACTGAGTCCCAGCTGATCAGCTGGGTCTTCTTTGGTTGCCCTGCACAGGAGAACGGAGCTGGAAAGCAGGTTAGTGGGGTGGGGAGGGAATGGGGATTTTGCAGTAACCTTCCCCTGCCACGCCCACCAAGCCACGCCCCACAGACCCGGTAGTAAAAACAATTGAATCTCACCACTGATGCTATTCCCACTACTTCCTGCTCTCGTGGTTCCTCTACGCACCACCTTCCAGGTACCAATGGTTCCTAGACATTGTAACATTTCACCTGGGAAGGTCCCACAGCTGTCAGGCCAACATCTTTTTAAATGTCCCAGCATTCCGCAGAGGCTGATATTTCTCTCTCTGGGCCCAATGAGAATATATCTGCTAAAAAAAACTCTGCATTGGCAACAGGAAGGGCATCCGGCCATTAAATCACTCTGCTCATTCCATTCAGTTGCCAGACTCCAGCCCGCAAGGGATTATGGGATCATTAAAAGATGATGATGATGATGATGAGGATAATGATGACTGACCAATGTGGGCTTGGCTTGGCTACCCTCTGGCGGCAGAAGATCAGAGAAGGTCAGAAAGGAAAACACATTTCCAAACCATGTTCTTGGGATCAAGCTTGGTAGTAAGGTATTCCCATCAAATCCATCTACCAGATCCTTTCCATATTTATTTGCTGTTTCTCCCAAGAAGTTTTGCCTATAGGAGAAAAGAGAGAAGGAGGCTCTAAGAAAGGGTAAACATAGGAGTTGGAAGGGACCTTGGAAGTCATCTAGTCCAACCCCCTGCTCAAGCAGGAGACCCTCTACCATTCCAGACAAATGGATATCCAGTTTCTGAAGGCAAGCCGTTCCACTGGTTAATTCTCGACCTCCTGGTTTAGATGACCAGGGGCTTTGAGGGGCTGCCACAGAGAGAAAAGGGTCAAGTTATTTTTCAAGCCACCCGAAGGCCAGACAAGGAATAATGGATGGAAACTGAACAACTGAACAACAACCTGGAAATAAGGAGAAACTTTCTGACAGTGAGAACAATCAACCAAAGCAACAGAAGTTGCATTCGGAAGTGGTGGGAGCTTCATCACTGGAGGCTTTCAAGAAGAGACTGGACTGCCATCTGTCACAAATGGTGTAGGGTCTCCCGGCAGGGGGTTAGACTAGATGACCTACAAAGTCCCTTCCAACTCTGATTATCTGTTATCTGATGTGAAAAAACCCAGGAGGGAAATTGGGGCAGAGATGAAATCACTCAAAGTAGAAAAAATATACAGTGGAGCCATGAGTTGCAACCATAATCTGTTCCAGGACTCCGATCACAACCTGATTTGTTTGTGACCAGAAGCACGACCGTCTGTGCATGCATGGACCCACCCCCACCCCCCAAAAAAATGGCAAAGGGGAACCCGGCGCGGAAGGGGATTCTTTCCATGCCGATTTTGTTCACCACCTGATTTTTGAATCGTGACCCAATTCAAAAATCGGGTGGGTTTTTTTATTCACCACCCGATTTGGTCACGAACAGGAGCATTCGTGACCAGAGGTTCGTCTGCATATTGAAAACAAGAGCATTTCCAGGAAAGTAGGTCCCCTGTTAAAATAAGGCAAGGGGGAGTTTGATAGAGGACCAGTGATTCACATTTAAAACAGTCATTTGAATGGAGAACAGGCCAGATCAGAGCCAGTCCTTCAATGAGCTCATTCTAGCATTCTACTCTCCAGAAACACTTGAGTTAATACATTACTTGATTAATGCTTAGATCATCCCCTTTTCAATTAAAGCGCACCATATTAATCTGGCAGGTTGCAAAGGCTATTTGAAAAAGTGGTTTCCCTGAGAGCTTCTACTTATTTAATGGATATGGGATGGAGGAGAGAGGGATCTGGTTTGAGCTAGGCATCTATTGCCTAACCATCAAATATATATTTATATATAAATACGTTTATATAGCTGCACTTAAAAGATAATTTAACAGGATAACAGAGTTGGAAGGGACCTTGGAGGTCTTCTAGTCCAATCCCCTGTTCAAGTAGGAGTCCCTATACCCGTGATGGTGAATCTATGGCAGTCGGCACATGCATTGTCGCCAGCTGGTCTTCTGGTTTCTGACACACACATGTGTGCTGGCCAGCTGGTCTTCGCGGCCACCGGAGCACTGGAAAATGGCCCAAAAATAAGCCAAAAAAGAGGCCATTCTTCAGGCCTTTTTCAAGCCATTTTTGGGGGTCAAAAAAGCCCCGAAAATGGCCTGAAAAACAGTCTGAAAAATGATCTGAAAATGCCCAGAAAACACCCTGAAAAATGGCCTGAAGACACCTCGAAAAACAGCCCAAAACATGCCATTTTTCAGGCTGTTTCCAGGCTGTTTTTGGCCAGAAACATGGTCAGAAAACAGCTTGGAAAATAGCTCAAAAACACCCCCAAAAAACACCTCCAAAAACACCCCAAAAATAAGCATGCATGTACTAGCCAGCTGGTCTTTGGTTTTCCACTGCATATGCATGCACATTCCAGTTTGGGCACTTGTTGAAAAGGTTCGCCATCACTGCCTTATACTATTTCAGACAAATGGCTGTCTAATCTCTTCCTAAAAGCCTTCCATGATGGAGCACCCACAATTTCTGGAGGCAAATGGCTCCACTGGTTAATTGTTCTCATTGCTGGAAAATTTCTCCTTAGTTCTAGCTTGCTTCTCTCCTTCATTAATTTCCATCCATTGCTTCTTGTCTTGCCTTCTGGTGCTTTGGAAAATAACCCCCTCTTCTTCCAACTCTGTTATTCTGTTAATTATTGGAACACTGCTATCACTTCTAGTTCTTCTTTTCACTAGACAAGACAAATCCAATTCCTGCAACCACCCCTGTAGTTTACCTGTCTTTGATCCAACATAAGTCTTTAGCTCATTTTCTTGGGCGAGAATACGCACAGGAATAGCATCATTAGAAAGAAAGGCAGGCAGAGTATGATGTTTATTACATCCAAATAAATCCAAATTCTATGCTGAAGTTATGTTTGTTGGAGTACATATAAAGATCCCAATGAAATGGCATCTCTTTTTCACCAAGGATGCTGGTAGTACTGATGTCCTTTTCAGCTGGTTTGGTCAAGTTGAAGTTGGGGAGAGCCACACTTGTGCGTAAGTTGTGAATTTATGACAGTTGTAGCATCCCTGGATCAAGTGATCACTGTTTGCAATTTTTCCAGCCAGTTTCCAACAAGCAAAGAAGCCAAATTTGCCTAAAGACTTCATGGTTCACTTAACAACCATACCAAAAAATTTGCAAAAAACTGGGCACAACTGGCTTACCAATCCCACCTTTCTTAGCAACAAAAATTCTGGTTCCCATTGAGGTTGTAAGTCCACAACTGCTTGTAGAGAACAGGGATGAGCCCTCGTAGGCCATAAATATTTATCCAACTTTCTTTTTCACACACCCCGACATTTCTGGCCAGGTTGTTCATCCAGCACTAGAAGACAGCTTAAAAACAACAGTGGGTTCCTCTCCATGAATGCACCTCTAATCCAGGAGTAGGCTTCAAAAATCCCAGCACCGGGTTCTCTGCCATGGGCGTGGCCATGACGGGCGTGGCCTACTGGAACTCCGAGGAGGCCCATTTTCCTCCCTCCCCAAGCTCCTGATGCTTTCCTTGAGCCTCTGGAAGGGCGAAAGTGGTCTCCCCCGGGCTCCGGAGACTCTTTTGAGGCCGGAAACAGGCCCATTTCCAGAGGTCTCACCCAATCTCTTCTGCACCCAGGTGTGAACTTCAATGGAAGACCAGCCAGGGGTGGGATTTGGCAGTTCGTTGAACCAGACATAACTTTAGCAACAGGTCCACTCGAACCCGGGCGAACCCGTAGCTGTCCAGCCCTGCTCCAAGCATCTCCTTTCTTTGATTTTTGAGAGTTGTTGGGATCCTCCACCCCCCACCCCTTCCTAAGAAGCAATAAGGCAGGTGGGAGGGGTTGCCAAGCAGCAGGTGTTCCAACTTTTCAGAAGAATGAAACAGTGTCTTCTCAGAGGTCTAACAAGCCACTGAAACTCCAGATGGTTCTCCCTTCTCAGCAGATTTCTTTTTTCCTTGGTTTGCTTCAAGCTGACAGCTCATGGTGGTTGGTGGAGTTTTGTCATGCAAGAGAAAGCTTTGATTAAGTTTTGGGAGCCTTGGGGTTGATAGATCTGGAATAACTCCCAAGCCCGATTCATAAGCTGGTTCTTTAAGATAAAACAGCATGATCAGGGAGAGGAAAAATAATTAACCCAGCCCTCGTATTGGCTGGGTTCACAAATCATGCTTCATCAAAGTGGGAAAAGGCCAAGCAGATACAGAATACGGAATAACAGAGTTAGAAGGGACCTTGGAGGTCTTCTAGTCTAACCTCCTTCTCAAGCATTTTTGACAAATGGTTGTCCAGTCCCTTCTTAAAACCTCCACAATTTCTGAAGGTAAACTATTCCACTGCTTGATTGTTCTTACTGTCATGAAATTTCTCCTTAGTTCTAGGTTGCTTCTCTCTTTGTTCGGTTTCCACCCATTGCTTCTTGTCCTGCCCTCAGGGGCTTTGGAGAATAGCTTGACTCCCTCTTCTTTGGGGCAGCCCCTGAGATGTGGGAACACTGCTCTCCTGTCTCTCCTGGTCCTTCTCTTCATTATAGACAGACCTGCGAGGTTCTTCATATGTTTTAGCCTTCAGCCCCTTAACCATCTTTGCTGTTCTTCTCTACATTGTACATTCAGGTGACTTCCTAACTTTCTCAAACTCTTTTGTTGAAAGGGAGAAACTGTGGTTTGGATGAAGTAGGGCTCCTCAAGGCATAGTAAATGTTTTTTCTGATACCCCAAGCAAAGAGATGGATGGGCTCTGGTGTACACAAAACAAAACCTAGAACAGGGTTATTCTGGATTTCAGCTGAAACAAAACTTGCAGGAATCAAAAGAGTGGTTTTATGGGATGAGTAAGGCATGGTTAGTGGGTGTCATCCTCTTCCTCCCCAGTTCATTAGGCCACTGCCAATGCTTATTTTTATTGGTATCCCTTTATTATATTACAAATAATTCAAGGTGACAAACATGTCCAGCACACCTTCTTTCTCTTATTTTCCCCACAACAACCCTGTCAGGTAGGTTGGTCTGAGAGAGAGAGAGGGATTGACATAAAGTCACCCAGCTGATTTTCATGGCTAAGGTGGAACTAGAACTCACCATCTCCTGATGTTTGGCTCAAAGTCATCCAGCTGATTTTCATGCCTAAGGTAGAACTAGAACTCACCATCTCCTGGTGATCGGCCCAAAGTTATCCAGCTGATTTTCATGCCTAAGGTAGAACTAGAACTCACCATCTCCTGGTGATCGGCCCAAAGTCATCCAGCTGATTTTCATGCCTAAGGTAGAACTAGAACTCACCATCTCCTGGTGATCGGCCCAAAGTCATCCAGCTGATTTTCATGCCTAAGGTAGAACTGGAACTCACCATCTCCTGGTGATCGGCTCAAAGTTATCCAGTTAATTTTCATGCTAAGGTGGAACTAGAACTCACCATCTCCTGGTTATTGGCTCAAAGTTATCCAGCTGATTTTCATGGCTAAGGTGGAACTAGAACTCACCATCTCCTGGTTATTGGCTCAAAGTTATCCAGCTGATTTTCATGGCTAAGGTGGAACTAGAACTCACCATCTCCTGGTGATTGGTTCAAAGTCATGCAGCTGATTTTCATGGCTAAGGTGGAACTAGAACTCACCATCTCCTGCATTCTAGCTTTATAATTAAATGTGTATGCCACCCATCCCACTATCCAAAGCAACAACGCAAATGTCTTTGGCTTGCTTCCATTTGTCTCTACTTACTTACCTCCCCCAGAGCACATATTTCTGAAACAACCTTCTTTGAATCCGTATCCTTAATAACCCTTGGTCCAAATATGCATATTTCAATCGATTCAAAGCCATAAACCTGGATGAAACAGATAAATTAAGAACTATTTTGCACATCCCTAATTGCATGATTTTGATCTGAACGTCTTCGAAGGTTTCATCTTTAGACATCATCTTCTTTTTGTAGATGCATTATTATTTCTGTTGATAAGAATTGCCTCCCACATTTTCAGTGTTAAAAAACTATAAAGAATGGTAGCACAGGATGGATGAAACAGTTTCCCTATCCTCAAAGCGTTATGTAATTGTACAGTATGTGCCGAATAAATATATTTAATCTAGCCTGTTACACACGAGATTTCATGTGTTATATTAAGCAGCCTCGTGAGGTTATTCTGCAGATTGCTTACAGCATAAAATGCAAAACTGTCTTTGAAAAGGCAGCAATATAAAATCAGCATTTTCCACGCAAACCCCTTCAGGGAAAGTAGATGAATTTCAATGGAAGATTATCGCCTCTCATTGTAATTCTACATCCTCTAATTTTGTAAGCAATTTGTTTTTAAGTCACTTATAATTCCAAAATTTTAATCCCTCGAGCAATGAGGCCCATATATTTATTTTTCCTCACGCCAAAGGCTCTTAACAATAGGAAGGGCGTGGAAAACTTATTGCTGTCCTCCAGCTTTCAGTTTCCACACAATAGGTATGTAATTTGAGAGAACACAGATCTCAAAAAATATTAAGCTTTGTCTCAGTCAACTGATTAGATGTCAAGGCTTCTTGGCAACATTAATAACATTCAGAGGACAGATTGAAAAAGAATTTTAATAAAGTGTTATTCAAATGCAAACTCAATCAATAGTGAAATCCAGATTTATATTCTTGTATCTCCACTTCTCACTTCCAGGATCAAATAGATCTGATCCAGTGATGGGATTCAAATTTTTTGACTACCAGTTCTGTGGGCGTGGCTTGGTGGGCGTGGCAGGGGAAGAATACTGTAAAATCTCCAGTCAGAGGTGGGATTTGCCAATTCTCCAAACTACTCAAAATTTCCACTACCGGTTCTCCAGAATCGGTCAGAACCTGCTGAATTCACCACCTCTGATCTGATCCTCTTCTGATTTTTGTAGAGTTGAATTGAATCCTTGTTTCTTGTTTCGTTTTTCAAAATTTTTATCAGTTTATCCGAATATAAAATACAAAGAAAAAGGTAAGTAACGAGAAAGTCGGGGAGGAACTAGGGAAAGGAAAAAGAGTAGGGTGAGAGGAAAAAGGAAAAAAAAGCATGGACTTCCAATTCTTTTTAGCACAGTAGAATAAGGTAATAGCATATAGCCTCAACTTTTTTTTACTTTTGCATGATAGACCTCAAACTTACGACTACAACTGAGCCCAACATTTCTGTTGTTAAGTGAGACATTTGTTAAGTGAGTTTTGCCCCATTTTACAGATTTTTCTTGCCTTGGTTGTTAAGTGAATCACTGCAATTAATAACATGGTCCTTAAGTGAATCTGGATTCCCCATTGACTTTGCTCATCAGAAGGTCATAAATGTGGATCATATGACCCTGGGACACAGCAACAATCATAAATATGAACCATTTGTCAAGAATTTTGATCACGTGACCAAGGGGATGCTGCAATGGTCATAACTGTGAAAAATGGCCATAAGTCACTTTTTTCAGTGCCCTTGTAACTTTGAACAGTGACTAAACAAACTGTCAAGGACTACCTGTACTATATACATTTCTATAACCTATCTAATCAACAAAACCCAAAATAAATATTTCTTTTAAACATTTCTCCACCTCAAGCATAAAGTCCAAAAGTGATTTCCAAGCAGAAACAAAAATTAATGGTATTCTTTTATTTAATCAAAACAGTCAATTTAGCCAACTCTTCTAATTCCAGAAGCTTTTGCAGCCAATCACCCATGGTGGGAATTAAGATATCTTCCCATTTGTACATAGAACAGAACAGAATAAAATATTGGAATGACAAATAGAATAGAATGGAATGGAATGGAATATTGGAATGAAGAGTAGAGTAGAGCAGAACAGAACAGAATAGAATATGGAGTAGAGTAGAGTAGAGTAGAGTAGAGTAGAGTAGAGTAGAGTAGAGTAGAATACCACACAATACAATATAATATAATACAATAGCTTTATTGTCACTTTGAATGTACACTAATTGGCATACATTAAAATGAAATTTTGTTTGCATGCAGCTCTCCAAGAATCACCACCTCCAATACACACTACATGAACATGACAAAATAAATAAATAAATAATTATGTACCCACCTATGTTATATGACACGGAGAAACAACACAGTCTATTTTGGATGTGTACGTGTACATGGAAGTAGGTAGAGAGGGTGCCATTTTGTTTCTCATCCAATTTCGGAGCCGACCCTAGCTGGACCATCTTCTCTCATCCTACAGTGGTGCATCTTTTCTTACACTGTTCTCTCTTCTGTGCTTCCTCCCTACAGGCATGACCATGGATGAAGTCCGCTTATATGAGAAGGAGACCCAGCAGGCCACCAATGAGATTGTGGGCATCATGACGCCCACCATCTCCATCAGCGAAGTCCAGCTGCCCCCCAGTACTCAGAGTGCCCCCTCCAGTGCCCCCTCCACGCCACTCAGCGGAGAAGCCCCCGAGTTCCTCCATGCGCCCAAGGACCGCCAGAGGAAAAAATCCGCTCCAGAAATGCTCTCGCTGCCAGTGCTGCGGGAACGTTCCAACCTGGAGTAACAACCGCCTCATGTCCAGAGTCCCTATTCTTATCCTTGCAAAGGAGGCTCCCTAATTCATTTCCCCAGAAGAGGATCCGATGTCCCTGATGCTTTTTTTCTAAATTGTTCTTTAATTCCAGGCTTTGCCTTGTATCCAGCAAGAGAGAATTCCCGTTGATGGAGGTAATGGTTAAATTATGACCGAACTTGGGGGATTCCCCCAGATCTTGGAAGCATTATAAGCCTTCTGATCTGTTCCCAGGTCCTTCACTATCACATTCCTGGCCATGTCTTCGTTGCCTTGGGCCAAAAGGGTATTTTGGGGTGGCATACCATTGGACCATTGCTTGGCCTTCTAGCCTACATGACTCAGCCAGCTAACATAAATTGGGATCTCCTCTCTCTGTGCAGGGGGAGGAAACATTGGGTATGGCTCTGTTGCAGATGGAAAGCGGGTCAACATAAATCCCATGCCAGAAAATCCACCCTGGAAGTAGATATGTTATGAAGGGAGGCTAACTCCCCATTAAATCACATTTTCTCACCTCCTGCTTTAAGGAAAGGCAATTATGTATGTGTGTGCCCACATATGAGTTATATCCACCACTAGAGAGAGTACAAATAATCCAGAGGCTGAAAGCTCTGTTAAACTTACAGGGATGGCTCCGTTAAACAGTCTGTAACAGCCATAGCTCAGCATAATCTTCTTGCATCAACCCTGCAAAAATTGTCCTCTGAAGTCACCCAGGGGGCTTCCACTGAAGTTCACAACTGGTTGCAGAAGAGATTGGGTGAGACCTCTGGGGAAAATGCCCTGGCTCTTTGTTGAAGCCTACTGTTTGCAAAGACAAGAGGAAATTGTCAAAGGAAAAGAGGACATCAAAGGAAGATGGGAAGCCCCAACCATCACTTCTTCAGGGTGGCCATTTTGTAGGCCCCAACAATTTACTTTTGATCTGCTTTTTCCTGCCCATCCACCCACAATTTAAAGCAAAGCAAAGACTGAAAGGCATTTTCGCCTTTCTTTGCTAATCGTACACTGGTAAGCCACTTAACTACATGCTTTCCTGCTGTTTCAAGCAGGTAAAAACCTAGTTAAGTTCCCTTTGCATGCTGGTCAGCTGCA
This sequence comes from Bungarus multicinctus, assembly GCA_023653725.1. Taxonomy (NCBI): domain Eukaryota; kingdom Metazoa; phylum Chordata; class Lepidosauria; order Squamata; family Elapidae; genus Bungarus; species Bungarus multicinctus. The sequence goes on along the minus strand of CM042842.1, from coordinate 12,171,516 downwards.
TGTTACCATTGAGAGTCGTGGTGGCACAGTGGTTAGAATGCAGTACTGCAGACTGACTCTGCCCACTGCCAGGAGTTCGATCCTGACTGGCTTAAGGTTGACTCAGCCTTCCATCCTTCTGAGGTAGGTAAAATGAGGACCCAGATTGTTGGGGGGTAAGAGGCTGACTGCTAAACTGTTTAGAGAGGGCCGTAAAAGTACTGTGAAGTGGTGTATAAGTCTAAGTGCTATTGCTGTTTGTCAATAACTACAAGTAAAGAATTGCATCAAGCATCTGAAACCTAAGTAAGTATTGCAGGCTCAACTGGCAAAGGATTGCTCAAAACCATGTTGATTGGAAACATGCAGAAGAACAGGAATTCATCCTGCAGTGGATAGACAATAGCTAGAATGATGATGATCTGGAACCCATTCACCAATCTGGGTTGCATAATGACACATTTCTGGTTCTTAGGGGAGCAGACATTGCAAAGTGACATTAGCAATATTGCTGTGTTATTTCAGAGCAGGAATAGGCAAGGGACATTCTCCAGATACTTTGGACTACAATGAACAATGTGTTGACATTGGCCGAAGTTGATGGGAGTTGAAAGCCCAAACTTCTTCAGGTGCCTTCCTGTCACTTGCTTTGGAAGTTGGGTAATGGTAGGTATTTTAGAAGACCTGGGAAGTGCCTCTTTTCATTCGTGGCCTAACATCTCCAGAGAGAATTCAGAAAAAAACAGTCTGAAGAACTTCCATAGATGGCAGAAGAATGCAACTGGACATGAAACTTTTGGGTCTAATCCCAAAACGATGCAGAATGCAGTACAAACAGGATTCATTTCCTCCCGATCATTCTGCAGCCAGAACTCAAGTCTTTCCTTGCTAACTAGCAGTTCTCAGGTAGATGAGAATCCCAACAGCCAGATCTTCAACTAAGGTGTCTTAAATTTGTGGGATTCTCTTGGGTCTATTGGAGGCTTCTCCAACATCATGCAGGCCTAAAAAAGCATCCTCTTGAGTCTTCGGCAATTTGAACCATTGGGTTTATTCCCATGGCAACTGATGGCCTCTTTTCTCTATGGCTCAGGACCTTTTCACAGCAAAGGTACCTTCTGGGGGTCCATCTATAGGACCAAAGCATAATGCCTTGTGGCCAACTTTCCCACCATTGCTAACTGCCCTTACTGGAAAAGGGGCCTCTGCTATCCCCAATTCTATGGACATCAGCCTTTCTAGTCTTTGTACAAGCACAATTTGTATTTGCACTGTTGTGTGCAGGGACAGCCCTGCCTGCTTAAGCATTGATTCTATGTTTATGTGGGTGGGTTTGTGTTCTTTTTTCTTCTCTCCCGCCCTGTAAGCAAGTTGAGAAGTTGTATCTTCAGCCCGCAAAAATAGGGAAGGATTCTAGAGGCAAGTAGAACAATAACATAGTCACAACTAAGAAGCAAGAACTTGGTGTCTGAAGTTGTTCTCATGTACGTTTCTGGATTCCACAGTCCACCCAGGAAGAAAGCAAAGTTGTGGTGGATACAGAGTCTGCATCTGCTTAATATCTGTTGGAGGCATTGTGGGTTGTCCATAACTATTCTCTTGACCTTCTGGTGGATGCTAAACCACCAAGCCCATCTCAATCCCCTTACGTGCAGATTTGGGGGAGTTAAATGTTGAATCTTTTCAAAACTGTACACTTCCAAGTTTTGAAGAACCCAAATGTCAACCCAGAAGAATCAGAGTCTTTTTAAATCATTAGTAGCCTCTACTCTGCAAGACTTGGCTAAGAATGAACTTAGCCAAGAGAAGAGAAGTAGGAAGAAAAACCCTGTAAATATTTTGTGATCCGTGTGGCAATTGTACTGTATGGTTTTGCTTTGGTTTTTCCCCCCCACTGGGGCGATAAAGGCTGCTTCTGACAGAGAGCTGTCATGTGATTGTTGAATTGTTTTGACACACCTGTGAAAGGAACGAGGCATTAGAGGCATTAGCAAACAACCACTTCACCTCTCTCCTCTCCTGATATGCCACAGAGTCACTATCTTCTCATTTATCTTCAGAGCTCACAAACGGTGGGGGTCATTCTTTGGAGTCATTGTGTAGTTTTCTTTAGCTTTTTGCTTAACACAAGGTACAAGTCCAGCATATGGTGGATAAACAGCTGATTATCACTTAGTACGTGGGGTGAGGTGAGAGGGGGTCATTGACAGTCTCTGGGAATGGCTTCTGAATCTGGGCTTTCCTAGAATCTTTGGGGCTCCAGGCAATCTTGACCTGAATCCTGAGGCCTCATTCTGACATCTAGACGAGACCTGGGCATTTTATGGCTCACGGGCCACATCCAGCCCTTTGGCTGTGCTGTTTGGCCCAGGGCAATGCCCCTTCATAAGAGTTCCAGTTTCTCATGCAGCCCCTTGATGAAAATTAATTGTCCACCCCTGAACTTGACTAGCTGCTAATCCATTATTCCAATATTTCTGAACCTTAACCAGTTCAAGATATGCAATGGTGACCAGTGGTGGGATTCAAAAAATCTTACTACTGGTTCTCTGGGCATGGCTTGGTGGGCGTGGCAGGGGAAGGATACTGTAAAATCTCCATTCCCTTCCCACTGCAGGGGGAAGGTTACTGCAAAATCCTCTCCCCACCCCACTAACCTGCTTTCCAGCTCTGTTCTCCTGTGCAGGGCAACCAAAGAAGACCCAACCAATCAGTTGGGACTCAATGGGAGGCAGAGAATAGATGGGGTTGGCGGGGCCAGTCAGAGGTGCGATTTGCCGGTTCTCTGAACTACTCAAAATTTCCACTACCAGTTTTCCAGAACTGGTCAAAAACGGCTGAATACTACTTCTGATGGTGACCCCTAAACTGCACCTAAATGCAAACCCCTAAATGCATCGAAGACAAATTCCTTGTGTGTCCAATCACACTTGGCCAAAAATTCTATTCTATTCTATTCCAATAGATATTTTATTCTCTTTTATTCTATTCTATTCTCTTTTCTATTCTATATTCTATTCTATTCTAAACTCCACTGAAGATATCACCTAGCTTGATTACGAAATGTTTGTAAATCAACCCACAAGCTTGGAGAACGAACCTCCACTCTCAAGTTCAAGATATGTTGACTTCAATTCTCAGAATTCTCTAGCCAGCAGATTTCTGGGTGAATTCAGAATTCTGGCCATTGAAGTTCATAATCTCAAAGTTACCATGGCTGAGAAACACTCAACCGGTTTTTGATAACTTCATCAATTTGACTTGGAATCTTGAAGGCAATTCAATCCAAAGCTAACATTCTGGAAACTCTTGGACCAAGGTATCATGATGGTCACTGAAATGTAGGATTACATAGGGCTGGTCAGTGACAAAACATTGGAGAAAGATCTGCGAGTCCTTAGATCTTTGCAAGGAAGCTCTAGAGTTGGTAGAACTGTTTGCTTGTCTATGCTAGCTATTGAAGAGAAGAACGTATCTTCTCTAGTGATGTAGTTCTTTTTAAATTTGGGAATAAGGACTATAGTGATCGTGAGCTCCAGCACATGCACAAATATGCTCCCCAGGCATTCTTCTCAAGATAATTTTAATTAGGATTTAATAAAATGGGGATTTAATTAGTTAAGTAGGAAGTGGGTCCAGCGTAGCATTGACCTATAACATCAACTTTATTTGCAAAATCACTTTCCGCCTCCCCTGGGTCCTTGTAGGCATTTACCGAAAATGAAAAGTGGGAGGATGTAGGCAGATGCTTAGTTTGAAGATTTGCCCATTACATATTAGACATGCAGCCATTTTGGAAATCGAGGGAAAACCTCAAGCAATTGTGTTCCCAAACAAAGATGTGAATGAGAATATATTGTATATCAATTCATGCAGCCATCCATTAAAAGCAGATGACTTTGAGCAGGAATAACTGTTAACAATTTTCAGATGTGGTTTTTTATTTTATTAATTTTTTTATATTGCCCAGATTTGCCATTCAATCCTTTCCAGAGTTAATAGAATACCTGGCCCAAAATGTTGACTTTGAGGGGTTACCACAAAGAAGGGGGGGGGGGGGTCAACCTGAACCTCCAATGCACCTGAAAGGCAAGACAAGAAGCAATGGATGGAAACTTATCAAGTAGCCAACCTAGAACTAAGGTGAAATTTCCTGACAAATGAGAACAATAAATCAGTGGAACAACTCGCCTCCAAAAGTTGTGTGTTACTGGAGATTTCAAGAAGAGATTGGATAACCATTGTCTAATGGTATAGGATCTCTTGCTTGAGCAACAGGATGGACTAGAACAGGGATCACCAACCTTTTGGACCTCAGGGACCACCAAACTCATCATTTTAAATCCCGCGGACCAGAGGACCCTGGAAAAATCCCCCAAAAAGTCTACAGGAAAATTCCCCATCCTGTTTTCCTTCCAATCGATCTAATTTGGGATTGCAGGATACTGTGTCCAGCTCCATTCTCAGGGGGAGAAAGAAAGCAGCAGAAGCAGCAGAAGTCTTTCTTTCTCTCCCCCAAACTTCGCCAGAAATGAGTCTTTGGGAGCCTTGTTGTGCTGGCGTAGCCTCTTGGAGTAGGAGGCCTTGCAGGGTCACAAAGACTCATTTCTGCCAGAGTTTGGGGGAGAGAAAGAAAGACTTCTGCTTTCCTTGTGTGCAGCCAAAAACAGAAGAGGAAAGAAGTGGAAAGAAGCAGCCCGGTGGCCAGGCAAGGCGCGTGGGGCAAGTTGTCCCCTTCTGTCCTTTCCTCCTCCCCTCACTACCTAATGTTGTTCACAATGCAAGCAATGCAAGTCTTGTGTTCCCACAGGCCATGTGGGCGGTGCAGCCTTGTGTTCCCGTGCAGCCTGGATTAATTGCTTTGGGGGGTGCTTTGGGGGTGACATTTCTTTTGGACCACTAAAATTTTCCCATGGACCACCAGTGGTCCCCGGCCTACTTGTTGGTGACCACTGGACTAGAGGACATCTAAGGTCCCTTCCAACTCTCTTATTCTGACTTTATGCCTAAGACAGGGCTAGAGTTCTGCTCCTTGGCTTCCAGCCCATGCCTTTAAACATTACACCAAACTAGCCCTCATCTTCCATCTGGAGTCCTTCAACTATGTTGGATATAATAGCTCCCAGAACTCCAAGCTGGCATTGCCTTTGGCTGGGAATTTTGCAAATCCCAGCATCGACACATCTGGAAGGTCCCACGTTAGCCGATTTACATATTCTAAATTGGGAGACATTTGCACAGAAGATAGTGGGATGTATGCTTTGTCTACAAATTGATAGGAGTAGACTAGGCAGCTGCTAATAATAGCCTGGGATCTTTTGCTGCAAGCAGAAAAGGCAGCCTTCACTATTGCTCCAATGCTTGCCTTCCAGAGATCTTAGCTTGTTGCGTGACAAACATGACAGATATGAAGGCACCACCGCTAGCTAGGTTGTTCAGTTCTAAGCTTGCTGAGATCTCTCTTCCTCTTCCCCCTCCAGTTCTCCTATGTCATGTTCCTCTGGAGGGCCACCTAGACCATGGAACACGAGGTAGTGGGAGTTGGCATAGACAGGTGGCTTGTTAGGGTTTGAATGGGCCTGCTCCGGTTTGAGGGAGGCGAAGGGGTTGGCTCCACAGCTTATGATCTGAGTCTCCAGCTCCATCAGGATCCTGAGGGACTGTTTCAGCTCCTGTTCACTAGAAGAAGGAGACAAGGGAAGGATTAATTACTGGTCTGGCAAACCAAAATGGCTCCAATTCCATTTGAAATTAGGGTGTTGCCTTAGAGCACAATCCAAGGTCATTGTTGATGGTTTCTTCATTAGTTATTACTCTACTATATCATTATCATGCAGAAGGTCCAGGATCAACCTCTGGTGGGATCAAACAACCACAACTAGGGAGCAATTGAAAACAAAGACCCTATGTCCTACCCCCACAGATTCCATGGCAGTTTGAGAAGACATCTCTTAGATCAGTGGTCACCAACTGGTGGGCTAGGGAGCACTATGGCCCGCAAGAAAATTTTGGTGGTCCGCAGATAAATGTCCCCCCCAAAGCACCCCCAAAGCAATTAATCCAGGCTGCGTGGGAACACAAGGCTGTCCTGCTTTTTGCAAGTTGCACCACCTGCAAATTTGCACATTACACATGCCACCCCCTATGGCAGAGATTTCCAGCCCCACCACAGGCCGGTCCCCTATTCCAGAGCTGTAGTAGTCACAAGACTGGCCCTTTGGTCATCCCAGAGCAGCTCCTCCAGTCCATGGCAGGCCGGTGGACCCGGGTGGAGGAGCAGCTGCTCCGGGATGATCAAAGGGCAGGTCCTGTGACTATTGCAGTTCTGGAATAGGGGACTGACTTTACCGCCAATGTCAGCAAGCCACCGCCAGTCAAAATTCATATTAGTCATCCGTGGGATTTAAAATTATGAGTTTGGTGGCCCCTGTGGTCCCTGTGGACTTCAAGGCCCAGAATTCCAGCTGGGATGGAGGTTTCTGGGAGTTGAAGACAAGTCCACAAGTCTTAAAGTTGCCAAGATTGGACATCCTTTTCGTGGGATATATACTCCGAGTATACTCCGAGCACTGGATTCTGCAGCTGTGGCTTAAGCAAAGAAAAAAGCTGTCTCTCATTTCTCCCATGGTGGATCAAGATATGGTTTTCTTCTGGTTAAATCGTGGTGCAGCAGATTCACAACCTATCATGACCTGGAAGGAGAGCTTTACCTGTACATAGTGAATAAAGAAGGGATCTTGTAGTCTCGCAGAAGCAGCAAGGTGGGAAGCCAACTTGCCATCAGATCAGGACAGGCATGGAACCCTGGAAAACAAGAGAAGACAAAGCTTGGGCCTCTTCTGTAAAGCCCTCTAGAGGGATGGGCTAGGCTGGCTCAGAATTATGGGCACTGAAGTCCTACACAACTAATGGATGCCAGGTCAGGAAAGGTTTCTGTTTATGGTTGATGGATTTCTGTCCTTATTTTCCGTTCACTATAATGGCTATCACCTATTTACACCAAGGCCATCCTCACTCTTTGATTTACTTACTCCTTGCTTATCCTTATTCTTTTACTCTTATTCTTATCCTTACTCTTTTACTTACTTACTACTTCCTTATTCTTATTTACATTTTCTCTTACCTTACTTTTTATGAGCCCTACTCCTTCCTTATTCTTTTCTTTGCTTCCTTACCCTTACTCTTTTACTTACCTATTTACTTTTACCCTTACTCTTTTACTTACCTGTTCCTTCCTTACTCTTCTACATAGATTCAGAATTTCTGTTCAATAGCAATAGCCCTTACACTTATATACCACTTCACAGTACTTTCCAGCCCTCTCTAAGCAGTTTACAGAGTCAACCTCTTTGCCCCCAACAATCTGGGTCCTCATTTTACCCACCTCGGAAGGATGGAAGGCTGAGTCAACCTGGAGCCTGGTGAGATTTGAACTTCTGGCAGAGTTAGCCTGCAATATTGCATTCTAACAGGAAGGAGGGGAGGGAGGGAGGGAGGAAGGGCAATAGCACTAGCATTTAGATTTATATATCACTTCACAGTGCTTTACAGCCCTATCTAAGCAGTTTATAGCATCAGCCTATTGCCCCCAACAATCTAGGGGCTCATTTTATCCACCTCGGAAGGATGGAAGGCTAAATCAATCTTAAACTGGTCAGGATTAAACTGCTGACAGTTGGCAGAAATTCTAACCTCTGCACACCATGGAAGGAAAGGAAAGGAAAGGAAAGGAAAGGAAAGGAAAGGAAAGGAAAGGAAAGGAAAGGAAAGGAAAGGAAGAAGATATGAAGGGAAAGATGAAGGGAAGGGAAGGGAAGGAAGGGAAGGGAAGGGAAGGGAAGGGAAGGAAGAAGATATGAAGGGAAGGGAAGGGAAGGGAAGGAAGAAGAGAAGGGAAGGGAAGGGAAGGGAAGGGAAGGGAAGGAAGAAGATATGAAGGGAAGGGAAGGGAAGGGAAGAATAAAGGAAAGGAAAGGAAAGGAAAGGAAAGGAAAGGAAAGGAAAGGAAGGAAAGGAAAGGAAAGGAAAGGAAAGGAAAGGAAAGGAAGAAGATATGAAGGGAAAGATGAAGGGAAGGGAAGGGAAGGGAGGGGAAGGAAAGGAAAGGAAGAAGATATGAAGGGAAGGGAAGGGAAGAATGAAAGAAAGGAAAGGAAAGGAAAGGAATGGAAAGGAAAGGAAAGGAAAGGAAAGGAAGAAGATATGAAGGGAAGGGAAGAATGAAGGAAAGGAAAAGAAAGGAAAAGAAAGGAAAGGAAAGGAAAGGAAAGGAAAGGAAAGGAAAGGAAGGAAAGGGAAAGGAAGGGAAGATATGAGGAAAGGGAAGAAAAGGAAAGGAAAGGAAAGGAAAGGAAGAAGATATGAAGGGAAGGGAAGGGAAGAATGAAGGAAAGGAAAGGAAAGGAAAGGAAAGGAAAGGAAGAAGATATGAAGGGATGGGGAAGGGAAGGGAAGGGAGGGGAAGGAAAGGAAAGGAAAGGAAGGGAAGGGAAGGGAAAGGAAGGGAAAGGAAAGGAAAGGGAAAGGGAAAGAAGAAGGAAGAGGAAGGGAAAAAAGGAAAGGAAGGAAAGGAAGGAAGAAAAGAAAGGGAAGAATGAAGGAAAGGAAAGGAAAGGAAGAATGAAAGGGAAAGGGAAGGGAAGAATGAAGAAAGGAAAGGAAAGGAAAAAGGAAAGGAAAGGAAGGAAAGAAAGAAAGGAAGAAGATATGAAGGGAAAAGGGAAAAAGGAAAGAAAAAAAGGAAAGGAAAGGAAAGGAAGAAGATATGAAGGGAAGGGAAGAATGAAGGAAAGGAAAGGAAAGGAAAGGAAAGGAAGGAAAGGAAAGGAAAGGAAAGGAAAGGAAGAAGAAGATATGAAGGGAAGGGAAGGGAAGAATGAAGGAAAGGAAAGGAAAGGAAAGGAAAGGAAAGGAAAGGAAAGGAAAGGAAGGGCAATAGCACTTAGACTTATATACCACATCTCTAAGCAGCTTACAGAGTCAGCCTATTGCCTCCAACAATCTGGGTCCTCAATTCTTCCAAATATCCTCCCAATGCAGCTTATACAATGTTTTATAAAAATCTCTCCTCTTTTCCTTGTCCAATTAAAGAATGACAAGCTCTCCTTCTCTACCTCTATACATCAGGGGGAATCAGGTTATCCTTTCTTTAAGCTCAGCTTTGCCTTCTTCAATCACATTTTGTGGTCTGGCGAGAAGAGATGGTCTTAAGGTCTTGATACAATTATAAAGGCAACATATTTTCTCAGAGTCTCAGCAGCTGAACCATCCAAGGCTGGCTTGACCAGAAGAGAAAAGATAACCAGTCGAGGTTCCCTTAAATTGAGGCAGAAACGATCTGTCTTTCCCCTAAAATACTAAAATGTCAAGGAAAATATTTATTCCCAAGATACCCACTGTCTGTGTGGAATTGATCTGTCGGAAAATGTTCAAATAGACCAGCCAGAGTTTTTCAAACTTGGCAGACTTGGGTGGAGTTCAACTCTCAGAATTCTCCAGCCAATTTGGACTTCAGCTCCCAGAATTCCCCAGCCAGTCTCGACGCATGCTGGCAGAGGAATTCTGGGAGTTGGAGCCTATCCCCCTTAAAGTTGCCATGGTTGAGGAATACTGTGTGACAGGAAAGATTTTATCACATGAGTGAGTGAGTGAGTTGGAAGGGCCTTGAAGGTCTTCTAGTCCAGCCCCCTGCTCAAGCAGGAGAATCTATAGTATGTCAGCTAAGTGAGTATCTAGACTCTTCTTAAAAACCTCCAGCGCCCACAATTTCTGGAGGCAAGATGTTCCACCAGTTAATTGTCCTCATTATCAGGAAGTTTCTCCTTGATTTCAGGCTGCTTCCCTCTTAGATAAGTTTCCAACCATTGTTTCTTGTCCTCTGATGCTTTGGAGAATAATTTTAACTATTCTTCTTTGTGGCAGCCCCTCAAATACTGGGATACTGCCATCATATCACCCCTAATTCTTCTTTTCTTTAGACTAGCCAGATCCAAAACCCTGTAGCCGTTCTTCATTTGTTTTAGTCTCCAGGCCTGTCAAAGAACCAAAAGTTCAAAGAAGAGCAACTGAGATGATCAACATTTCAGTTGCTCTTCTTTGAACTTTTGGTTCTTTGACAGTCTGAACTTGAGGCAAGAGCACAGGTGAATATTGAACTGGGTTCTTCATATATGCCCACCCCTGAAATTCAGCCTGGTGACAGAATGGAAAAAGATTCCCCCTTTTTGCCAGAGGAAAAGGCCAGCCTCGTAAGATATGATGGAACATGAGGCTGGAATCTCTTCCTTGCTAACTTTGAAAGGTGGTGGGAGTTTCTGTCCATTGCACATTTAAATCTGAGCTTGGCTTTGAAGGCAGCAATGTCTGGAACACACCCAGGAGAATAGCGAGAATCTAGCTGTTTGTTCAGCTGTTGGAACACCCTTGCATATTACAACTGCGAAACGTGGCCAGTGGTGAGTTCTGATCCACAGGTTTAGACACCGCTAGGCTAGGCTGGGCCCAGTTTGCTAGTTTGCTTCTCTGGCATTCTGGAAGTTTGAGGGATGCGACAAGGCAGTCATATATTTAGAAAGGCCTTCTGTTGCCTGGGGGGATTCACAGCAATGGAATGTTACAGAAAGAGATGATCAAAAGTACACCTTGTTCCTGGAAAGAAACCACTTGCTGTGCCAGAGATATCAAGAGGGACAGACAGAGGCACTCTGCAGAATGCCTAAAGAACTGAAATTGGTCAGGCGGTCTTTCAGGGTTTGGGAAAGGGTCTTAGCGATGATTTGTGGTGTTCTTGATGGGCAGATCGAGCAAGGGGAGACTCAAAGAATGGGTCACCATCATCCCTGAGAAACCAACGCTCCGCAAGAGTTTCTTGAAAAGAGAGAATCATTCCTGATCAGTTTTCCTGACTTTATATAGCCTGACTTAGGTCTCTGGGTTCAAATTTGCAAAACATCTTCTCCGGTAACATTGAGCTGCAAACCAGGGCATACAAAACCTTTGCCAGGCCAATTCTCGAATACAGGTCATCTGCCTGGATTCCCCACTGTATAACAGACATTAATATGATTGAGCGAGTCCAGAGGTATTTCACGAGAAGAAGACTCCACTCCACTTGCAATAGAATACCTTATGCCACCAAGCTTGAAATTTTGGACCTAGATAACTTAGAACTATACCACCTATGGTCTGACCTAAGCTTAGTACACAAAATTGCTACAAGGTCCTACTTGTCAATGATTACTTCAGCTTCAACAGCAATAACACATGGGCAAACAATAGATACAAACTCAAGTAAATCATTCCAAACTCGATTGCAGAAAATATGACTTCAGCCACAGAGTGGTCAATGCCTGGAACTTACTACCTAACTCTACCTAACCCCAAAACTTTAACCTTAAATTGTCTACCATGGACCTCACTCCATTCCTAAGAGGTCTGTAAGGGGACATGCATAAGCGCACCAGCGTGCCTACCGTCCCTGTCCTTCTGCTCCTATCAATTCGTATCCATTTATTAGATATATACTTACACCTGTTTATACTTATATATTTATATCCTATGTTCATACTTACACTTGTTTTCTCATGCATGCTTGACAAACTAAATAAAATAAAAGAATAAATGAATAAAATAAATCCATGTTTTGGACCACTGAGGTGTGGAAACTGAACTTCCTCCACACTTATTGTGAACCCTACCAGAGCCTCCTGTGTTACACAGCACAACACCAGAAGGCATACAGGTTGCCAAGTCTCAGCATCTGTTTAATGCACATCATCTCACTCTGCTACTGTTTTGTAGAGGTATGGTGTTCTCATAAGGCCATCTTTGACACACCATCTAGTCTTCCAATATTTGAGGGGCTGCCACAAAGAAGAAGGGGTCAACGTATTTTCCAAAGCACCAGAAGGCAAGACAAGAAGCAATGGATGGAAACCAATCAAGAGAAGCAACCTAGAACTACGCCACTTCCGGTCTGATCTAAATATAGTATATAAAATCATACATTACAATGTCCTACCTGCAAATGAATACTTCAGCTTCAACCATAACAACACAAGAGCACACAATAGATACAAACTCAAGGTCAACCACACCCAACTTGACTGCAGAAAATACGACTTCAGCAACAGAGTGGTCAATGTCTGGAATACTCTACCTGACTCTGTGGTTTCTTCCCCAAACCCCAAAAACTTTAACCTTAGACTCTCTACTAGTGACCTCACCCCTTTCTCTAGAGGCCTGTAGGGAGTGTGCATAAGCGCACCAATCGTGCCTACCATCCCTGTCCTGTTGTTTCTTTTATTTTTCTTGTATGTATCTATCTCATGTATTCAAAACTATATTCTTATCCCTGTATCTTGTAAGCGATTGGCAAATCAAATAAATTCTAAAAAAAACCCTAAAACCTGGAATTAAGGAGAAACGTCCTAACAATGAGGACAATTAACCAGTAGAACAACTTGTCTTCAGAAGTTGTAGGTCCTTCATCACTGGAGGTTTTTAAAGCAGGGACTAAACAGCCATTTGTCTGGAATGATACAGGGTCTACTGCTGCAGAGAGTTGGACTAGAAGACCTCCAAGGTCCCTTCCAACTCTGTTATTCTATTTTGCAAGAGGTTTAAATGAGAGGCCAATCTTATAACCAACCATCTGTCCCATTTATTTGCTTCTAATGGGTGGACAGGGATTAGAATAAGACTTGTATCTCTAGATGTGCCTACCTACTCTCCACCAGATCATTCATTCATATAGTTGCCTATCTCAAATGCATGATTCTGGGCAATTATGATTATCCTCAATTATTTATTTATTTATTTATTCAAATTTGTATACCACCCCCTCTCCCTAAGGACTCGGGGTGGTTCACAGCGAGATAAAAACAAATAAATACAAATATAATAAATTTTTAAAATAAATTAAAAGAATTAAATAGATAGGCTTTAAGAGATTAAGAGTGGGGAATTAGAAAAGTTAAAAACCATTTAAAAGCCGAATTTATAATCATTTTATATAATTCTAGGCCAGACTGGCTAGATGGAATAAGTGGGTTTTTAGTGCACGCCGGAAGGTCAACATGTCGGGGATGGTCCTTATCTCCAGGGGCAATTCGTTCCAGAGGGAGGGGGCTCTCAGAGAGAAGGTCCGAACCCTCGGGGCCGTCAGCCGTCCAGCCAGTAGTACCCCAAGGAGGCCTGCTCTATGAGAGCGCACTGGTCGGCGAGAGACTGATGGTGGCAGCAAGCGGTCACGTAAGTATCCAGGTCCCAAGCCATGGAGCGCTTTAAAGGTGGTCACTAACACCTTGAATTGCACCCGGAAGGCCACCGGGAGCCAATGCAGCTTGCGCAAGAGTGGTGTAACATGGGAGCTCAGAGGAGCCCCCAACACCACCCGCGCAGCCGCATTTTGCACCAGCTGGAGCCTCCGGGTGCTCTTCAAGGGGAGCCCCATGTAGAGAGCATTGGCATAATCCAGCTGGGAGATGACGAGAGCAGATGTGACCGTGCGAAGTGCATCCCGATCCAGAAAGGGCCGCAACTGGTAGATCCTATGGACCTGACAAAAAGCCCCCCTGGTGACGACTGCTATATGATCTTCTAACGACAGCCGTACATCCAGGAGGACACCTAAATTGCGTGCCCTTTCCGTGGGGGCTAGAAATTCCCCCCCGCACAGCCAGCGAAGGAGTAAGCTGGCTGTATCAGGGCACCGGAAAGCACAGCCACTCGGTCTTGGCTGGGTTGAGCTGAAGTCTGTTTCGCCATTAGCCTTGCCATTGTACCTGAGGATGTCAAGGATTGTAACTCAAGCTTCCCCTCATCTAAATCCTTTCCAGATGTCTGGACTTTGACCATGGACATCTGTAAGGAGAAGTGATGTCATGCACATTGTGATATCATCACCTAAGCAGCAGTTACACATGGCATCATAATAGTTTCTATCAGACCTCCTTGAGCAATTCTAGTTTAAATATTTTTTCTTTACTGAGCACTAAGATTGGAAAAGCAACTCTACAACCAGGGGTGGGATTCTACCAGTATGCACCTATTCGCTAGAACTGGTTATTAACTTTCTAAGCAGTTCAGAGAACCGGTTGTTAGAAGAAATTACTGGCCTAATCCTGTAAGGAAGGCAGGAAGGACACATTCTGGTGTTGCTTACAGAAACTGCCTCTCCGTTAACCCTTATTACATTCTTGGCAGGACTAGACTTCCTGTCTCAAGAATGTCTCTGGAGTTTTTTTCCCCTCCTTTGCTGGTACTTTGCTTGTGTGGAGGGACCATTCAAAGTTACAATGGCACTGAAAACGGTGACTTATGACCATTTTTCACACTTACAACTGTTGCAGCATCCCCACAGTCATGAGAGGCCAGGCAAGGAGATGCGTGCCTCAATGTGAGTGATATTGAGTTGGCCACGCCCAGCCAATAACATGACCACCAAGCCATGTCCACCCAGTCATATGACCACCAAGCCATGCCCACCACCTAATCCACGCCCACAGAACCAGTTGTTAAAAATTTGAATCCTACCCCTGTCTACAACCAACATTTGTAACAGCTTCCCCAACCAACCAACCAACCAACCAAGCACCCTTCATGGATTGGAGTGTGGCTGAAGAGCTGGGAAGCAACCAGGAACAAGGTTAGGGCAAGAAACAATGGATGGAAACTAAACAAGGAGACAAGCAACCTGGAACTAAGGAGAACAGTGAGGACAGTTAACCAGTGGAACAGCTTGCCATCACAAGTTGTGGGTGCTTCATCACTGGAGGTTTTGAAGAAGACAGTGGACAGCCACTTTTTCTGAAATGCTATAGGGTCTCCTGCTTGAGCAGGGGGTTGGACTAGAAAGCCTCCAAGGGTCCCTTCCAGCTCTATTCTGATTGAAAAAAATTGAACATTTCTATGAGCAGGACTATCCCCATTATAAGACTGCAGTTAGTAGACTGTGCAGAAATGGATAGACTGACACTGGAAATTAAACAGAAAGAAGACACAGAATACTATTAATTTTACCAATGGTTGGAAAAAAGGAGTGGAGATTAAGAATGTAATCAGTATTGTTAAACAAATTAAATACCCAGACAACACGATGTTTATTAAGCCCTAAGAAACACAATCAATTTAAAAATCAATAAAAAAAATAAGACCACAGTTACTTGAAAAAATCGAGTTCCACCTGAGCTTCAAGTGCTTCACACCATCTTGCAGCTGCCTCTGTTAGTAGTTAGTGACTACTCTGTTAGCAAGCTGATTAGCCTCATCCGTATGTAAAAAGATTTATCCCTCTTAATCCTGTGACCCTTTGGGCCTTAATCCTACCATGCTGATGGACAGCAAACAGCTGAATGGCCACAGCTAGGCCTCCAGTAAGGCAGGGGGAAGGGCAAATTTCTCCCTTCAGGTTGAATTTAGGTCCACCAGATATTCTATTGAAGTATTCAGTGCAAGAGCCATGGTGGCAAAGCGGTTAGAATGCAGCATTGCAGGCTAACTGTCCAAAGTCTGGATGTTTATGGAGATTCTCAGCCGTTCAGGTCCTGGTTGTCCCAAAGGTGCTTTTTTTTTTCAAGAGACAACTGGACTTTCTGGTTTTTTTCTTTGAAGACGTTTCGCTTCTCATCCCAAAAGCTTCTGACTCATCCCAAAAGCTTCTGAAAGGAATGGAAGGATTTCTATTCCTTGCAGACAGCTGGTCATTTGCATCCTTTTACAGAGTCGAATAATAGAGGAATAATAGAATAGACTAATAATAGAGGGATGAACATATTTTGAATGGTATGGAATGGATTTCCAGGAACAAAAAACTGCAGACAGGGACCAGGAGCACTAACTCAGGTGACCCTGAGGACACAGATAAACCTCCAAGTGGCCTTAAGGACTCTCTAAAAGGATGCAAATGACCAGCTGTCTGCAAGGAGTATAAATCCTTCCATTCCCCACCATTCATTCAGAGCTGAAGAAGTTTCTTGGATGAGAAGTGAAACATCTTCGAGAGAAAAAACAAGAAAGTCCAGTTGCCTCTTGAGAACAAGCACCTTTGGAGTTGATTGATTAGTTCTCCTGATTAGTCCAAAGCATTCTTAAGACCACACTTCGAAAGCATCACTTCTTCAGCACACAGTCAACCTTATGATCTGAACATTGAGGACCATCTGTAAAGAAAATCTGAAGATTACAGGAGATATCCTGTCTGTGCAAAATCTCTTGTCTGAATGAACCCATGGCTAATCTCTTTGAATGTTCCTCGGCTACAGAGGCAACTGGACTTTCTAGTTTTTCTTTGAAGAGCTCTGACTGGATGGTATGAAACTCCTTAGTCTGGAGTTTGATCCTGACCGACTGAAGGTTGACTCTGCCTTCCATCCTTCTGAGCTCAGTAAAATGAGGACCCAGATTGTTGAAGTGGCAACATGATGTCTCTGTAAACCGCATTCAGAGAGCATTGCAAAGCATAATGGGGCAGTATATAGATCTACGTGCTATTGCTATTCTGGAGTTGGGAGCTCCTCTTGATGAGAGGACTGGTGGCATATTTCACATTATTGGCTGGGACTAAGGATCTCTCGCGTGTTTTTGCAAAAGGTTCAGAGGCCACCTCGTGGGAAATGTTGCTGACAGGCTGCATCTCCTTCCAGTGTGCCTGTCAGTGCAAAAATCACAGAAGCATCACAACAACCTTATGAGAAATTCCAGACTGCTGGCTGGCTAAATATATCTGTGAACTTAGTTACTTTGGAAAGGGAATCAGACCAATTAACAGATGGTACCACTGAGAAGGGCTACAAATCCCAGTAAGCATGTTGCCTAGGTTTGCACCTTCTGTTAAGCCATGGCTTGCTTCATCCCAAACAGCTAAGCCTTGGCTGGCCTGGCTCATCTATTGCACTAAGTCCAAATCAAACACAGCTCATAATAAGGCTTTGGGAGATGTGTCAATGTAGCCAATGTATCTTTCAGTAGCTGACTTCCCAGGCTGTTCAAGGGTCATTCTATCTCCAGAGCTGGGTGATTGATGCTTGGAAGGCTGCACACTGAACACATCCTGCCCTTTAAGAGATGGCCTTCCATGAAAAGACACCATCCACTTCTGGGTAGCTTTCCATTTTGCATTGAGATCTAGGGAGGAGATAAACCTTTGGGCAGAGATGAGCTGCTGCTGGTTCACACTGGTTCTCGCGGACTGGTAGTTAAGATTAAGTGCAGTTCGGCGAACTGGCAAATCCCACCACTGGTTGGTCCCATCCCTGCCCATTTTTGGCCTGCTTTTTGGGCCATTTTCAGGCCATTTTTGCACCAAAAATTAGCTGAAAATGGCATGAAAAAGGCCTCCAAAATGGCCCCCAAACAGCTTGGCTTTCGGATAGTTTTGGAGCCACTTTAGGGGCATTTTTCAGGCCATTTGGGGCCATTTTCAGCCATTTTTGGGGCCAAAAATGGAATGGAAAACATCCTGGAAAATGTCCTGAAAAATGGCCTCTTTTTACGGCTGTTTTCAAGGCATTTGGGGGGCATTTTTCAGGCTGTTTTCAGACTATTTTCGGGGCCAAAATGGCCTGAAAACAGCCTGAAAAACGGTCTGAAAATGGCTCAAAATCAGACTGAAAAACAGGCTGAAAATTGGGTAGGGAGGGCCATCCAGTGGTGGGATTAGCCCCAACTGGCTGAATCCTACTGTTCCTTGGAGGTGGGGCTGGGTGTGAGGAGTGACATCATCCACCCAGTCACATGACCAACCGGCCATACCTACCCAGCCAGAGAACCGGTTGTTAAACGATTTGCAGCCCACCACAGCCTTTGGGGTAGACTCTTGTGAGGTCATTCCATGAAAGTTTCCTTTCCTCCTTTCCACTATTATTATTACTCACACATTCAGCCAGGCGTTAGTTTGCATCTGACACTTTTTGTTCACCGATTGAGTCCTTCCCAAGGACCTGGGATAGGCTGATTTGACCCAAAGTCACCCAATTGGCCTTCGTGGCTAAGGTGAGTCTTGAACTCACAGTCTCTTGCTTTCTAGCCTGGTGTCTCAACTATTAGTCAGGGGTTGGATTCTACCAGTTCGCACCTATTCGCTAGAATCAGTTGTTAACATTCTAAGCAGTTCGGAGAACCGGTTGTTAGAAGAAATTACTGGCCTAATCCGGTAAGGAAGGCAGGAAGGAAACATTCTGGTGTTGCTTACAGAAACTGCCTCTCCATTAACCCTTATTACATTCTTGGCAGTACTAATCTTCCTGTCTCAAGAATGTCTCTGGAGTTATTTTCCCCTCCTTTGCTGGTACTTTGCTTGCATGGAGTGACCATTCAAAGTTACAATGGCACTGAAAAAAGTGACTTATGACCATTTTTCACACTTACAACTGTTGCAGCATCCCCACAGTCATGAGAGGCCAGGCAAGGAGATGCGTGCCTCGATGTGAGTGATATTGAGTTGGCCACACTCAGCCAGTCACATGACCACCAAGCCACGCCCACCACCTAAGCCACGCCCACAGAACCAGTTGTTAAAAATTTGAATCCTACCTGTGCTATTAGTCCAAATTGGCTCTCATTAGAAAGTTAGTTGGGGTTGATTCCAACTTCAACCAACTTTCCTGTTGCTGGTCAAAATAACAACTCCTGACATGTTGGCCTCTATATGCCCCTCTCCAGGAATGTTGAAGAACTGGTGCCTGATGTCTTCAGTTTCCTTCCTTTTCTCTCAATCTCTCTCACTGCATAACCTTTGCCTTTTGTTCTATGTTCTTTAAGGATGCTTTTCAGACAGGGAGAAAAGAAATCAGGACATGGCTGGTGGCAGCCTTCCCAACTAGCCAAGTTTATTAAGGGCGGCTGCATGACAGCAAATGTATTAAATTTGTTAGTCGGCAAAGAAACCTGCCACTACAGGTAGTCCTTGATTTACAAGTGGTCGCTTAGCAACCGTTTGAAGTTACAACAGACCTACCTTAGGGCTACTTATGACCTTGATTTGAAGGTCCAATAGTGGAAACACCCCCTGTTTCCCACCCCCTGAACTTAAGGCACTTGGTAATACAGCTGCTTTTATGGCCATTTAGAGCATCCTGCAGTCACATGACATTTTACAATGGTTTTGCCAAAAACTGGGATTTATTTGTGGTTTTCAACAAAACCGCATCTTCTTTTGATGCCCCATAATCCCTTTCAGGGTGGAGTCTGGGTAGCTGAATGGAGCCAAGTGTTTACCAGCCGGATGCCCTTCCTGTCGCCAATGCAGAGTTTTGTACAGGAGATATATTCTCATTGTGCCCAGAGAGAGAAATATCTGCCCCTACCTAGGATCAAACTCACAGCCTCCTGATTGTGAGGCAAGAGCAGCACATCTAGGCCACTACACCACTCTGTTTTCAGCAAAACCACGATCACAGCAAATCATTGGCTTGTTTAATGACCATAGCGTTCACTTAAAGACCACCACAAGAAAGGTCCTAAAATCACATCAGTCACAAAATGGACCCATTTTGCAATCATCATGACTTCTGACCATGATGGAAAGGCTCCATTACGGTCATAACTTGAGGATTACCTATAGACTGTCCCTGATTCTGGGTTACAGCAGACTAGTGTTTCTCAACTTTGGCAATCCAGCATGGCTGGCTTTGGGATTTTGGGAGTTGGTCCACACACCTTCAAGTTGCCAAGTTTGAGAAACACTGCCATAGACTAGCACAGCTCTCCTCCTACAATGCATTTCAGACTGGAGAGGATAAACATATGCTTGAACAGTTTCTGTAAAAGAGCAGGCATAGCCAGGGGGGTGGAGTTAAGTATGTCATCAGCCTAAAATCTTTATGTTGCCACAAATGGTCCAAATCCAATAGTCCAGGCCAAACACAAGGCCTGCAGGCTGAATCTGGTCTATGATGTGGCCCACAGGGCTGGCCTGGAAAATGTAAGGGGCTGGCTTCAGGGCTGGCTTCAGCCTTGTCTACAGCATGAGCCAGCGTGGCTTCGGCCTGGTCTACCCAATGTGAAGAGGAAAATGACAGCAGTTTGGGGAGCGGCATCAAGCTGCCCCCCACACACACACACAGCCAGCCACACACACCCCAGTAGCCCCGCCCCATGTCCCCCCGAGGTCAATCTGAGCCCTGATGCAGCCCTCAATAAAATTGAATTTGACACCCCTGCAATAGTTCCTCTTGAATTCCATTGACCCTTATCTGACGCCAAGTGAGCATTGAACTTTAGGTGACCAGTTCAATTAAAGTGTAGGCTTGAGCAACTGCAACTTAAGATACGGTCCTGATCCTTTGAACCTGACAGTTTCCAATGTTCCCAACAAGGACAGAAAACTGTGCCCAGATGCAGAGATGGGTGAAAATTGCCCTTTTCCATTTGATCTGGGCGTAGACAAACCCTTTTCAAGAGAACATCGTCCTAACCTGCCGTGACTTAAGCCTTCCTTTCTGTTGGAATTCTTCCCCTACAGATAAACTGCTAATCTCTTCTGGAATTCCATTGTTCGTAGCTCAGAGACGGATTTAGAACTGATCTGAGTAGCAGCACCGGGTTTTTCTTGAACCCATCTCCTTTTTCGTGGGCGTGCAAATATCGGGTGCCAGCTTTAGACAGACATGCACAGAGGCAGAGTTCATACGGGGGCTCTCTGAACGGCGAGAAATTCGCCACCAGTCCTGGATACCAGTCCATAAGCACAAATCCTGTTGGAATTAATATGTGCCCGGTGTGAATTTTAATTTCATCTCTCAATTGGATTTGGGTTAGAAGGTTAGAAGGAAAGGGAGGAGCAGGAGGGTTGGTAGGATGTGGTCAAAGAAGTCAAAATGGCAATTGCGATGATGCAATCAAAACTCAGCCTGCTTTCTTGTTTATTTCACAAACATTACAATCTACGCCAGAGTTCAACTTTGGCAACTTTAAAATGTGTGGCCCAACTCCCAGTATTCTTGGAATTGAAATCCACACATTTGGGAGTTGGAGACATCTCATCTGGAAGGGGAGGAAAATACTTCTTGGAGCATAGAACGAAGTCTGGATATGAGACACTAAATAATAGAAGTCTAAGAGGAGCAAACTTAGGAATGAAAAATAGCATCGGTTTTTGGCTGGATGCCTAATGAATTAATCCACCTGGTACATGATGTTGAACCATAAATTAATGAAACTGACCAGGTTTTTAGACATACTAGATCACCTTTAAAAAAAAAAAAAGCAGCCAATTAAAAACAAGATGAATGAATTGCCCCAAAACAGCTGCCTTGTGTTTTCAAATTTCCTGGGTCATTGCTTTGATGGACCCCGAGTGGTGCGATGGTCTAGAGCAGGGGTCGCCAACCTTTTGGACCTCAGGGACCACCAAACTCATCATTTTAAATCCCGCGGACCAGAGATCCTGGGAAAACCCCCAAAAAGTCTGCAGGAAAATTCTCCACCCTGTTTCCCTACCAAGCAATCATTCTTTGGGATCGCAGGATACCGTCTCCAGCTTCGTTCTCAGGGGGAGAGAGAGAGACTTTTGGCTTCATGCAAGTAAAGCAGCAGAAGTCTTTCTTTCTCTCCCTCAAATTCTGCCAAAAATGAACTTTGTGAGACATGTCGCGCCGGCACAGCCTCTTGGAGCAGGAGGCCTTGCAGGGTCCCAAAGACTCATTTCTGGTGGAGTTTGAGGGGGAGAGAAAAAAAGAGTTTTGCTGCTTTCCTTGCATGCAGCCAAAAGCAGAAGAAAGAAGCTGAAAGAAGCAGTCCGGTGGCCAGGCCAGGTGCGTGGGGTGCATGGGGCAAATTTCCCCCTCCCCTCACTACCTTGTGTTGTTTGCAATGCAAGCGACGCAAGCCTTGTGTTTCCACGGGTCATGTGGGCAACACAGCTTTGTGTTCCCACACAGCCTGGATTAATTGCTTTGTGGGTGACATTGCTCTGCGGACCACCAAAATTTTCTCATGGACCACCAGTAGTCCCCAGCCCACTGGATGGCGACCACTAGCCTAGAAATGGAGCTCTCGCTTCAAAATCAGAGGCTGTGAGTTTGATCCTAGGTAGCAGCAGATTTTTCTCTCTCAGGCACAATGAGTAAATATCAGCTGCAAACTCCGCATTGGAGACAGGAAGGGCATCCGGCCAGTAAATAATCAGCTCCATTCCATTGTCCTGACTCCACCATGATATAAGGGATTACGGGATCATTAAAAGACAAACCAAAATTGCTTTGATGGACCCCAAACTTATGCTTCCTGTTGGTGCAGGGCCCTACATGATCTAAACCAGCTTTTCCCATCATGCTGATCTCTAGTGCTGAGCTCTGGGTCCTTCCTGGTTCGAGTTCAACATTATATTTCATTGAATCTTGTGGGGCTAGATAATCCAGGAACACAAGAAGAATGCCTAAAACCAGAGGTGGTATTCAGCAGGTTCTGACTGGTTCTGGAGAACTGGTAGTGGAAATTTTGAGTAGTTCAGAGAACTAGCAAATATCCCCTCTGACTGGCCCTGCCCTCATCTCTTCTCTGCCTCCCATTGAGTCCCAGCTGATTGGCTGGGTTTTCTTTTGTTGCCCTGCATAGGAGAACAGAGCTGGAAAGCAGGTTAGTGGGGTGTGGAAGGAATGGAGATGTTACAGTTGTCCTTCCTCTGCCACGCCACCAAGCTACACCCACAGAACCAGTAGTTAAAAAAAATTGGAATCCCACCACTGCCATAAATCTTCATACCTGCATGGAAGGCGACCACAAGATCTGGTCGCGCCGCTTGCTGAGTTTCCACCTGTGATTCCCAGAAGTTGTGATAAAGGTCCTTGTAGCTGCTGAGGTAGACCCTTTGCCGAGGTCCAAAGGCCACCAGCGGAGGTCTCATGATGGGTCCATCTACCACATCCATCCCCACCATGACCACCTCTATGCCTTGATGCTTCGGAAACATCTGGGAGAGCTCATCGTAATCTGTCACCCGAGCGTTGAGGGTCTCAACATGAGAAGCTCCAACCACATGCACCGTGATGGGCTTGGCATAAGGATCCAGATGGAACATGTTCAACCCGAAGCCAATGGTGACCGGCCTGGAGACAAAGTCTGTGGTCACCCTCTTGATTGACTCCGCCAACTCCACTTCATTGGGCTTTGGCTTGCCTGCATTGGCCCAGAGGATGCTCATGTAATGCCCGGCTTTGATAGTGTTAAGCTTTTCATCCAGATGTTCCTGCATTAAGAACCAATCTTCCCAGCCTTGCAGGTCCTGGGTATTTTTTGTCCATGCGCTTGTGTGGAATGGGATATCACCTACGGGGAGACAATGAGGATTTAGAAGAATCCGTTGTGGCCCGCTGGCAGCTGGCAGAGCTGGCAGCAGAGTTGGGCAGCAGTGAGGAGATTGGGGAGGAACCTGGGCCAGTCCTGGAGGCTGAGGAAGGCTCGGATGAGGGATCTGCATCAGAGGCAGAGATGGGGCCAGGGCAGACTGGCAGTCATCAGCTGCCTTTGGTCTCAGATAGTAGTGAGGCTGGGGAACAATTGGAAACGGTTCCCAGCCTGCACATGCACAGAGCTGCTAAAAGAAAGGAGCAATTAAGAACTCAGGGTCGATGTGGGAGCAAGGCCACAGGTGGATGATGAATGGCCCCTCCCATCAGAATAAAAGAGGAGCAAAAGGGGAGGGGGCATCTCTGACTAGCCCCGCCCCCATCTCTTCTCCGCCTCCCATTGAGTCCCAGCTGATCAGCTGGGCCTTCTTTGGTTGCCCTGCACAGGAGAACGGAGTTGGAAAGCAGGTTAGTGGGGTGGGGAGGGAATGGAGATTTTGCAGTATCGTTCGTCTGCCACGCCCACCAAGCCACTCCCATCAAGTTACACCATGCCCACCAAGCCACTCCCACCAAGCCACTCCCATCAAGTTACACCATGCCCACCAAGCCACGCCCACCAAGCCACTCCCATCAAGTTACACCATGCCCACCAAGCCACTCCCACCAAGCCACTCCTACCAAGCCACTCCCATCAAGTTACACCACGCCTACCAAGCCACGCCCACCAAGCCACTCCCATCAAGTTACACCATGCCCACCAAGCCACGCCCACCAAGCCACGCCCACAGAACCGGTAGCCAAAAAAAAAATGAATCCCAATACTGGTATCCCTGTTGTTCTATGTTTGAAACCTCCCCAGGTGGACAATGGCCAACTGAATCTCAGGCTACCTGTGAACACAAGCCATTCTGCCAGGCGGTCAAGAGCTGCCAGCTTCAGTTTCTTGCAGAATTTTTTGTGGCTGGGCCAGTTCAACCGTTGACAATCAGCACTACAATAGTAGACGTTCTGACACCTAGAAACAAAAGGGCAAGAGTTTATCAATGCTAGATTTGTGAGGCGCATTATTTCACTTCCAGTGATCTAACTAATCGTGAATATGGGCTATTGTGCTTTCTGAATCTTTCAAGGACTTCTTGCTACTTTTTTTTAAATTTCACTGTAGGAAGTTAGCACCCACCTCTCCTAGAAGAATGAAACACCCTAGGAAATATTAAAAAGGCAGAATATTTCCCCTAAAAAGAGAAGTAGAAACTCGGAAGCAGAAGCTCACCCTCCCACCTTGGTTAATGGGCGGGCCATTAAGACCTAGGCCAGAGGATTCTACATAACAAAGGCCTCTACCCATCTCACCACCTGGCCTGGCAAGATTGCATCAGCCAGCACTCGGGTGAAGCCGTGTGGTCCAGACAAAGCCTACAAAGTTAGCTAAGACACCTGCCCCTGGGAGTCTGACAGCCAATGGGATACATTTCTTACACAGGAACAGGAAACACTAAGGTGGGGCCCAACAGAGGGTATATAACTAAGGCTCTCTCAGCATCTTGCCCCTTTCCCTTCTTTTCCTTCACCCAACATCTTGAAGCATGTAATTGTGCCTTTCATTTTGGAGCTCTAAGCCATGTGGTCCTGTCCACCATTAAACAATTTTTCCAAACAGCATCAATGTTTCCAGTGTCTTTTTCCCCACTTGGAACTGAACCCAGAAGGATATTTCTTCCAACAGCACCTATCTCCTTTATCCATTGCTTTTCTACTACTTACAGTAATCTTGCTGGAAACCTCAAAGGAATTTTATGGGGTCTCCACATGATTCACGCCTAGTATCTGTGGAGTTTTTGTTTGCTGGATAAGAGGTGTCTTCAAATTATGGTTTTGAGACTTTCTTTAATCTCAGGAGTTTTATGGGATCTCCACATAATTCACACCTAGTATCTGTGGAGTTTTTGCTTGCTGGACAAGAGATGCCTTCAAATTATGGTTTTGAGACTTTCTTTAATCTCAGAGGAGTTTTTTGGGGTCTCTACATGATTCATGCCTAATATCTGTGGAGTTTTTGCTTGCTGGACAAGAAATGTCTTAAAATTATGGTTTTGAGACTTTCTTTAATCTCAGAGGAGTTTTATGGGGTCTCCACATGATTCACGCCTAGTATCTGTGGAGTTTTTGCTTGCTGGACAAGAGATGCCTTCAAATTATGGAGGACACCTTAAAGAATCTATCAGGCTACATGAAGTCTGCCTGCTCCTTTGATTTAAAAAATAGTACAAGTAGTCCTTCGCTTACAATCAGGATGGAGACCAAAATTTTCACTGCTAAGCAAGAAAGCTGTTGCTCCATTTTCAGCCACAGTCATTAAGTGAATCACTGCATTCGTTAAGTGAATCAGGTGGCTGTTAAGGGAATCTGGCTTCCCCCATTGAATCTGTTTGTTGGAAGCTGGCTGGGAAGGTTAAAAACGGTGATCACGTGACGCCAGGACAGTACAACCGTCATAAATAAGTGTCAGTTGCTGAATGCCCGAATTTTGATCGCGTGATCATGGGGGGCATGCTGCAAATGGTCGTAAGTATGGGGGAAAAGCCCTGTGTCCCTTTTTTCAGTGCCGTTGTAACTTTGTACAGTCACTAAATGAAAAATTGTAAGTCAAGGACTGTATGGCTTTTCAAAACCCAAGTGTTCTACTTGGGACAAAAGGAAACCAGAAAGAAAAAGTGCCAATGAACTTTAATAAATACTGCTGGGAAATCAACTGAGACCAATGTTCCTAGAAAGGAAGGTCTTATTTCAGAAGTGGTCTGCCTATAGGTCCCAACTGGCTCTATTTTCTAAGCCCAATTATCATTAAAATGGCCCTCAAAGTGACCATTTCTGGAGAACCGGTAGCGGAAATTTAGAGTAGTTGGGAGAACCGGCAAATATCCCCTCTGACTGGCCCTGCCAACCCCATCTCTTCTCTGCCTCCCGAGTCCCAGCTGATCGGCTGGGTCTTCTTTGGTTGCCCTGCACAAGAGAATGGGGCTGTAAAGCAGGTTTGTGGGGTGGGGAGGGAATGAGATTTTGCAGTATCCTTCCCTCAGGAGTGCGGTGGGAATGGATCAGAAGTGGTATTCAGCAGCTTCTGACCAGTTCTGGAGATCCGGTAGTGGAAATTTTGAGTAGTTTGGAGAACTGGAAAATCCCACCTCTGACTGGTCCTGCCCCCATCTCTTCTCTGCCTCCCAAGTCCCAGCTGATTGGCTGGGTCTTTTCTGGTTGCCCTGCACAGGAGAATGGAGCTGGAAAGCAGGTTAGTGGGGTGGGAAGGAAGGGGGATTTTTCAGTATCCTTCGCCTGGAGTTGGGTGGGAATGGAGATTTTACTGCCATGCCCACCAAGTCATGCCCACCAAGCCACGCCCACAGAACTGGTAGTAAAAAAAAATTGAATCCTACCATTGTGTAATTTCCAACTACATCTTCAGCCAAGGACCACTGATGCGGTCAACTTTCCTCCTACTTTTCTAAGACATCTTTGTTTTCAGCCGAAAGACACGGTTGCTTAGCAATAGACATAAGAGGCTTGAAATATGCATCTCATGTTTATCTTCGCTTATGGTTTATTATTCTGACCACCCATTCCGTGTTGGCCCTCTCAATGTGGTCGTTTGCCATCCTGAAATTTAATCCTTACCCCTAATTGCAAAGAAAAGGCCTCTCGGTTCCTGTTAGACTGCTCTATTATGCTCAGGCATCCAATATAAACAAACCCAACCTACTTTGAAAGAGTTGTTATGGGAAAAACTGGAGGAACTATGCAGGTGGTCTAGAGGTCCTGGAAAAAAAACCAGGACATCACCCTAACAGATGGGCTGAATGTCTTTGTTTCTGCACTAGCATCTTATTGTGGCCTGTCGGCAGCCAGCCCTTCCAGCAGCCAAATCAGAGGAGGAGGCGTGGCAGTCAGGGTCAGCATCAAGCAACCTGAGAACTTCAAGGGGGAAAAGGAAATGGGGCTGGGGGGAGAGAGAGAGAGAGGGAGGGAAGAGGGGGGAGGGAGGGAGGGAGGGAGAAGAAGAGGGAGAGGGAGAGAGCCTGGGCTGTCTGTCAGCCCTCAAATGGAGAGTCAACAGCCCCCAGGTCTGGAGTGGCTGATGAGGAAGAGGAGAAACAGCTGGGTCCAGTGCCTGATGCGTGGCTGTGCAGATGGCAGAGGAGAGGAGAGCAGTGGAAATCTACGGGCCGGTTTTTGGGACAGAAGAGCCACCACTGCTAGCGAAGCCCCACCCTAGCTCTGGGGATACAAGGCAGAGGGCAGAGATGAATAAATGTGGCAGTCAACTACTCATCTTCTGGCCAGCCGGGCTTGTTAATCTGTGGTGAAGAGAAACTTTTTTGCTAGGGCTGCTGGCGCCCCTAATAAAGGAATCTTTGAGTTAACTTCAGAGGGTTTGTTGCGTTTGGGGAGCTCAAATAGTAAAAGGATTCCCTGCAGATTTCACTCCAATGCTCGTTGCCTCATCTCCATTTTGAGGCCAGTGAGCCAGTACTGTCTTGAAGTTTTATCCGTGGTCATGATGTCTACGGAGTGCTGTTATCTTCCCAAAAAAGTGGTACCTATTTAACTACTATTTACCTATTTAACTACTCTCATTTGCGTGCTTTTGAACTGCTAGGTTAGCAGGAAATGAGGCAAGGAAGGGACCTCACCCCATCACAAGCCATTTGGGCCTCGAACCTGGGCTGCTGACTTTCCAGCCGACAAGCTCAGCATCTTAACCACTGAGCCACCGTACCACCTTTATCTCGATAGCAATGTTTAAAACCCAAACTTGAGTTCTTTGTTTCTTTCAAAGCTCTTGTTGCAATTTTGAATAAATTAATTTAATTAATGATTCTGCTGGAGGAAGGAAAGAAACACCACCCTTTCCAAGGTATTGAAGGAGGCAGGGCGGAGGTTTAATTTTTACCTTTTGCAACGCCGTAGGCTTCTTGGGTCAGGTAGCGAATCGGGAAGTTTCTTGCATTCAACGCAAAATTTGAATGTGTCTTCCATTTTCTGAAACATCTCAAAGTAGGATCGGATGCCAAAATCTGTGCAAGGGGTATTGCCCTCCAGTGCAGATCTAGAAGGGAAGCAGGCCATGCCAAAGTAATGCTGAGGAAGAAATCATCCTATGCTAAGCCAGAAGACCATACCCAAGCTTCACATTTGGAAGTGAACCAGGCAAACACCTCCCTGATTCACTGAAGTATGATAAAGACCAGCACAATCAGATTTGAAAGATTATCTTAAACAGAGTTGGAAGGGACGTTGTAGGTCAACTAGTCCAGGAGACCCTACACCCATGATGGTGAACCTATGGCACGCATGCCACGGGTAGCATGCAGAGCCATTTATGCCAGCATGCAAGCTGCAGGCAAACGTACCTCACTGGGCATGCGCACGCCTCACAGCTGATTTTCAGCCAGTTTGAGGCCTTTTTCAGCCTCCCAAAGGCTTGAGGAAGGCTTCTGCAGGCTTTGCAAGCCAAAAACTAGCCCATTTCATCACTTCCTGTTTTCATCACTTCCTGTTTTCCGAAAATACCGTTTCATCACTTCCTGTTTTCTGAAAATACCAGAAGTGACGAAATGGGGTTAGTTTTCGGCCTGCAAAGCCTGCAGAAGCCTTCCTCAAGCCTTTGGGAGACTGAAAAAGGCCTCAAACCAGCCAAAAATCAGCTGTGAGGTGCAGTGTAGGCAAGGGGGTGGGTGGGTAGGGATCACGCACGCTTTCCTACGGGGCATGGAGGGCTGCGTATTGCTTTCTGGGTGCTGGCACGCAAGTGCGAGCATACAAGCATGTGCACAATTTTTGGTACAGGAGCCCAAAAAGGTTAGTCACCACTGCCCTACGCCATTTCTGACAGATGGCAGCCCAATCTCTTCTCGAAAGCTTCCAGTGATGAAGCTCCCATGACTTCTGAAGGCAACTTCTGTTCCATCGATTGATTGTTCTCACTGTCAGAAAAATTTCTCCTTGTTTCCAGGTTGAATCTCTCCTTATTCAATTTCCATCCATTATTCCTTGTCTGGCCTTCAGGTGCCTTGGAAAATAGTTTGACCCCTTCTTCCTCTCTGTGGCAGCCCCTCAAATATTGGAAGACTGCTTTCCTGTCTCCCCTGGTTCTTCTCTTCCCTAGACTAGCCATGCCTAGTTCCTGCAACTGTTCATCGTATGTTTTAACCCCTAATCCTCCTGGTTGCTCTTCTCTGCACTCTTTCTAGAGTCTCAACATCTTTTTTAGTGTGGTGACCAAAATTGGATGTAGTTTAACCACCTCATAGAGTTTACCTACCTAATCGAGCTGATAGTTCACTAACAAGTTGGCCAATTTAGAGCTTCTGTGTCCAACCCCACCTCCCCACACCAATATTTCCCTCATTCTCTTTGCTAATCCAGCTCACCTATATTCATCGTAATTCTTCATGTTGAGTTTCTGAAGGATAACTTGGGACAGCCCAGGAACGTTACTCTCCATCGCTTGGAAACCCAACGAATCCATTTTCGCCCCGGTGAGAACTGGGCGCTCTGTTGAGTTGTTCTTAGAATGTCTACTTTTGGAAGTCTTCTTTTTGCTCCGCTGAGACATCTTTAACAGATGTAGGAAGATCTAGAATGGAATCCACCTATCAAAAGGAGAAGCAGCCAATATTATTTTCAACCTCCTTCACCTTGAGACGTGGTGGATCTTACAATAGGCATTCATGACTGGCAAAAATTGCTAGGTAAGCATGACATTATATTATACTAGCTCAATACCCTTGCTTTGCTATGAAACTATGTGGTTGGGCTTAGTTTTTGGAGAGGAAAATAAGGAGAAAAAATTGTGCCTCTGCCTACCAGCATCCATCGGTATTCATCTGGCTAGCGTCCTCTCAGCGTGTGAGAGAGTTGAAGGCTGTTTGGAAACTGAGAGTGTTTGCTATGTGAGGAAGGAGACAGCAAGGAGCCCGGGCGTGGCTTAGCTCAACTGTGTACTAAAGCTGCTTGGTACTATGAAACTAAAACTGAAACTCCTCTGCTTGTGTTTTGCATTTGGAAGATATTTCTTTTCAGATGGGGAGGGGGAGTAGAACTCATTAGCATCAGAGCGTGTTAATAATAATAATATAGGAAATACTAATGCTCTGATGGTCATTTCAAAAAATCCTTTCTTAGTGAGCACCTAGAAGCCAAGAGGAACCTACGTGCCAAATGTCAAGTTTATAGGCTTTATGGTTCTGTAGATTTTGTGATGATATCTGAATTTTGATTTCATGACCATGGGGATGCTGCAATGGTCATAAGTGTGAAAAATGGTCATGTTGCTTCAGCACTGCAGCAACTTTGAATAACCACTAAATGAATGGTTGCAAGTCGAGAAATACCTATATTAATTCAATATTATATTTTAAATCAGAAAAGACTTGCAAGTGGAGTGCCTGAAAAAGAGATGGGATAGGCAGGCAGGAAAAGAATAAGGCTCTCAAACAGGGAAAACAAAAATGTTCCATACAAAGTTTCATTTTAACCTAAGACTGAACAATTTCACGATTCACTTAACAACTCCAGTGATCCGCGATAAGAACCCCGATAAGAAAGGTCGTAAAATTGAGCCTGGGTTACGTAACAACCGTCTTGTGGAAACAGAGATTCTGGTCCCAACTCCTGATCGTAAATCGAGGACTACCTGTAGCACCCTTAATGAAAATTCTTGCCTTCCCCTGCCTGTTGGATTGCTCTTGTCGCGGCGAATCTACAGTATTTGCAGTTCCAGGATCCTCACCCATTTTTTTCTTCTGGCTAACAGCCTTCACCGGCTCTCTTGACTTGCACCTGCTCCCTTAAATCAATCCTTCCTAGGAGAGACGATGGGCCTATGATAAGGTCTGTGGCCGGCTGCCAGCCGGAGACAGCATAGCCAATCTTCATTTGATAGTGTGCCTGTCCAAGCAGCGATGGTGCCAAAGATCTGTCAGCTTGTTTTGCAAGACGCTCTCGGCTGACAGATCCAGCCTGAGTCGGAATGAAGCCCAGCTGTAGAATTCATGCTGGGTCCTGTGTTCACTTTTTGGAACATACAACCCAAGCAAAATACAAGGAATCCTTGACTTACAATCGGAATTGGGATCTGAATTTCCAAAGCGGCTGTTTGGAGTGTCAGGCCTGCCCCAATCTGATCCCCTAGGAAAGAAAGACCCTCGACTCCGTCTGGTTGGAGAGAAAGGTTCTTTTAACGAAGAGCTGTTGACTGGAGTAAATTCAAGCGAGCTCTGGATTTCCCTCACTCAAAAGACACACAAAGGTTTCCCCTCATCCCAGCGTTCTCTCCGTGACCAGTCCGTCTTCAACCAGTCAGAACTCGCTGAAGTCTTTTGAGAGTGCTGAGATGTTTTGGGGGAAATCCACATCCTTACTCAGGATACCTGGACTTGAATGCTGGTGCAAACTGGTTCTGAACTTCTCTGGTCTTTATCACTTGTTATCCCCTCCCTCCCTATTTCCCATCACGTACACACACAGCTTTATTGCCCATCTATTCTCCACCCCCACCCATTAGCCTTTGATGGCAAGCCAAGCCTGGCAGCCTGACAAGTGAGCTAGGCCCGATTTTATAACCTTGCCACAGTTGTTAAGCAAATCACTGCAGTTAAGTAAATCACACTTTGTTAGGCACATCCAGTTCCCCTACCCTACCTGCCCCCATCAACTTTGCTTGTGAGAAGGTGGCTAGGAAGGTTGCAAATGCTGATCACAGGGCCCTGGAGTGCTACAACCATTGTAAATACATGGACCTGGATTTTGATCTGTGAGGATGCTGTGATCGTTGTACGTGTGAGGACCGAAGATTACCTGTAAGATATTTCCAATAAGAAACAGTTTCTGGATGCATATCTGGAGTGCACTTCTATAACTATCTGGTTTATTTATTTATTTATTATTTATTATTTATTAATCAAATTTATATACCACCCTTCTCCCAGGGGACTCAGGGCGGTGTACAGCCTATCTAAAAACCTACAAATATACAAAAATTAAAAAAGTATTAAACCAATTTGGCTGATAAATAAAACTAAACAGGTCCCACCCCCCCACCTTAAAACCCCAATTTAAAATTTAAATACCATGGAGACCAAAATTGGTTCTACAACCAAACAAGACAGACACAGACTTCTTTTTTTTAATAATGCTTTATTGATTTTTTTCCCATTTATACATATTACCAATAGTTATTAAACACTGCTGTGACATTATATATATATTTATGTGTCCTATCAAAACTTACAATGCATAATACTGTATTTTCATAGCCCCTTATTTATTATATACATTATTTACATTTTCTATTTTTATATCTATTATCTATCCAAATAAACCATGTTTCCCATGCTGCATTGTATTCTGTGTCTGTTTTCCCTTTTAGTTCCATAGTTAATTTATCCATTTCCACACACTCTAATTTTTTTTATTATTATTAAGCCTTCGGGTGGCATAGAGTTTTCCTTCCAGTACTGAGCATATGAAATTCTTGCTGCTGTTAATATATATAATATAAGATATTTTATCTTTCTATTATAGTTTTTTAAAATTATTCCTAAGAGGAATAATTCCAGGACAAAATCAATTTTGTTTTTAGTTAACTCTTCTAACCACATTTGAATCACTTTCCAGTATTTTTTCGCTTTGGGGCATGTCCACCAAGAATGAAAGAAGGTACCTTGTTGTTGTCCACACTTCTAACAATTTGGTTTTAAGTTTGGGTAAGACACAGACTTCAACGGATAATTAGAACTGCAGAAAAAAACAATTGCTACCAACCTGCCTTCCATTGAGGACCTGTATACTGCACGAGTCAAAGAGGGCTGTGAAAATATTTACAGACCCCTCACATCCTGAACACCAGAACAACTAGACACAATGACAGTTTTTTCCCCATGCATCCCTTTGCTAAACAACTGATTCCCACAACACTGTCAAACTATTTAGTAAGACTGTATTACTATTATTCTTCTCATCCTTCCTATTGCCTATCTCCTTCTACTTATGACTATAACCTTGTTGCTTGTATCTTTACGATTTATATTGTTTTATTTTATTTCCTAGTATGATTTTGATTGCTTATTTGGTATCCTATGACTATCACTAATTGTTGTATCTTATGATTCTTGGTGAATGTATTTTGATCTGTGACAATGCTGTGATGGTTATACATGTAAAGACTGAAGACAACCTGTAAGGTATTTCCAATAAGAAGCATTTTCTGGATGTACACTGAGAGCTTATACACCGAAGACAAATTCCTTGTGTGCCCAATCACACTTGGCCAATAAAGAATTCTATTCTATATTAAGCAGAGGGAATGAACAAACAAGATCAGAGAGAGCACTATATTTAATCATATATAATCCAAAATCAGACCATGAGTCAAAAGTATCTGAACAAACAACATTCACCAAGTTGCATCCCATAAAAAGGTAATGAAAGGCCAGTGCTTGGACAGACGAGCACAATTCAGAGCACACCAAAGATGTCTCCTCGAACGGTGACAAAAGTTTGCAACCAAATGGCTGAGCTCGGAGCTCGAACCAACAGCCCAGAACACCCTATTCTCAGGGCAGGAATGGCTGGCTTGTTGGGGCACCAAAACACATTGAAGATTTGGACAGCACGGGTCAGAAATATCTGGTTTCTCCCTCACCAGGTCTGCAGGGGAAACGATAAACAGAAAATAGATTGGTTAAGCCTTCCAGAAGTTTAAGGTACCATTTCAGATCTTGGCTGGTTTTTTAAAAGAAAGATGGGGTAGAATTTTGCCACTGAACGTTTGTTATACTGTTTAGAAACCTTGCAAAAATGAGTTGGAAGACTCAATGAGAGGCTGCTCCTCCTTCTTCAACATCCCTGCAAGAGTGGAAAATTCCATTTGGTAGCAAATCAGAATAGACTGAAATGGAATGGAATAAAAAACGAATGGAATGGAATGGAACAGAATGGAACAGGACAGGACAGGAATGGAATGGAATGGAATAGAATAGAATAGAATAGAATAGAATAGAATAGAATAGAATAGAATAGAATAGAATAGAATTCGTTATTGGCGAAGTGTGATTGGATACACAAGAAATTTGTCTTCAGTGCATAAGCTCTCAGCATACATAAAAATACATTCATCAAGAATCATAAGATACAACACTTAGTGATAATCATAGGATACTAAATACTCTTCTATTACACTAAATATATTATACTAACTGTTTTGTACTAATTACTATTCTATTCCCTATATAAGCTTTCCTCAACTTGCCAAACAGCAATTTACAACAGATTTGCCAAAAATCAGCAGTTACTACTGCAGACATTACCTTTCAACCACCATATTCACCTATTGACCATTGCAAAAAAATATATATGTAAAATCAGTTCGGTCATATGAACACCCTGATTTACGATCATCCCAACGAATGACTGTAATGGGCAAGACTCCATTACGGTTGTATTCCCAGGACTACTTGTCAATCTGCAAGGCTCATGCTAAGCATGTATCTTCTTTTACAGTCCTGAATTCTTTTAAGCTGGGGGTCTCCCACCTTGGCAACTTTACACAAGTTGTAAAGTTGCCAAGTTGGGAGACCCATGCTGCTTTCAGCATCATCAAAATCTCTATTCTACTTTAGCTGTGGTGCGTAAAATAAAGCAGATGGAAATGACGAGAAATACGTTTTAAGTAAATTTGGGGAGGGGAAAATGCTTTGCTTCGTGAAAGAACCAGCGGAATTTCAGGACACACATAAGCAGGCGATTCCCAGGCTTAACACTGGCTTTCAGGCTTGCTACCCTGCAGATGTCCTCAGAATGCAAAACGATAGATTTCCATCAACAGAGAGGAGAGAGGGTCGATTAAGTATGCCAGGGCTTGTTAGCAGTGCAAAATGGCACTGGTTGCCTGGAATGTGTCTGTTTATCTCGTGCATAGAGCGAAATTCTTTCAATTAATATCCGATTAGCCATGGAGGAGTGATGGGCAGGGATGTTCCTTGGTAAAGCTCAGCTGCAAGTATTTTTCTAAGCCCTCTTCCCAGCTGCAGACTTCAACAAGTGATATCCCATCTGACTTGCGACACTTCCAGACTTGGTTTATTTTTAGGCGTCTTTAGATTAGAGCTAAAGTCAACCAGGAAAAGATATTCCCTTTCTCCAAGTTTCACATGTTCTGCTGTGCCAGGGGTTGGTGGCTTTCAAATCTGTTGCTTAGGTTTTCTCGCTTGTGATGGGGAAGATGGGCTGCATAATACTTCTGGAGGGCAGAAGACAGAGGTGGTATTCAGCCGGTTCTGACCGGTTCTGGAGAATTAGTAGCAGAAATTTGGAGTAGTTTGGAGAACTGGTTAATGCCACCTCTGACTGGCCCCACCCCCATCTCTTCTCCGTCTCCCGAGTCCCAGCTGATTGGCTGGGTCTTCTTTGGTTGCCCTGCACAGGAGAACGGAGCTGGAAAGCAGGTTAGTGGGATGGGGAGGAAATGGGGATTTTGCAGTATCTTTCCCCTGCCACGTCCACCAAGCCACACACCCCAAGCCATGCCCACTAAGTGACACCACGCCCACCAAGCCACGCCCACAGAACCGGTAGTAAAAAAATTTGAATCCCACCACTGTCAGAAGGGCTGTTACTCACCCCATCCCACCCCAAATTTAAATATTAGGCAGTCCTTGATTTACAACCGCCATTGAGCACCAAAAATTCTGTTGTTAAGTGAGGCATTTGTTAAGTGAGTTTCGCCCCATTTTACAATTTTTCCTGCCCCGGTTCTTAAGTGAATCACTGCAGTCGATTAGTTAGTAACTTGGTTGTTGAGTGAGTATGGCTTCCCTATTGACACTGCAGCCATCATAAATATGATTCCAGGACATTCCAAGTATGAGTCAGTTGCCTCTGAATTTTGATCATGCGACCATGGGGATGCCACAAAGGTCGTAACTGTGAAAAACGGCCGTAAGTCACATTTTTCAGTTGCTGTTGTAACTTTGAACGGTCGTGAAATGAAGTGTTGCAAGTCGAGGACAACCTGAATTTCAGCTCCCCATGAAGTTCAAATCCCCATCAGTGCTGTAATCAAGTTCACCCACCTTATTGCTACCATAGTTATCCTTATCTTCTCTTTCGTTCCACCTTCCCGAGGATTCTAGATTTCACTAGAGGGTTGGGTTTTCTCATGATATATCTCAAGTAGCTACTCAGAGGCTGGTCGTTCATGTCTCAAAGGAGAACTCTAGGTTTTAACAGACATTTTAAATGATTCACAGAGTTGGAAGGGACCGTGTAGGTCATCTAGTCCAACCCCCACAACCCCACCCAAGCAGGAGACCCTACACTATTTCTAACAGATGGCAGTCCAATCTCTTCTTGAAACCCTCAAGGATGAAGCTTCCACAACTTCCGAAGGCAACTTCTGTTCCATTGGTTGATTGTTCTCACTGTCAGAAAGTTTCTCCTTATTTCCAGGTTGAATCTCACCTTGATCAGTTTCCATCCATTATTCCTTGTCTGGCCTTCAGGTGCATTGGAGAATAGCTTGACCCCCTCCTCTCTGTGGCAGCCCCTCAGGTATTGGAAGATGCTATCCTGTTTCCCCAGGTCCTTCTCTTCACTAGGTTGATTTGTTTGCTACAGTAACAGTATTACAGAGTTGGAAGGGAGCTTGAAGGTCTTCTAGTCTGACCCTCTGCTCAATGGGAGACCCAGTACCATTTCAAACAAAAAAGAGCTGTTCAGTGTCTTCTTGAAAATGTCCACTGATGAAGCACCCATAAGTTCTGAAGACAAGCCATTCCACTGATTTCAGTGACAGGAATTTTCTCCTTAGTTCTAGGTTGGTTCTCTCCTTGATAAGTTTCCAAACATTACTTCTTGTCCTGCCTTCAGGTGCTTTGGAGAAAAGAGCTCTCCATTTGATTCTTTTCCTAGCTATTCATGCTCCTTTCAAGAGTCTTCTCCAAACCCAAAGTTTAATTGGGTCGGCCTGTTTCTATCCTGCTTCTTCCAAATTTCTTCTGTTTAACTTGGGCAAAAACCAGATGATTGCAGAAGAGGGATGGGAACCATAGTCAATTGCCAGGAACCTTTATGGTTAAAAAAAAAAAAAAGGCAACTCAGCCAACATGGGTGAGGTAGATACTATTCCAGTCTGGAACCACCCACAAATCAGCCAATCAGTTTAAATGAACCGATTGGAGCTGAGGAACAGAGCCAAAGGAAAAGAAATAGACTCCCATGGAACATCTGGAGATCTTCCAAGCTTCCAAGC
The DNA here is from genome assembly GCA_023653725.1 of Bungarus multicinctus. NCBI lineage: Eukaryota > Metazoa > Chordata > Lepidosauria > Squamata > Elapidae > Bungarus > Bungarus multicinctus. The sequence continues at coordinate 12,133,941 of CM042842.1, read as the reverse complement.
TGATCAGAAGATCTTCCAACCTTCCAAGCTCATCTGGAGATCTTCCAGGCTTCCAAGCTCCAAGCTCATCAGAATGTTCCTCTGCCTCTTGCCACCGCTATACTACAGGTAGTCCTTGATTCACCATCTTTTGTCTAGCAACTGTTCAAGCACTGGAAAAAGTGACTTGCAACCAGTACTCACCCTTAAAACCATAAAGCATCCCCCAAATTCAGGTGTTTTGGCAATCTGCATGTATTTATGAGGGTTGCTGCATTCCAGGTCATGTGATCAACTTTTGCGACCTTCCCACCTGGCTTCTGACAAGCATGTCAATGTGGGGAGCCAGATTCGTTTAAGGACTGGATGATTCACTTAACAGCCGTGGTGGCAAAAAAAAAAAGGTCAAAGAATCAGTGACGATTCACCGAACTGCTTTGCTTAACAATGGAAATTCAGTTCATAATTGGGGTCGTACGTCTAAGACTATCTGTACAGTGAAAATAAAGCATCTGTTCTAATTGTTCTGAGATGTATTTATTTATTTATTATTTATTTGATTTGTCAATTGCTTACAAGATAATAGATATAAGTATAAACATGAGTAAGAATACAGGAAATAGGTACGAATAAATGGGGACAATAGGGCAGGGACGGTAGGCACGATGGTGCATGGCCCTTAGTATTATATATAGTATAATCAGTTGTATTCATGAAATGCACCAATCCAGAGTTAAGGAACCATGATTTACAGGATGAATGATAAACCCCAGGGGTTCAGCTCAAAGAACCCACAGCAAAGACAACCCCATCATGAGCTTGCCCACCTCCCACATCCAATCATGTTAGCTCGCGTTTACAAAAACAATGCAAGCTTTGCAAAGTCTCTACAAAATATGGGATACATGCTTAAATAGCAAATAAACGCATAAATAAACATTTTTCTTTCTTGTTTCAAAAGGAGGCTGGGTTTTACCCAGGAGAGAGCCCAGAATTTGTTTCCCAAAGAATTCTTTCTGAAAAAAAGGAGGGGGGGGGGGAAAGAGAGACAGAATATCTTGCCTGTTGCTCACAGGCAGGACAAAAACTAATTTTACTGAAAATTAAATGGGCCTGTTTTTTAATGCATCTCTAGATCTATTTCTTGAAAACTCAAATAGTTGGGAGGTGGGGCAAATTGACCCAAGCAGACAGCAGGGAGAAATTTATTTTTGTGATTGGAAGAATTTTTGCTCCTTTGGCTTCAAGTAAAACACTATGCGAGTTAGTCAATCCACAAATAAAAATGATCTTTCTCTAACTGGGTTAGGATTTTTAATGAAAATGCTAGTCAAAAAAGGCCCAACCTAAAAAGCTAGATTTAAAGCTCAGGAGATCAGCTCACCTGCTTGATGTCTTCGTTCCTTGGATTGTCCCAGAACAGGGAAAGAGAGTTTCTTGTGCTGTTCCCACCTTCCCAATGCAGCAATGCTTTGGGAGGCCTCTCATTCGTGAAGATTCAGCCAGCCCCCAATCTGACAGAGGGAGATTCAGGCTATTTGGGCAAGAGAACTGTTGAATGCTGAATTTATCTTCCCTGCCAATAGTTTGGGCATCCTCTTTGGGCTGCACCTGCCCCCTACAGGAATAGAGGGGACATTACAAGAGCATCTAAATCAGTCTCTGCTATACAGGTAGTGCTTGACTTACAGAAATTCATTTCGTGACTGTTCGAAGTTAGAACAGCGCTGAAAAAAGTGACTTAGGACTGTTTTTCTTTGAATGGTCACTAAATGAACTGTTGTAAATCAAGGACTACCTGTGTCCTCAAGGACACAGGTAGTCCTTGATTTACAAAAACACCAGAACAAAAACACCAGAAGCCTGCCCATCTCATGCAGTGCGATGATGCAGTTCGATTACCCTTTTCCATAAAAACAGTTTAAAAGAGTTTATTGAAATCCATGGGCTAGGAATTGGGGAGTCCAATCAGTGGTGGTTTGCTACCCAGTTTGGACCGGTTCGGCTAAACTGGTAGTTAAGAAAAAGCCCATAATCAGCTGAGAGGAGAAAAAAAAAAATCCTCCATAATCAGCTGAGAGGAAAAGGAAGAGAAAAGCACAGGATTGGCCCTCCAACAGGCCCTGCGCTTTTCTCTTCTTTATTCTCTCAGCTGATTGGCGCTGCAGGTCTCAGCTGCGGTGTGGAAAGTTGCGCGCTGGCGTTAGGCAATGCACGCCCACCAAGCCACGCCCACCATGCCACGCCCATCGAACCGGTGGTAAAACAACTTGAATCCACCATTGAGTCCGACATGCTCAAAGCTTGGAACTATTTCATATTGATAGTTTTTTCTATCACGGCAACCTGGTCTATCCAAATATGGGACCGGAGGATACTGCTTCCACTTTTGCCTTTCAGGAGCCTTCGCAGGCAGTCACTTTCGTGACAAACTATTTTGTATAATAATTATAATTATAATTCTTTATTGGTCAAGTGCGTTTGGACACACAAGGAATTTGTCTTGTTGAAAATGCTCTCAGTGTACATAAAAGAAAAGATGCATTCATCAAGAGTCAAGAATCATCAGGTACAACACTTAATGATAGTCATAGGGTACAATAAGCAATCAAATCATACTAGGAAACAGTCAATATAAATCATAAGGATACAAAAGCGACAAAGTTACAGTCCTACAGTAACAGGTGGGAGGGGATGGGCGATAAGGAGGGATGAGAAGATGAATAGTAATCGTAGTGCAGACTTTGTAAATAGTTGAACAGTGTTGAGGGAATTATTTGTTTAGCAGAGTGATGGCTTTCGGGGGAAAACTGTCCTTGTGTCTAGTTGTTCTGGTGTGCAGTGCTCTATAGCGTCGTTTTGAGGGAAGGAGTTGAAACAGTTTATGCCTGGAATGTGAGGGGTCTGTAGATATTTTCACAGCTTCTTTTTGACTCGTGCAGTATACAAGTCCTCAATGGAAGGCAGGTTGGTAGTAATTGTTTTTTCTGCAGTCCCAATTACTCTCTGGAGTCTGTGTCTGTCCTGTTGGGTTGCAGAACTAAACCAGACAGTTATAGAGGTGCAGATGACAGACTCAATAATTCCTCTGTAGAACTGTATCAGCATCTCCTTGGGCAGTTTGAGCTTTCTGAGTTGGCACAGAAAGAACATTCTTTGTTGTGCTTTTTTGATGACATTTTTGATAGGTGTCCATTTTAGGTCATGTGATATACAGTAATAGAACCTAGAAATTTGAAGGTCTCTATTGTTGATACTGAGTTGTGTAGTATGGGAGGGTTTCTTCCAAAGTCTACCACCATTTCTAAATTTATACTTACCAACAAAGAAATAAAGGGAAACTAGATCTAGATTAGTCTCCCTTTATTTCTTTGTCGGTGAATGTAAATTTAACACATTCCACATTGATCTATATTATATAACAATCCACTTCCTGCTAGAGTTTGGAACAACTTAGCTCTACCCTCCAGGTTCTTGGTGAAATGACTAGTCAGTGCAAGTGGTGTTACTTTTTATGAAATATGGCAGTTCTTTCTACCAGAAATGATTTCATGTTACAATTTTATTCAATCTCAGGCGGTGTCTGGCAGCACCTTTTCCAGCTATCACCTTTGATTAAAAGGCATCAACTTTCCCAAGGTGCAGTTCTGAAAAGCCAACGTGTTTTAATCAAATGCATTTGTTGGAGAAGGTGCTGGCAGATTGAGGATTTTTTTTTTTTGGTCCTACAAACCAGTGTTTTCAACCTCCACAAAAATTCCGGTGATGATGGGCTTGGGAATGTATGTTTGTACGCATATATCTTCTTTCACAGCCCATCATTGGCTGTTTCCTGAACAAAAAAAATAACTCAACATTGCATGTTGCATCTTGGTAGTAGCCCTGAATCCTGCTTTTCTGCAATTAGCAAGATTTGCATTCTCCAGCCTCACCTGCAAACTTAACAAATTTAAGAGGTGTGGACTTCCAACTCCCAGAAATCCCCAGCAGAGAGGCTAGGGAATTCTGGGAGTTGAAGTCCACTCCTCTTAAAGTTTGCAAAAGAGGCCAAGTTTGAAAGCGCTTGCTAAGTTTGAAAAACATCGGGCTAAACCAGGCTAAAGAAATCTCGGGATAGTTTAACACCACTTGCATTTGAAATTATTTTACAAAAGTAGATCAAATCTTTCTCTTCTCATAGAGATAGGGAAGACAAACGAGTGGCTTGTATCGCATTCATTTCCGGGCCGATGCGACATATGCAACGTAAGTGGAAGGCACAGTCCGGCTGCCTTCAAAGCACTGAAGGGGAGAGCTGCTTAGGGAATCTCCTTCATGTAGAAGTGGCCACATAAACCCCTCCAGAATTTCATACAACACGACCAATGCTTTCCCCAAGATTTCTTCCCCACCCACCCCCTTTCCCCGCAAGGTCCGTTGGGAACCGTTAGTGTTTTTCTTTTTGCAGACCTACAAACGAACCTCTTTGGAATCAGAGCAGCCCGTCGGATAAATGGCGGTGGGAAAGCCGCGCGCCGCGCCCTTCCTTTGCCCGCCACAAAAATGGCGCCGGGATCACGCTGGCGTCATCAGTCGCGACTGTGACGCAAAGGCATTGCTATGACAACGGAAAAAGACGCCGTTGGTGAGTTGGGCGACGGGTAGATCGCATGTCGCGGATGCCGGTAGCCGCCTCGGACGCCCCTCTTCCTCCAGCAAGGCAGGACGGGGGCAGCAGTGGAAGCTGCACCTCCCCACCCCCAGTCGAGCTTCTGTTCCAGTGACCCTTTCTGGACTCATTGAGTAAAGGCAGAGTAAAGGTGGAGTAGAAGTGGAGTAAAGCTGGAGTAGAGGCGGAGTAGAGCTGGAGTAGAAGAATCCCTTGTCAGTGCCTGCAGGGACCCCAAACAAAGCAACCTGGGGACCAGTTGGGCTTCCTTGAAGAGATCCAACCATAATTACCCATTGTAAGGTCTACGTCTCGGCTTCAGGAGGACTGTTGGAAGCCCCATGCTTTTAAGATCAGAGTCCTCATTCCAGCCTCCTAGGGCATTTTGGGAGCAGAGGAGCCTGGCTTAGTTAGGCTGAGAATGAGATGGGACCAATTGGCCAAGTTAACTTAGAGCTTAACTGTGGTTTGTTGCATCAACTGCAGTTGGTTGGATGCCCAGTGTGCCAAAGCCATACCTGAGTGGTCCCAAGGCCTCTTCTCTTGAGTTAAGGGTTTTTTTTTAATCTCTTTTTAATTCCTTCTTTTTATAGTGAGTTACACAAGGTCACTCTGCAAATTGGGCAGCTGTTTAAGAAATAAATAAATACAATGAATAAATTGCTAATAGCTTAAATGATTTCCATTCTAAGCTGCAGTCAGGTGAACCATAGTATAGGATAGAGTAGGAACCCAGCAGTCATGGCTTGGCTGATAAACTATGGTTTGAAAGTCATAGTTGATTACAAGGAATGAATCTTGCGGAGATTAAATAACGTAATATGCAGTCCCTCCTTGAGTTAGGTGGATGGTCATCTAGAAATGGATGGATGGATGGACAGATAGGTTAGAAAAACGGAGATAGGTAAATAGATACAAGAGAAATAGAGAGAGATTGTAGATTAGATGGATGGGTGAATGGGTGGATGGATGGAGTGTTCTCCATGTGTTAGAGCACATCTCCCCAAAATCTTTGCCAGCATGGAGATCTTGCCTGGGAATCTGGGACCCCAAAAGATCACTTCCAGGATTTTGAGCCAGTTGTCTCTTCCTCAGCCTCATTTACCTGACAGGGTTTGGAGGAATATAAGGAAGCACGGGAGGAAAGTCAAGTGATCAATAAACAAGTCTTCATTATTCTTATTTATTCCTTCTCTTCTCCTTAGGCTGTAGCAACCTTTCTATACCAAGGGATCCTTCCTTCTCATGGCTGGTTCACCTTCCTTTCCCGTTGAGCCACCAGGCAAAACAGTCAGTATCACCGTGCTGGATGGCCATGATTTGGTAATTGTCCTTTTTTACTTCATACTGGAATTCCTGGATTGAGGATCATTAGAGTGGATCTCTTGCCTATATGACTTATCATCCCATACTGTTCAGGGGTTTTTTAAATCAGAAAGATTAAATGGCATAATAGTTTAATAATTGACCCAGATATTAATAGCTTATTTTCCAAGTTATTTAAAGCTGGTTACTGGCTTCTAGATTTATTTGCTTTGAGATTACTGGTCCGTCTGTAAATTTGTTTGGGATGCTGCCGATTGCCTTTTAGGCAGAAGAAACATTAAATTGCTTGAAAGAAGCTTTCTCATTATTATTATTATTTTGCAAAAAAGCATTTTGCAGGTTTTATTTAATAGCTCTGAGTTGGCATAACCCAAGCTGGTTATGCCATCCAATATCAAGAAAAAAAAAAAGAGAGAAAGAGAATGGGAGGGAGGGAGAGAGAAGGGGGGGAAGGGAAAGGGGGAAAGAAGAGGAGAAGGAGAAGAAATTAGTTTTGCTCTGGGAGGTGATGCTTTATCGTGTCCTCAGTATTGTGGTCTCCATTCTCTAGAAAGGCCTCAAGGGAGACAGTCCGGTTACATTTGTGCGCATCGAGTACAATGGCTTCGTCCTTGGTGACTCCCCCAAAATGGATGCCTCTGCAGAAGGAAGCGTGAAGTATAATTTCACCACCTCTTTTGACAGCCACCCTGAAGGCTTCCACACGTTGGATGATATCGCCCAGAAACCTGTGATATGTGAGTAAAACGACCTCTGTTTTTTTTTTAGCTTTAACCGCTGGGAAAGAATAGGTGCAGGTAGTTACAACAGTTCATTTAATGACCGTTCAGAGTTACTATGGCACTGGAAAAAAATTATTTATGATGATTTGTCACATGGCTGACTATTGTAGCATCCTCATGGTCACGTGATCAGAATTTACATGCTTGGGAACTCACATTTAGGATGGTTGCAGTGTTTCCGGGGTTTTTTCCTGAAAAACACGATCAATGGGGAAGCCAGATTCACTTAATGACCGTATTACTAAATTAATAAGGACAGTAATTCAGTTGGCAACGGTGGCAAGTAAGGTTGTAAAATGGGGCAAAATTCACTTAACAACTGTCTCACTTAGCAACAACAATTTTGGGCTGAATTGTGGTCGTATGTCGACTCTCTGTAGTTCTCGACTTGCAACCCAATCGTTCAGTGATCGAAGTTATGACAGCACTGAACAAAATGGCGTACAACTATTTTTTGCACTTACGACCATTTAAGCATCCCCATGATCACGTGATCAAAATCCGGCCGCTTTGCAACAACCGTGTAACTTCTGACGGTTGCACCGTGCTGTGGTCAGGTGATCACCCTCGGTAACCTTCCCAGCGGGCTTCTGACGAGCAGAGTCAACAGGAGAAATCAGGTTTGGTTTACGACCATGTGATCCACTTAACAACTGCCGTGATTCTCACAGCAACTGCAGGGGGGAAAAGAATGCAAATGGGGCTCAGCTCACGTAACAACTGCCTTGCTTTCAATGGACGTTTGGTCTCAATTCTGGTCATACATTGAGGTTTTCCTTTTGGTTTTGCTCAGTCATTTGGAGGAGGTAAAAATATATTTGGCGGGCAATGTGTTCAAGTGGAGGCTTGTTGGATACTGTTAGAGATGCTCCTGTTTGAATTTGTACACTGAGAAGACTCAAGGCCCACTTGAATTCTAGCATTTTAAGTTTAGCTCAATAAAATTAAGGTAATACAGGTAGTTCTTCACTTATGACTGGTTCAGAGTTAGGACTGATCCAAAAAAAGGGGGCTTATGACCCAGATTTGAAGATCCGATAGTTGGATCCCCCCCGTAATCACAAGACTGAACTTCAGGTGCTCAGCAACATGCTGCTTTTATGGCCATTTGTAGTATCTTGAGACTGCATTTCACAATGGTTTTGCTGGAAACTGGCACATCCATTTTCTGGCAAGATTGTGCAGGCCATTGTTTTGTTTTATGACCATTTCAAAACACATTGTAAAATTCGTCACGTGACTGACATGTGTTTTATGCCCATTGTGACCTACAACTCTAATGGTCAGGCTCCCTTAGAGTCATATGTAGAGGGTAACGGGAAAGTGCTTTGCATTCAAACATTACAGACAGCCTTAATACAGGAAGTGTGCAGCAATTGTAGCTTATTAAAAAAAGGCTTGTTAAAACAAATTGTGGCATACTGCAATGGTTGAATGACGGGAGTGAGTAGTGAAGTGGTTATAACTCTTTCTGAAAAGCAATCAGGCTGTAAAGCGATATAGATATACAATATTTTATGCTTGGTTTTCCCAGTCACTGTGATTGAAGTCCTACCAAAGGAGAAGAAGCAAAAAGATGAAAAAGTGGTGTCTCTCGGACAGGCCGTGGCGGATCTTCTCCCTCTCCTGCAAGGTGGGTGAAAGGATAAACCTGTGGTGGAATATAGTCTGGAGTTGCAGAGAGCAAAGAGTTGGTAGAGGGTGGACTGTCTGGTAGGCTGGAAGAGGGCAAAGATGGACCCTTCCTAGCATTTCATAGAGTGCATCTATAGGTTCTGTCTTTCGGTGAACAACAATAAAGAAGCTACTCAGAAATAGCTTCATGGTTCTTGGTTCTTGGGCCCTGACAAGCCAGAGACAGTGTGTCAACAGGCCAACATTTTTAGTTCTTGCACAAAAGAAACCTGCACTGTGCAGAAATGAATTTCTTCCGAATAACTTTGTGTAGATCTTCAGCCCTCATGTCTTTGCTGTAATGATGCACATTCTCTCACACTCATCTCTTTGATAATGGTAAGTATTTCATCAGTGTTTAAAGAAATTTGGCTAATCATTTTCCACTCTTCCAAAACGAAAATTTTCTTTATCAAACAGCCTCAGATTGCCCGTTCCCAATGTCAGGCTTGTCTCGACTTGGACATTTAGGAAACAAAGACCCTCGACTCTATTCTTTGAAGTGAAAGGTTCTTTTACTAAAGTCAAGCGGTAACAGCATAAGCAAAACCGGATCTGCATAGGCCACAGTTTTCCCATCTCTCTGGCCCTCCCCACTTGACCAGTCCATCAGTGTCCAATAGTATCCGTCCTCAATGTTTTGGAAACGTTTTTGAGGTTTGGCGTCTCTTTGATGGAGTTTCACATTCTGTTCCCATGACTCCATTCTGGTTCATTCCAGATTGGTTTCTGTCACCCTGTCTTCCCCCCCTCCTACTTCCTTCCTTCCCAGCTTCCCCATTTTCCTCCCACCTCCCCTGTGTTTTATGGCAGGATGCCAGCAAGGCAAAATATCCTTCCGATGATCAGACCTGACCTGCTCCCTCTTTTCTCTGCCAGGATTGTGTACATTCAATGCAACGCTTCCTGTGTATCCATTGCCTGGTTCTCCTCTGGATACCCTCCGTCCAGAAATCAAGGTATTTATTAAAACAAAACTACAATAACAAAGAGTACAGAGCAGGGGTGGGATTCTACCGGTTCAGACCGGTTCTATAGAACCGGTTGTTATGATTCTGTGCAGGAGAACTGGAAAATCGTGCCCCTGTCTGGCCCCGCCCCTCTCTGCCCAGTCAGTTCTTATCGTGCATGCGTGACATCGTGCACATGCCCGACATCTCTTGACTGCATTCTCCCCCTCCCAATCACTTCTTAAGGTTTTTTTTTTTTTTCCTCCCAACGATCAGCTGTTCCGATGGTCAGCTGTACTGGGATCCCTCTCACTGTCTTACTGTTTTGCCCAGGATCAGTGAGGCCTAGGAGGAGCTCCATTTTTTGCCTTCCTGGGCCCGAATCACATGGCTGCACCCACCCAGTCATATAGCCATGCCCACCTAGCCACACCCACCTAGCCACGCCCATAGAACAGCTTGTTAAAAAAATTGAATCCCACCCCTGGTACAGAGACATGCTCCCCAATTGTAAACACCCCTTTCCCAGGAGGGACTCGGAAGTACTTTAGGTGGAGTAGAAGGTACATCATTGAAAGTTGAATGAAATCTTCAACATTCATTGTAAAAAGATTAGCAGAGTGCTTAGAAATGTAATTGTGTCATTCTCAGAAAAAGTGTTTGTTTCTATATGGGGGAGGGGGTGAGTCCCCCATTTAGTAATAAAATAATTTAATGATAAGGGGTCTAGAGACTAAACCATATGATGAATGACTGAGGGTGCATCTACTCTTAACAAAGAGACAGACTAGGAGAGAAATGATAGCCATCTTCTAATACCTGAGGGCCTGTCAGAGAGAAGAGGGGGCCAACCTATTCTCCGAAGCAGCTGAGGACAGGACAAGAAATAATAAATGGTTCTTGATTGGATCTCTCTTATCAAAGAGAGATCCAACCAAAAATTGAGGAGAAATTTCCTGACAGAACAATGAACCAGTGGAACGGTTTGCTACCAGAAGTTGTGGGTGCTCTATCACTGGAGGTTTTCAAGAAGAAATTGGACAGCCATTTGTCTGGAATGGTCTAGGGCCATGATGGCGAATTTATGGCATGCATGCCACAGGTGGCGTGCAAAGCCATTGGTGCCGGCACATGAGCCGCAAGCAAACTTACCTCATTGTGCATGCACGCGCCTCCTGTAATACCGGAAGTGATGAAACGGGCCTATTTTTTTGGCCTGCAAAGCCTCTGGGAGGCCAAAAAAGGCCTCAAAGGAGCCGAAAATTAGCTGGGAGGCACAGTGCAGGTAAGTGGGCAGCGGGGGGAGGGGGGGGATTGCGTGCGCAGAGGGCGGGGGGGAAGACAAGGTAAGGTGCCTTCTGGGTGCTGGCAGGTGAGCATGCACACAATTTTTGGTACAGGAGCCCCAAAAGGTTAGCCACCACTGGTATAGGGTCAGCTGCTTGAGTGCTATCTGACCTCCTTCCATTCTACATTCTCTTTTGTTGCTTCAGCTCCATAAATACAAGTGCGTGCATTATAAGGGACTTTGTTAAATCTCCCACATTTAACCATGTGTCCAGTGGCTCAAAGTTTGCACGTGTACCTCAGTGCTGTGGAGGATAAGCCTCTACCCTCTTTCCTCTGACAGCTCGGGTTGTCTCAACTCAGGATTTTATTTATTAGATTTGTCAAGCGATTGACAAATCAAATAAATCAAATAAATAAACTCTTTGTGTGTTGGATGATTGCTATCGTTTCTCCCCTTAGCCTTCTTCTCCCCTTTAAGCTAAGCATCCCAAATTCCTCTTAACTTCTTGCCGGGTTTGGCCTCCAAACCCTCACCAGCTTCTTGCACTGTTCTCCTTTTTCCCAGTTTGTATATTTGCTACATCTACCTTAAGTTTGCTTTGATTTTGCAGACTTCTATCGATATCTTAGTATCTGTCCAGGAGAGCTTACTGACTCAAAATCAACTATCCGAAGGCAATCTGCTGAGAGTGACCGTAGAAGCTCTCTATTCTGCCCCTGATGCCTTTCTCTCCACGGGTCCCCAGTATAATTACATGGTTGGCTTTCAGGTGCCAGCAGTTGGTGAGGTGAGTTGATGAAATCCCAAGTTCTCTTATTCCTTTTTTTTTTCTCCAGGTCTGTTTCCCCCACCCCCCACCCCGCCACCTTTTGCCTTTCGGTCTGTCAAGTGTTGCTTTTCATTATCAACACGTCCAAAATGTAGGATGTGCTGCAGGTCCCACATCAAGTCACTTGAGATGGTCAAAAGTTGAATCTTGTTGCTCCAAGGTTCTGGTTTGAACCGTTCTCCGGTTCTGATGGATCTCATTGCTTCATCTTGAAGCAAGGCTTTTCCTGCTGTTCTGTGAATTTGGCTTTTGAGTTGGGTATTTGTTAAGAAATAATCCCGTTAGCCCATTTCGTTCCACCATGCATTGTGTGACTAACCTGATCTTCCCATAGCCTCTCTTCTGAGACCCGTCTGAGTTTATAAATGAAACTACTTTGACAGAGTTAATTAACTGAGATTCTCCAGATCCAGGTTTCATGCATGTATGGAAGAAATGAGCTCAGGTAGGAAAAAGGAACTTTCTCTAAAGAAATAATTGCATGGTCTCCATAACAAATTGATTTTTTCCTAATGTAGAGAGTAACCTGGAGCAACCTTCTTAAAAACCTGGAAGTTTACAAGAAGAGATTGGACAACCATTTTGTCTGAAATGATATAAGGTTTCCTGCCTAAGCAGGGGGTTGGATTAGAACCTCCAAGATCCCTTCCAACTATTCTATTCTATTCTATTCTATTCTATTCTATTCTATTCTATTCTATTCTATTCTAAACCTTTGTTGTGTTAAATCAAAGAAATCAATAAAGTCAAAAAACTGGATTCATACATTGTGTTAAATCAAACACAATGGTTTAAGATGTGAACTCAGATATTATAGTTCGCAAACCCTGGCCAATTAGTGTTGCACAAAGCATGAAGCCAGCTTACTGTGGCTTATTCAGAATCTGCATTCATGAAGAACAGGGAAGAACCAGCATGAAAATTTGCTTGTGATGCTAAAGTTACATTACATGTTAGCAATTTCTCCATTTTCTTTGTAAACACAGAAAAAAATGGAAACTTGCCTTACATACGTAAGAATGAAAGCTCCTTGTAAATTAAAGAGCTGATATATTTGTTGGTTTAGTTTGTCTCCCTTCTGTAACTATTTTAGAGGATGTTTTCGAAGATGTGATTGTGTCCAATTTATTTTTCATCGTGTACCATATAATGGCTGAGTTCACAGAAGACATTTAATTTAAACTGATTATAAATTAAGCACCTTCTGACCTTCCGTAACTCAGTGTATAATGACTAGCCAAATGGGTTGGTCCATGCAAGCACTGAGCAAAACAAACATTTGAGTCATGGATGAATGTGTTGTGAGAATGCAACAGCTATCTCTTTGTCAATGTATCAAGGCCTTGTTAACTTTGTGAATTGAAGACATTTTTCCTGGGACCTTTCCAGAAAGAATGCCCCTTCCTGTACAAGAATGGGACCCTGAAACTTGGCAGTGAGAGAGAACCTCTGCCTCGGCCCAAGAAGTGGCCAGTTGCCAACATTTTAGCTCCTGGAGGACAAAACATCCCAGATGCTTTCATTGTTGGTGGGGCCTTTGAGGAGGAAGATGGAGAACTGAATACCCCAGAGGTGAGTATGGCAGAGCTGGAGGAGCAGATTCCTTAGAACAAGCTTTGTGGGCCTCCAGATGTTGGTCAGCTACAATTCCCAGCTCTCTTCCCCTTTGGCAATATCAAGGAGAGTGTAGAACAAGCAATGTCCCAATTGCCACCTGTTCCATCCACCTGGGCCTGGAAGAGCCACTGTACTAGAATAACCCAATGGCTTCTTTCTCCCAAGAGTCCTTTTTCTCTAGCAGCCAAGGATGAACATAGATTTGGCTGATCATGATACCCATGCCATTGTGAGCTCCATTGTGCAAAATAGGCAGTATCAGTTGATGGCAAGCTTCTTCCAAGGCCAGGTGCCCGCTGCTTCACCTTATTCCTCCATCAGAAGAAAGATTGTCCCTGCTATTGGTTGGTGTTCTTTTTAGTTTTTCTATGTCGTGTTATTTTTTTCCCCATAGTCCATCAACAAATACTGGTTCCAGTCTATTCACTTGATCTCTTGAGTTCTTGACCTGAACAGACTGGGTCATTTCCTCCTCCTCCTCCTCCTCCTCCTCCTCCTCCTCCTCCTCCTCCTCCTCCTCCTCCTCTTCTTCCTCCTCCTCCTCCTCCTGAATCATGTTAATTTTTCCCCTAGTCCATCAACAAATACTGGTTCCAGTCTATTTACTGGGTCTCTTGAGTTCTAGATCTAAACAGATTGGGTTTTTTTCTTCTTCTTCTCTTCCTCCTCCTTCTCTTCCCCCTCCTCCTCCTCCTCCTCCTGAATCATGTTATTTTTTTCCCCTAGTCCATCAACAAATACTGGTTCCAGTCTATTTACTGGGTCTCTTGAGTTCTAGATCTAAACAGACTGGGTCTTTTTCTTCTCCTCCTCTTCCTCCTCCTCCTCTTCCCCCTCTTCCTCGCCTTCAAGTTGGTAAAAGCTATCTAGACAAGTCCTTGGGGTTTTCAAGGCAAAATATTCAGAAGCAGTTTTTCTGTGCCTTTTCCTTCCCAGGACTGGGGGGGAGGGGGGGAATTGCCACCCAGCCAAGACTGAACCCTGGCCTCTCTGTTTCTAGCCTTGTGCCTCACTCTCTTCTTTCTTTTTAAGGACCGGGAAAGCAGGATTCAGAGTGAAACTATTAAGAAGCGGATCGTGTGGGACTTGGAAAGGCGTTGCTACCTGGATCCTATAGCTGTGCTATGGTGAGAAAACTCACGTCATTTTCCAGCAAATCATAATTTAATGGGATGATTTATGGGAGTCAAGCAATTAAGAGCAGAGAGCTGGAGATTTTACTCTCAATTCACACTCCTGGTTCACCACCTCCAAGTTCTCTAACTGAGGCTGATCTGGACTTGCTGTATGTTTATTCATGAGTTCCTTGAGCTAAAGCTCTGCATAAATATTAATAAGCCTCATTACAACAGACTTGCTTGTACTGGTATTTGCCATGCATTTTGCATATTTACTGCTTGCTTCTCTGTCAAGAAACTCAACCGATTTATTTATTTATATCCCACCTTTGTTATTTTAATAAACAACGCAAGGTGGTGAACATATATCAACACTCCCTGCTCCTCCTGTTTTCCCTACAACAGCCTTGTCAGGTGAGTTCAGCTGAGGGAGAGTGACGGGCCTAAAGTCACCAAGCCAGTTTTTCGGGCCTAACGCAGGACTAGAACTCCCAGTCTCCTGGTGATTGGCTCAAATGTTAGGTTTTCTTTGAAAAAAAAAACACCAAACCAGGCATCTTTGTCGTGATGGTCATTATTGTTGTTATTATCTTTCTATGCTGCCTTCCTTTTGTACCACTTAAAGTGGTACATGTACGATGCTCCTGCCTCCTGTTTTCCCCACGACAACTCCGAGAGGTGGATTAGCAATTTTTGCCATCCCTTTGTTCTTTGCATTTTTGGATGCCTCTGCTTGTTATTTTATTATTGTTATCTTTGAGATAGTGACATTGTTTGATGGGCGGTGTGTGTTTTTTTCTTTTTCTTTTCTTTCAAGAATGGGCGTTGGAATTTCATTTTAATGTGTGACATTGTGTACACAGAAAAATAAGCATAAAGCTTATCCTTATCCTTTATCCCTATTCTTCATCCTTATCCTTCATCTTCCATGCTTATCCTTTGTCCTTCATCCTTATCCTTTTCATTATCTTTTTCCTTTATCCCTATCCATTATCCTTATCTTTTATCCTTATTCTTTATCCTTATCCTTATCCTGTATCAGTGATAGGATTCAAAAAAATTTACTACTGGTTCTGTGGGCCTGGCTTGGTGGGCGTGACGGGAAGGTTACTGCAAAATCCCCATTCCCTCCCCATCCCACTAACCTGCTTTCCAGCTCTGTTCTCCCATACAGGGCAACCAAAGAAGACCCAGCCAATCAGCTGGGACCCAGGAGGCAGAGAATAGATGGGGGCGGGGCCAGTCAGGCGGGATTGGCTGGTTTTCCGAACTACTCAAAATTTCCGCTACTGGTTCTCCAGAACTGCTCAGAACCTGCTGAATACCACCTCCGTTCTTTACATCCTTTATCCTTATCCTTTATCGTCTCATCTTATGAACATCTTATCTTAATCTTATCTAAAGTTGCTGGCTTTGAACATCCAATCGGAAGCATATCAGTGCTGACCATTTATCTGCATGCTGCATGTTCCCGCCTTTCTCATCCTTGTGGCGTTGGTGCAAATGTACACACTGCCCTTTTGAGCATCGGACTACAAAACGGTTGTAATCGGTTTGTTCTTGGTCCCTTCCCGCTTGACAGCTTTTGCAGGCGGATTGCCGACTGTCGGTGTTGGCCCGTGGAAATTACTAGAGTGCCACTGGTCACGTCCACGAAAGTCAAAGCTGGCAAAGGAGACAAGGTAAGGTGCTTAGTTTCATCATCGTCATCCTCATTGTTGTCAGGATTCCAGCAGTTACTCCAATTAAATCATGAGCCTCAAACCACACTCCCAAAACTAAAAAGGATTTATTTGAAGGTAACATTCTACGTGCGGCATTTGCCTGGCGTAGCCAACTCTTGAGATACGTAATTCACTGTCACCCTTGATCCTGCTTTCCCCCCCACCCTTCTGGGTGTATCATCCAACGAAACACATCCATAGCCAAGAGTCATCAATCATGCTCTCCAATTAGTTTTTTGCACGGCAGAAGCTTCAGTCATCTAATCAGTCTTTGAAAAAATATGACTGGAACGTACTTTCGATTCCACACTGCCGCCTGCTCTTTGAAACTCCACCCCCCTTCTTTCTCTTGTCAACTATAAAACATGTATACAAAATGTTTTATATTGTTATATTTTTTTCCTTCACAAAAAATATTTCATTGGCTCAAGACAGCTAACATAATATTCCTCCTATTTTTCCCACCGCAACAACCCTGTGAGGTGGGTTGGGATGAAGAGGGAAGGACTGGCCCCAAATCACCCAGCTGCCTTTCATGGCTTGAGGTGGGACTAGAACTCACAGTCTCCTGGCGAGTGCTGCAAAAAAAAAGATCGTAAAATCAGTCACACAACTGATCCGATATACGACCATTACAGATTACGACAGTGATGTGCAGACTATTAAGGCCATAAATCAATTACCTGTACAGGAAGTCCTCAACCTACAACCACAATTGAGCCCAACATTTTATTTTGCTGAGTGAGAAGGTTGTTAAGTGAGTTTTGCCCCGTCTTACAACGTTTCTTGCCATCTTTGTTAAGCGAATCACTGCAGTTGTTAAATTGGTAACACGGTTGTTAAATGATTCTGGTTTCCCCATTTTACTTTGCCTGTCAGAAGGTCACAAAAGGGGATCACACTTGCAACCATCATAAATGTGAGTCAGTTGCCAAGCATCGGAATGTAAATCACATGGCCATGGGTGTGTGTGTGCTGCAACGGTCGTAAATGTGAAAAACGGCCATAAGTCACTTTTTTTCAGTGTCGTAACTCCGAAGGTTCACTGAGTGAACTGCAGGAAGCCGAGGACTATCCTGTACGCCATTCGGGCTGCTGTGACTACCGTCAGGGAAGGTGACGGTTTCTGCTGTCCTCTTCTAGGGGGGTGGAACAGTTGCTGGAGCAGAAGAAGATCCCATTTCCTTCCACGGCGTGGCTTACGTCAACTTAGTGCCTCTGCTGTATCCCGGGGTGAAGCGGATCCGGGGAGCGTTCCGCGTTCTTCCTTACCACGACAGTGAAGTGTTTGAAAAGGTAACAGCTTCCTTTGCGTGGCTGATCGGTCGAGTTTCTCTTGCTTTCGATTTCATGTGAAAGGATTACGGCCATCTTGCTTCCGGGAGGCCCAAAGCAGGAAGCCATTTTAAGAATCCATCAGATTAGTGCTGGAAGGGACCTTGGAGGTCTTCTAGTCCAACTCTCAGCTCAAGCAGGAGACCTTATGCCATTCCAGACAAGTGGCTGCCCAGTCTCTTCTTAAAAACCGCCAGTAATGGAAGATCCACAACTTCTGGCGGTGACCCTTTCCACTAACTAATCAATCAATCAATCAATTAACCAGAATAGAGCTGGAAGGAACCTTGCCTGTCCGGTCTCTTCTGAAAAATCTCCAGTGCCAGAGTGCCCATGATTTCTGGTGGCAAGTTGTTCCATTGGTTAATTGTTCTCAATGTGCCCAATCTCCTTAATTCCAGGTTGCTTCTCTCCTTGATTAGTTTCCATCCATTGCTTCTTGCCTTAGCCTTCTGGTGCTTTGGGAAATAATTTGACCCCCTCTTCTTTGTGGCAGCCTCTCAAATACTGGAATGCTGCTATCATGTCATCCCCCCAATCCTTCTTTTCTCTAGACAGGTCACATCTCATTCCTGCAAGCGTTCTTCATATGTTTTAATCTCCAAGCCTTTAATCGTTTTTAAAGGACGAATTTTTTTTTTTAAACGTTGTATTTAAAATGAGACATTCTCAGCCTTAAAGGATACAGCTGCCCTAACCATTATGCCTAGTCTAGTTAATGAAGAAAAAGACTACAGGTGATATGATACTAGACTTCCAGTTACACCAAGAGGCTGTTACAGAGAAAAGGGGAGAACCTCCTCCAAGGAACTGGAGGGCAAGAGAAGAAATAATGGGTGGAAGATCTTTAAAGAGAGATCCAACCTAGAAGTAAAGTACTTCCTGACAGTGAGAACAATTGATCAATGGCGCAGTTTGCCTCCCAGAGTTTTGGATGCGTCATTGCTGGAGGTTTTCAAGTAGAGATTGGGCAGCTATTTGTCTAGGATGGCATAGTGTCTCCTGCTTGAGCAGGGAGCTCTAAGGTCTCTTCCAACTCATAGAGCCATGGTGGCACAGTAGTTAGAATGCAGTACTGCAGGGCTACTTCTGCTGACTGCCAGCTGTCGCCAGTTCGGCAGTTCGAATCCCACCAGGCTCAAGGTTGACTCAGCCTTCCCTCCTTCCGAGGTGGGTCAAATGAGGAGCCAGATTGTCCAGGGACAACAGACTATAAATTGCTTAGAGTGGGCTGTGAAGCACTGTGAAGCGGTGTATAAGTCTTAAGGGTTATTGCTGTTGTTCTCTGTTCATTTCCCTGGGAGAGGGTCTCTTGGCAGTGTACAATAAAAGTGACCTCATTCTCACTTGGTGACGCTTTTGTTTCAGACCAAGTGCCTCTTCAGTCTTTTCCGCGATGTGGGCCATCAGGCAGTGCTTAATAAATTTGGGCCCTTAGGAATGTACAGTCCCCACACCAAAAGCATCATTGGAAAAAACATCAAAGATGACAAGCAAAGAGAATTGATGCTGAGGAAGGTGAGAATTGATGCTGAGGAAGGAGATGAAGTCCTCTTGAACAAGGCTCTCCAATCACCCAGCCAGTCTTCATGCCTAAGGCGGGACTGGAACTCCCATCTTCTAGTGATTGGCTCAGAGTCACCCAGCCAACCTTCATGCCTAAGGCGGGACTAGAACTCCCATCTTCTAGTGATTGGCTTAGAATCACCCAGCTAGCCTTCATTTAGTTTAGTTTGCTTTATTGTCATTGCACCTCGTACAACGAAATCAAACACCATCTTCAGTGCACATCATGACCATGAAAATAAACACAAACACACATCCTTCACCCTTCACACATTGAACCTGAAACTCCCAACACCACACCAACAACAACACTGCACTATAGATAGATAGATGGAGGGAGGGAGGGAGAGAGAGAGAGTGAGAGAGAGATGCCTAAGGTGGGACTTGGCTCAAAGTTACCCAGCCAGCCTTTATGCCTAATGCGAAACTAGAACTCACAGTCTTCTGGTTTTTAAGCCAGCACCTTCACAACTAGACCAAACCGGCTCTTTAAGGGCCTTGGTGGTGCAGGCTGTTAATCATCTAGCACTTAGCTCAATTGCCTGCAATTAGTGCAGGTTCGAATCCCACCAGGCTCAAGGTTGACTCAGCCTTCCATCCTCTCGGGGTAGGTAAATTGAGGACCCAAGATTGTTGGGGGCAATAAGCTGACTTTGTAAAAATGCCACTTGGGGGGGCCAAAAAGCCCTAAAAGCAGGCATATACAATGGAATGAAGGCTATTGCCGAGCACTTAGCATGGTGCTCTAAAGACTGTAAGCCACCCTGAGTCTCCGGAGAAGGGCGGCATATAAATGTATGGTAAAATAAATAAAAAAAATAAAATAGAATAGATTTCAAAAGCACCACACAGTCCTAAGAGTTGCATCAGGACTAATTGTAGACTCAGATTCGCATAAAGGCAGAATGAGGCAGTCTATCCAATTGTTAAAACCACAGAGATTTAAAAACCAATTCACAGCTGAAAAGAAGAACCATCCATTTTGATCTGAAGCTCGTACCTCTTATCAAATTTAAATTAGGTGACACCCCCCCACACCAAGAAGTCAAACAAAGAAAGCTTTCTGAAATGATATCCAGTGAAAGACCTTTTTTTTTTGCTTCTTCTTCAGTCATCCAATATTGTTAAAAAGGATGCCTCCGAGATCACAGTAGACACTGCCTTATCTGTATGCCAGAACTTGGAAGGACAGGTAAAGCTATTGCGTAAAAAGATGTCAAATGTGCAGTATTTTTAGATACCACTTGGGCTCTGAATTCTGGGTCTTGAATCACATGAAAACTGTGAATGAGTGCTTCTGAATATCCTCCAAAGTGCATTCCTCCCTCTCCCCCTTTTCTCTCTCTCTTTCTTTCTTTCTTTCTTTCTTTCTTTCTTTCTTTCTTTCTTTCTTTCTTTCTTTCTTTCTTTCTTTCTCTTTCTTTTCTTCCTTCCTTTCTCTTTCTTTCTCCCTCTTTCTTTCTCCCTCTTTCTTTCTCCCTCTTTCTTTCTTTCTTTCTTTCTTTCTTTCTTTCTTTCTTTCTTTCTTTCTTTCTTTCTTTCTTTCTTTCTTTCTTTCTTTCTTTCTTTCTTTCTCTCTCTCTGTTTCTCTTTCTCTCATATCACTGTGCTACTTCTGCTGTGTCTTGCAACAATGGGTTGACATTAACCTACCTATTCTCCAGATGTTTAGATTTAAATTCCCATAATTGAAATCTAATGTGTTTGGGATAAATTTGGGGGGAAGGTGGCTATGGAAACATTCTAGGATGTGGGCTATGCTCCTGAAGAAATATCAACCACTGTCTTTTTCCAGCAATATGTAGAAAGTGGAAGTTTTATTGTGTTAGAGTTTACACTGGATAGAGCTTTGGTGCCCAAGCGTCTTCCAGAGGAACTTGCCAGCCGGTGAGTTTATATCTATCTATTTATTTTTTATTTATTTTATTTATTTTATTTACATTTATATGCCGCCCTTCTCCGGATATGCCTGCTTATTACTAGGGCTTTTTGGGCCCCCCAAGCGGAATTTTTACAAAGTCAGCTTATTGCCCCCAATAATCTTGGGTCCTTAATTTACCTACCCCGAGAGGATGGAAGGCTGAGTCAACCTTGAGCCTGGTGGGATTCGAACCTGCACTAATTGCAGGCAATTGAGCTAAGTGCTAGATGATTAACAGCCTGCACCACCAAGGCCCTTGTATCTCTCTCTCTCTCTCTCTCTCTCTCTCTCTCTCTCTGGGTGTGTTTTTGACACTCATATGATACTGAGAACGATTAATTGATGGCACAGCTTACCTCCCAAAATTGTTGGTGCTCCATCGCTGGAGGTTTTCAAGGAAAGGTTGGGCAACCATTTGTCTGGGACGTATAAGGACTCCTGCCTTAGGCATGGGGTTGGACTAGAAGACCTCCAAGGTCCCATCCAGCCCTTTGATTCCATGCATCTTTGGTAATGCTGCTCATTCTCTGTCAGTGGAAGGCGTTACCCTTACTTACCCCATTCATTCTAAATATTGGGCCAGATCAGTCAAAACAAATGTTGAGTGTCTTATTGAATTCTGATCTCATCATGAGCCCAGGAAGATAGTGTAGGTTGGTCACACAACAGTACATTGTATCAAGGCAGATTTCAGGACCTTGGAGAGCATCATTTGCTCCTACAAAGCCTGCAACTCAAATGAGTTAGCCCTCTACAAACATTTCCTCCAGGTTGCCCCAAAGGTGCTTTTTCAAGAAGTAACTGGACTTTTTTTGAATTTTTCCTTGAAGACATTTTGCTTCTCATCCAAGAAGCTCCTTCTTCAGAACTGAAGACGCTTTTTGGATGAGAAGCGAAATGTCTTCAAGGAAAACCCAAGAAAGTCCAGCTGCCTCTTGAAAAAGCATCTTTGGGACAAAGACACAATCCTTTGTGTGTGAATTTTGCAGCTGATCCTGTTAAGTTTCATAGAACTGACTTCAAAGTAAGCCACGAATGAGATGGCAAAATGAACTGTCGGATTATCAAAATAATCCCACTTTGTCCTTTCTTCTAACACTTTCAGAGTGAAAGAGATGATTCCTCCACACCCTCCACTCCCTCGAAGGACTGCAGGAGCCATGAAGGTATGGAATCAAGCCTACTCAGTAGTTCTGAGTATTTTTTTTAAAGAAAATCTTTGCCATTCTGGTCTAGTTTTTGTATCAAGAACAGACAACTGTGCAGCCTAAAGAGATTGCTCAGATATGCATATTTTTTTCCTATCGTGCGTAAATTATTTGCATTCCCTGTAGGAGAGCTAAGAATAGTGCCCCCATCCCTAGTCTAGTTTCTGGGATTTCAGTAAAGATCGTTTGCGATGCCTTCTTCCAAGTGTATTTTTAAAACCTTAGGGACTAGAAACATCTTAATTTAAAAAGAATAACAATTGAGGTTCTCTGGAAGGCAGCTCTAACATCACATTAAAGGAGACACTTCATATGAAATCACTTTTTTTAAAATCCATGTCTTTGGCAACTTTAAGAGATGTGAATTTCAGCTTCCAAAATTCCCCACCCAGCTTGCCAATCACTTTTGATCAGTACTTAAGCCAAGATAGTCAATTCCTTACCCAGATTTTATTCTCACACAGGTAAGCGTGAAAGTGAGACTGAAAAGGTGAGCCAACAAATCAGACTGATGCTGCAATATGTAGATATAATACTAAGTTTTTTGCACAGAATAAAAACAAAACACATTTGAAGTTCAAGATATGAGAAAAAGGGAAAGCAAAAAAGAAAGAAGAAGCAATCTGGGATGCAGGGAAATGGGGGCTGGCGATCTCTGGCCTCTCCTTTATCCAGAAAGACTTTACCATCCAGAATTCACCTTAGATCGCGGTTCATTGCTGTATCATCATTTCTGCTCCTTCAGAAACATCTAGCTAACCATAAAATCTTACCCATAAGCCACATCCAACATGTGCTTTTGACCTCATGCCTGATACTCAGTCCTCCTCCCACACTAGAAGCCATGGGGTCCTTTTTGCCATCTGAACTTGGGAATTTTCTTGCTGATGTTTCATTACCCTACTGGGTAACATCATCAGTACTAGCCTAGTTTGGTAATGAAACGTTGGCAAGAAAAGCACCAAGTTCAGACAGCAACAGGGACCTCTCAGCTCAATCCTGAGCTACAAATACTCCCTTTTGTCAGTACACTAGAAGCTCGTTGGGTCTGGATATCCAAGGATAAGACTTGATGGTTGGAGTGTGACAATTCAAGCAGTAGAGGTCAGTAACCAAGAGGGTTTGCCAGGAGTGTATGCCATCGTCTCATGGAGAAATTATTTCTGACAACACTTGAGTTCACTTGAAAGGCTTTCCTGGCTTCTTGACTTAAATTGACTTGAAATGGACATCTAGTATCAAAAACGTCATCAAAAAAGCACAACAAAGAATGTTCTTTCTGCATCAACTCAGAAAGCTCAAACTGCCCAAGGAGCTGCTGATCCAGTTCTACAGAGGAATTACTGAGTCTATCATCTGCACCTCTATAACTGTCGGGTTTGGTTCTGCAACCCAAGAGGACAGACACAGACTTCAGAGGATAATTAGGACTGCAGAAAAAACAATTAGTACCCACCTGCCTTCATTCGAGGACCTATATACTGCACGAGTCAAAAAGAGGGCTGTGAAAACATTTACAGACCCCTCATATCCTGGATATAAACTGTTTCACCTTCTACCCTCAAAACAATGCTATAGGGCACTGCACACCAGAACAACTAGACACAAGGGGAGTTTTTCCCCCGAATGCCATCACTCTGCTAAACAACTAATTCCCACAACACCATCAACTTATTTACTAAGACTGTATTACTATTATTCCTCTATTACTAGATTACAATAATATTTCCTAGTACCTATCTCTTCCCACTTATGACTATAATGTGTTGCTTGTATCTTTACGATTTATATTGTTTTATTTAGTTTCCTAGTATGATTTGATTGCTTATTAGTAACCTATGACCATCACTAAGTGTTGTATCTTATGATTCTTGATGAATATATTTTATTTTTTCTTCATGTACACTGAGAGCATGTGTACCGAAGACAAATTCCTTGTGTGTCCAATCATACTTGGCCAATAAAGAACTCTATTCTATTTTGTTCTATTCTTTAGGCCGTGGAAGATTACCACACGCAGATCACCAGCATTGCTGCATCCATCCTAGATGAGTATCATGAACTCTTCGGAAGGCAGGTGGTCCAAGGGCTTGTCGTTGATACTCAGACCCTGGAAGACCAGAAATGTCAACTCAACTATGAGCTGAACACCTCGGGGAAATATTTTGCCTTTAAGGAGCAACTCAAGGTATTTTGTCACAACGCGGGTCTCTCTTTGTAAAAGTGACGTTTTATTGGAGAGAGTGGAATGACCTGTGGAAGTATCACACACATTCTCTCCTCGTGGGATTCTTCTTTTAGCATTTCAGAAGCCCCCTGTCAGCTGCCACTTTACACTTGCTTGTGCTTCGCTGCCATGTGGGCGACAGTCTGCCATCAACTCTGGAGAGGATGGATGGGAGGGAGGATGCTTGGAGGAAAGCGAAAGTAGCATCTGTATCTTCGTGAGATGCTGCTTCAAGGTCAACCGGCTGGGAAAGAAAAGCAGCTGCATACCAACCTATGCTTGAAGTGACTGTTCTGAAATTATCTTGCTTGAACCTGATTGCTCATGGGGAGGGTGGACAGTGATGGTAGACAGTTAAGGAAGGAAAAACGTTGCAATTAGGGATTTTGGCCTGCGATTCTCAGTTCTGGCTTTGCAACCTCGCAGTACACTTGGTCTCTAATCAAACTATATCTTTCTCAATAAATGGCGCCAAGAATCGCTTCTGCTTAGAGGTTTAAGTGGTGGCAGGTCTGACACCCCCTTTCTTTAGATCTGTAGTGACCCATCAAGCAAAGGAATCTAACATCTCATAAATCCACTGCTCTCTCTCTTCCAAATGTGTGGGGTCCAGTGGTGCAATTCAATATTTTTTACTACCAGTTCTATGGGCGTGGCAGCGGAAGATTACTGCAAAATCTCCATTCCCTCCCCACCCCACTAACCTGCTTTCCAGCTCCGTTCTCCTGTGCAAGACAACCAAAGAAGACCCAGCCAATCAGCTGGGACTCAATGGGAGGCGGAGAAGAGATGGGGGTGGGGCCAGTCAGAGGTTGGATTTGCCTGTTCTCTGAACTACTCAAAATTTCTTCTACCGTTTCTCCAGAACTGGTCAGAATCTGCTGAAGGCCACCTCTGGTGGGATCCTTGGGATTGAGTCTTTCTCTTCCTTACAGCACGCGGTTGTGAAAATTGTGCGGGAGAAGTACTTGAAGACAACTGCCTTTGAAACTCTGGACCAACTCCAAGCTTTCCTTAGTGAATTGTACGTCTACCTGATGGATCAGATGCACATTGCATTGAACCAGGTGAGCTTTGGAAGAGCTTTGTTCTTTCTCCTTTGACTGTTGAGGCTGTTTTTGGGTGATCCATGTCAGGCCCACCCAAGGGAAGAGTAATCAGGGAAGGATGATTTAATCCATTTTCATTTTTGCTGGCAACAATGCAATCTGTGTCTCGTGGGCTGATGGTGAAAGTTCAAGAAGGCTGTCTAGACAGGTAGTCCTCGACTTACGACCACAGTGGAGCCCCCAACGTCTCCGTGGCTAAGCGAGACGTTTGTGAAGTGGGTTTTTGCCCCATTTTATGACCTTTCACAGTTGTTAAATGAACCATGGCAATTGTTCAGTTAGGAACAAGGTTGTTCCGTGAGTTTGGTTTACCCATGGACTTTGCCTGTCTGAAGGTTGCAAAAGAGGATCATGCGACTCCGGGACACTGAAACCATCATAAATATGAGACAATTGCCAAGCACCTGAGTTTTGATCATGAGACCAGGTGTCAGCAGGTGCTCCATTCAAAATCGAAGAAAGAAATACTTAAGACTCCATTAGTTAGAGAAAAGATATCTTTTACTGGAAATCAAGTGGTAGCAACAAAAAAGAATTCTGAATCTGAGAAAATGAGCACGTAAATCACATATACAAAGTGATGGCAAAGTTCCCACTCCCAATAGTTCAATTTTCTCCTCCAATTAAAAGTTGTGGATAGCATCATGTGGGCATCTCCAGGTGGTGATGAGGCCTCTGCCCGTTGACCTTGGCATATTTTGATAAAGAGCTGCCCCAGCGCATAGCATAGGATAGAAGCCTAAGCAAGAATCTCCCCCCCCCAACTTATACAGTTCTGTTTTGTAACACCTCCAGCTCGTTTCCCATAACCATGGCCCCCCTACCTCCCCCCGTTACTTATGACAGCCGAAAGATGCAAAGCAAAGGAAGAAAATCTTGAAGGCTGACACAATGGGGAGGCTGAAATGGTCGCAAGTGTGGGAAATGGTCATAAGACACTTGTTTTCTTTGAAGACATTTCACTTCTCATCCAAGAAGCTTCTTCAGCTCTGACTGGATGGTGGGGAATGGGAAGGATTTATAAGGGACACAGGGCAGAAAACATCCTGGAGGCAAGAAGGCTCCACACCTATTTACACTACTCAGATGACCCCGAGAATGCAGATAAACCTGCAAGTGGCCTCAACAACCCCCTAAAAGGATGCAAATGACCAGCTGTCTGCAAGGAGTATAAATACTTCCATTCCCCACCATTTCGTTAGAGCTGAAGAACCTTCTTTGCATGAGAAGCAAAATGTCTTCTATGAAAAAAGAAGAAAGTCCAGTTGCCTCTTGAAAAAGCACCTTTGGGGCAACATTACCTGGATGACTGAGCATCTTTTTTTTTTAATTTGCATTTATATGCCGCCCTTCTCCGGAGACTCAGGGCGGCTTACAGTCTATGGAGCACCATGCTAAGTGCTCGGCAATAGCCTTCATTCCTTTCTATATGCCTGCTTATTACTAGGGCTTTTGGTCCCCCCAAGCAGCATTTTTACAAAGTCAGCTTATTGCCCCCAACAATCTTAGGTCCTCACTTTACCTACCCCGAGAGGATGGAAGGCTGAGTCAACCTTGAGCCTGTTGGGATTCGAGCCGGCACTAATTGGAGGCAGCTTGCACTAAGTGCTAGATGATTAACAGCCTGCACCACCAAGGCCCTTCATAGACTTTTGGTCACAAGTCATTTTTTTCAGTGCCTCTATAACTTCCAACGGTCACGAAATAAATATTTGTAAGTCGAGGATTACCTCTGCTTGAATACCTATTGCCAAGTGCTGAGTTGAGCCCTCCTGTAACTGAACCAGCCTGAATGTTCCTTGTTCCCCTGCCTTGACCAGGTGCTGTCCCTCCAGACTCCAAGTCCTCCTCCTCCTGTATACACCACCTTGGAGCAGCTCCAGCTCTTTGCTCGAGAGGCCCAGGTCAACGGAGAATATGGTTTGGCATCAACTTACTATCAGGAGGTAAGGAAACGCCTCCTTCTTTCCAAGCAGAACCACTGTGGAAACAGTGAGCTTGTCTGATAAAGAAGAATGTGTGTAACTCAGGGTTGAAATGAGCGGTCATTGGTGCCCTGTGAACTTGGTGGTTTTCTTGTAGATGTTTCATGACCCACTCTAGGTAACAAAATCAGGACTATCTTTGGGTAATGAAACATCTGCCAGAAAGCCACCAGGCTCACAGAAGCACATTTTTTAAGAATTGGAAGCTTTCAGATGCTGTAGTTCTTTCTCTTTCAGTGGAAGGCTGGCTGGGGAATTCTGGGAATTGAAGTCTAAATACCTTAAAAGTTGCCAGGGTTGGACACCCTTAGTCTCGATAGATTCTTATTCAAGAATTCCTGGAACATACATTACATTAGGACAGGGGTCGGCAATCTGTTGCTCTGGAGCCGCATGTAGCCCTTTCATCTCTCTGCTGCGGCTCCCTGTCGCCGGTTGCTAAAAGGAAAAAGGACGCCATACTAGGAGGAGACTCTATGATGGGGGAACTGGACTTTTGATCAGCAGAGGAAAAAGGACGCCATACTAGGAGGAGACTCTACAGTGAGGGAACTGAATTTCCGGTCAGCTCCAGAATTGAATGGGGGGCGGAGGCCTTCCGGTTAGGATTTTTGTGGCTCTTTGAGTGTTTAAGGTTGCCAACTCCTGTACTAGGGAGACGTGAAGGCTCAAATAAAGTCAAACAAAAGATCAACATTTCATTGTATCTGGAAGTTGACATCCTATTGAGCCATGGTGACGCAGTGGTTAGAATGCAGTACCGCAGGCTACTTCTGCTGACTGCCAGCTGCCTGCAATTTGGCAGTTTGAATCTCACCAGACTCAAGGTTGACTCAGCCTTCCAGCCTTCCGAGATGGGTAAAATGAGGACCCAGATTGTTGGGGGCAAGAGGCTGTCTCTGTAAACCACTTAGAGAGAGCTGGAAAGCACTGTGGAATCTAAGTGCTATTGTCATTGTCATTGCCCTTCCTTTCCCTTCCTTCCTTCCTTCCTTCCTTCCTTCCTTCCTTCCTTCCTTCCTTCCTTCCTTCCTTCCTTCCTTCCTTCCTTCCTTCCTTCCTTCCTTCCTTCCTTCCTTCCCTCCCTTCCTTCCCTTCCTTCCATGGTTCACAGTGGTTAGAATGCAGTGTTGCAGGCTGACTCTGCTAATTTCCAGCAGTTCGATCCTGACTGGCTCAAGGTCGACTCAGCCTTCCAGGCTTCCGAGGTGGGTAAAATGAGGACCCAGATTGTTGGGGGCAAGAGGCTGTCTCTGTAAACCACTTAGAGAGAGCTGGAAAGCACTGTGGAATCTAAGTGCTATTGTCATTGTCATTGCCCTTCCTTTCCCTTCCTTCCTTCCTTCCTTCCTTCCTTCCTTCCTTCCTTCCTTCCTTCCTTCCTTCCTTCCTTCCTTCCTTCCTTCCTTCCTTCCTTCCTTCCTTCCCTCCCTCCCTCCCTCCCTCCCTCCCTCCCTCCCTCCCTTCCCTTCCTTCCATGGTTCACAGTGGTTAGAATGCAGTGTTGCAGGCTGACTCTGCTAATTTCCAGCAGTTCGATCCTGACTGGCTCAAGATCGACTCAGCCTTCCAGGCTTCCGAGGTGGGTAAAATGAGGACCCAGATTGTTGGGGATGATAGACTGACTCTGTAAACCACTTAGAGAGGGCTGTAAAGCACTCTGAAGCGATATATAAGTCTAAGTACTATTGCTATTTTTGATCTTCAGATCTTCCTATTCAAACTTTCCATACAGAATATTAACTAATGTTCCTTCTGTCTCCAGAGGGTGTCTCGAAACCCCCAAGATGCCCAGAGCTGGTTGGATTATGGAGCTTTTTGCCTGTTGACTGAAGACAACCTCAAGGCCCAGGAATGTTTCCGTGAGGCAGTCGGGCTGGATGCCAATCACCTGCCCAGGTATCATTTTGTCAAGAGTTCTGGAGCCCTGGTCGGACAATAACTAGGTAGATCACACTTATAGGTATAAGGATATGTATATACATATCCTGAATAAAATGTATGTATCTTCAATCAGGATGGTGGGGAATGGAAGGATTTATACTCCTTGCAGATAGCTGATCATTTGCATCCTTTTAGAGAGCCGCTGAGGCCACTTGGAGGTTTATCTATGTCCTCAGGGTGACCTGAGTTAGTGCTCCTGGTTCCTGTAATCTGCAGTATTTTTTCCCTCTGGAAATCCTTTCCTATCCCCACACCACTCAAAGGGTGTTCATCCCAAATTGCATACCTAAAAGTCTGAAGAGATTCTTCATCATCCAGGTCATGGTTGTCCCCAAGGTGCTTTTTCAGAAGGCAACTGGGCTTTCTTATTGGCCAAGTGTGATTAGACACCCAAGGAATTTGTCTCGGGTGCATAAGCTCTCAGTGTACCTACAACAATAGTGATAGATCATTATCATAGTCATTGTAAATTTCGAACTGATTGGATTTTCTTTCCGAATAAATGTGCTTTGGGGGTTCTCTGCTGCGATAGGATGCGATGTAGAGGATTGTTCTTACAATGGGCCCTTCTTTTGATTTGTTGTTTGCTGTCTGTTCAGTGTGCTGTTGTGTGGGATCATGGCTGTGATGCTGCAGAATTATGAAGAGGCTGAAGTCTTTTTTGAGGACGCCACCTGTGTGGAGCCAACCAGCGTCGTGGCCTGGACCATGTTAGGTACAAATCTGGCTAATTTAACCTGGATGATTTGGAAATGTTGATTGCCAGAGTGTTGACTCTATCAGTACTCAGCACATGTACTGTCCCAGCCAGTCTATGGGAATTGGATAATTACTTAGGAATTATGAACTGTCCCCTTAAGAGAATGCATCATGGTAAATGTAGTTAAAGGTATCCTGGGAAATGTAGTTCATGTCACGTGGCCACATCTGTAATCCTGATTGGTTACTAAATTGACCCTCAATGGGTTGGGGGAGTTTCCCTTATTCTTGCCTGGACTCACTAACTCATAGCAGCTTCTTTCTATCACTATGAGATGGGTTAGGAGATAACCATCTTTTACCTGCAAGGCAGATATACAAAGGATTGGTCATTAAAGAAGAACTTCGTCACAAATGTGAGTTATGAGGATACCTGATGTACCAATAAATGTACTTTGTTATGGATGTTTGTGGAATTTATCTATCTGCATCTGCACAGCTACAAATTCACCTCTGTGCAGGAGACAGAAAAGCACACTTTCTGTCATAGTCTATAGCCATGATGGCAAACCTATGGCACGTATGTCGGAAGTGGCATGCAGAGCCATTTCTGCCAGCACGCGAGAGATTGCCTGGAAGAGCCCCACTGCGCATGTGTGCACGCCCCCCCCCATCAGCCAGCTGATTGTTCGGTATCTGCCATGCATGCGCAGGGGCAGGGCGCTCAGTGAGGCACGCATGCATGCGCAGAAGTGCATGGTGCATGCGGAGGGGGTCATGTGCAGTGCGCATGGAGGGGGTTGCATGTGCATGCGCAGGGGGATGGCGGGAGGGTCACGCACACATTGCATCATGGGTGCAAGTGTGCACGTGCGCACTTTTGGCACGCCACAAGGAAAAGGTTAGCCATCACTGGTCTATAAGTTCTGACTGACGAACCCAAGCAATTCAGCGCTCTTGAGGCTCCATCTTCTTCAAAGCACTGGTTTAATTGAACATATCAATTTGGCACAAATGGAACTTAAAAACAACTCTTATTTCCCGTTTTTTCATACAATTAAAAGTTAGGTATCCCCCCTCCCCTCCCCTGTGTCACAGATCACATTGTCCAATTAGGTGCTGTGTCATCTTTTTGGCAACCGGTTCAGTCTCTGGTCAGCGCCCGTTAAGATGACCTTGGTTCCCAGGAGATATCAAATTGTTTTGACTGGTGTGCTTTCCAAGCCTCTTCCCATCCCCACCCTTCCAAACTGTGTGGCATCTTTGGAAACAGAAAGATGACTGCAACAGATCTGATCTGTTTCAGAGTTGATGGTAATCCTATAGGGCCAGGCTTCCTAGGGATGCATTACATCAACCCGTCCTGCTAGTCCAGGGAGGGAAGGCATGCAACAGACCCCCATCAGTCAAAGAATTCCGGCTGGTGGGGTCAAGGAAGATGGCCTTCTCTGCCAGTGCCCCTGCATTGTGAAAAATCTTGGCCTTGGAGGCGAGAAAAGCCCCAATCTCCCCTCTTCTACAAAGGGGTCAAAACGTGGCTGTGTAGCCTTGCGTGGGGGACAGAGACCCACATAACCACAGGCCTGTTCAGCCCCATGAGAATCCCTCTGCCTGCCTTAACAACTCTTAAGTTTCCCCATCTTGGATCTCTCCGTCTCTTGCAATTTTATGCATCTTTTTAACAGTTTAAAAAATGTCAATCTTACATTATTTGGTTTTTTTTTTAATGTTTTGTTGCATGTATTAAATATTGCACCATCCAGACCCCCTGTCTGAAGGAGACAGACAGTGAAATATTAAAGTGTGAAATATAAATAGGTGGTCCTCGCTTAACGATGGCAGTTAGGAGCAGAATTTCTATTGCTAAGCAATGTGGTCATAAAGTACGTTGTCAGGCATCAGTCGGCAGGGCAATCTCAGTGGTCCCCCTTTGCTGTCGCTCAGCGAGGATCGTAGATAATTCAGCAAGATACTCGTCGTGATTTCCCGCTGGCTTCCAATGAGCAAAGTCAATGGGGAAACCAGTGGGAAGTTATTAATCCCGGGCGGCTTGTAGGCAGGCTGTTAGGTGGGTAAGTAGCTGCCACAGAGTGTAGTGGGTGAGGGTTGCAAATAGGCAACACACACCACAGAGTCTGAGACCCCTGAGATCTTGTACTCCGTACCTGGGCTCCTTGGGAGAAAAAGCAATTTTCATCCTTTCCTGCTGGCTTCCCCATTGACTTTGCTTGTGGGAAGCCATCAGGAAAGGTTGCAAATGGCGATCATGAGATCATGGGATGTGGTATGTCCAAGCCAGTTGCCAAGCACCCAGATTGTGATCACATGACTGCCAGTTGCTGGGATGGCCAGAACTTCAAGGACCAGTCATAAATGCCACCATTCTTGTCATCCTATTCCTTTCTTCTTAATAAATTTTCCTAAAGAGAATTTATAAGAATTCTTGGAAAAGAAAAAAGAGACACAATTTGGGGTAGTGGTGAAGATTTTGGCCTAGATTCCAGGAGACAGTGAATTCTAGTCCAACTTTAGGCATGAAGACCAGCTGGGTGCTTTTGGGCCAATTACCAGGAGACGGTGAGTTCTAGTCCCACCTTAGGCATGAAAGTCAGTTGAGTGACTTTGGGCCAATAACCAGGAGATGATGAGTTCTAGTCCCGCCTTAGGCATGAAAGTCAGTTGAGTGACTTTGGGCCAATAACCAGGAGATGATGAGTTCTAGTCCCACCTTAGGCATGAAAGTCAGTTGAGTGACTTTGGGCCAATAACCAGGAGATGATGAGTTCTAGTCCCGCCTTAGGCATGAAAGTCAGTTGAGTGACTTTGGGCCAATAACCAGGAGATGATGAGTTCTAGTCCCGCCTTAGGCATGAAAGTCAGTTGAGTGACTTTGGGCCAATAACCAGGAGATGATGAGTTCTAGTCCCGCCTTAGGCATGAAAGTCAGCTGAGTGACTTTGGGCCAATAACCAGGAGATGGTGAGTTCTAGTCCCACCTTAGGCATGAAAGTCAGCTGAGTGACTTGAGTTCTAGTCCCGCCTTAGGCAGGAAGACCAGCTGGGTGACTTTGGGCCAGTTCTCCTCTCTCAGCCCAACCCACCACATCAGGTTCTCATTAGGGAAACAAAAAGCAAGTACATTGAAGTGCATTGTTTTGAGTTGCACAAAATAAAGGAGACCCATCAATCTCTTCAACAAATAAAGAGGATGCTCTCCATTTTAGGTGGATACCAAAGAACCTGATACCCCTGATGTTTCTATGCTTCCTTCAACATCCCAGCAATTATTTCCTGAGGGAAATCTTTTTTTTTTTTTTCTCTTTCTCTTTCCCTACTTTTCCTATAGGACTTTTCTATGATATCCAGGAAAACTACATTCGGGTCGAGATGGCCTTCCGTGAGGCTACCAAGCTCCAGAAGGCCCATCTGCCCAAAGAGAAACCAAGTCCTCCGAGCACAGAAGAAGTACCGGTAGGAAAGAAAAGGATGTCGTACATGGCTTCACGGGCGCCGTCACTGCTTGGCCCAGAGGAGACTGGTAAGCTGGAGGTGCCCACGAGGGCCGACAAGCCAGAAACTCTTACCACGTTCTCCAAAATCGGGGAAAGCACTAGAGGCAGTCCTCAACTTAACAGCAGTTCATTTAGTGACCACTGAAAGTTGCAACGCCACTGAAAAAAGCGACTTATGACCCTTTTTCACATGGTTTACATTCAGAGGCTTGGCAACTGACTCCGATTTATGACGGCTGCAGTGTCTCAGGGTTACGTGATCCTCTGGCAACCTTCTGGCAAGCCAAGTCCATGGGGAAGCTGAACAGATTCACTGAGCAGCCCTGTGGCTAATTTAAGAACTGCAGTGATTATCTTATCGGTGTCGAGAAAGGTCGTTATATAGAGTAAACACGCTTAAGAAATTTCTCACTTAAGAACATAAATTTTGGGGGGAAAAGGATGGTTGGCCAAGAATGTTTGCAGGAGAGCCTGTTTTGAGCTGCTTCCCCCAATGTTCTTTAGGTCAGGGGTCTCCAGCTTTGGCAACTTGTGGACTTCAGTTCCCAGCATCCCTCAGCCAGCCCTGCTGAATTCTGGGAGTTGAAGTCCACAAGCCGTAAAGTTGTCAAGGTTGGAAACCTCTGCTCTGGGTGGACCTCCATTATGATGTTGAGTCTACAAGGAAAAACCCAGATAAAGTTAACCTTCTTTTTCGGCCTGTCCTTGTGTTCCACTCCCCCATTTCCATTGCTAGTGGGAAATAATACTATTTTTAGATACATCCATCAATGGAAATCAGGGACGGGCAAAACATTTTGAGTTTGAGCCATTTCCACTGGAAGAGTTCCTACTTTGAATGCAGAACGGTGGGTCTGGAGGCGAAAGGCTGGGTCAGTCTTTCTATTATGACCTTGACGGCCAAATAGCTGTTTTCACATCCAAGATGGGGCACTTTGTAGTTCAAACCGAAACCTTCAGATCGGGGCCGCAGCTGAGAGTTAAAGTCTTTTGCACAATCAAATCTGATTGCAGATTTGTAAAATGAGTGAGATATTTATTGTATTTTTTGAGGTGGGACTAAAATGTACCCAGACCTTTCTCTGACTTGTAAATGTTTCAGTTCTTGCTTAGCTGCCAAATTTATGGGTCGCAACACCAGAGGAATACAACTATGCCTGCCAAAGTAGCCAGATGTCATCCGTTCACCTTTATCCTGGCACTTTTGAATGCTGCAGCCTTTCTATTGTTTCCATGGTAACCTCTCTGCATTGAGAAACAGAGTGCCCTAGGTCCAGCTTAAATTTGGCATTTGCAGTGTACGGTTATGGATCCAGGAGACACGACGGTTTGGGAATTAGCCTCTGTGTTACACTTCCCGGGCAACAGCAACAGCAGTTAGATTTATATGCTGCTTCACAGTGTTTTACAGCCCTCTCTAAGCGCTTTACAAAGTCAGCATATTGCCCCCAACAATGCGGGTCCTCATTTTACCAATCTCAGAAGGATGGAAGGTTGAGTGAACCTTCAGCCAGTCAGGATCAAACTGCTGGCAGTCGGCAGAATTAGCAGAATATACCGCATTCTAACCACTGTGCCACCAGGGCACCTCAGACCCATTATCCTGGGCCCAGGAAAAAGCAATCTGGAAAAACAAAGAGAATTATAGAATTATAGAATTATTATAGAATTATAGGGACGGAAGGGACCCTAACTCCATGCCCAAGGCGGAAGACATTATCCCATCCCAAACAAATGA
This sequence comes from Bungarus multicinctus, assembly GCA_023653725.1. Taxonomy (NCBI): domain Eukaryota; kingdom Metazoa; phylum Chordata; class Lepidosauria; order Squamata; family Elapidae; genus Bungarus; species Bungarus multicinctus. The sequence continues at coordinate 12,098,759 of CM042842.1, read as the reverse complement.
TTGTCTGGACTATTTTTGAAAACCTCCAGCGATGAAGCACCCACAATTCCAGGAGGCGAACTGTTCCATTCCTTAATTGTTCTCATTATCACGAAATTTCTCCTTAGGAATTGGCTGATGGTGACAGTCAGTGAAGAGCTCCTACCAGCACACTTGACATTGTTCCCATGGATTCCCTTGGCCAACAGACTGCACGCCCCATAAAGTAACTCAGAAAGTTAACTGAGCTCCTGACCAGTGTTAGACAAGTTGTAAGCCTGTCGACTGGAAGGTCAGCAGTTTTGAGACTCAAACACCGCATGGCAGAGTGAGCTCCCATTCCTTGCTCCAGCTCCTGCCCACCTAGCAGTTCGAAAGCATGCAGTGCAAGTAGATAAATAGGTACCACTTGAATGGGAAGGTAACAGCATTCCATCAACCTCGTGTATAGTCATGCTGGCCACATGATCACGGTAGCATCTTCAGACAGGTGTCTCTCTCTGCTAGGAAACAGAGATGAATGTTGCCACTAGAATTTGACTTGACTGGAGAGAGGAAACCTTTACCTTATATCATTTACATTTTAGTCTAGATGGAGACTGTTGAGGTATTTCCCGTTAGGAGAATGAATGCTCTCAGAGGAATGTAATGAGAGTGGTGATGAATAACACACAACTAGCACACAGATACACTGAATAGTAAAATTTATTATTTATTTATTAATTCGATTTATATACCGGCCCCCTCTCCCCAAAGGGACTCGGGGCGGTGAACAGCCAATAAAAACACATATACAGAGCACAAATACAACACACAACATGATAATATTAAAATTTAAAAATTGAATATAATGTGGCTCTAATTAAAATATAAACGAATATTAAAAGAAATTAAAACCAGGTTAAAATTTAAAAGACCCCTAGGCCAGTCCAGCCTGCCAAAATAGGTGCGTTTTGAATAACCGACAGAAGGCCATGAGATCAGGGGTGGCCCTTACCTCCAGGGGTAATTCATTCCAGAGAGGGGGAGCTCCCAATGAGAAGGCCCGCGCCCTCGGGGTCGCCAGCCGTCCAGCCGGCGGCACCCCGAGGAGACCGACTCTATGGGAGCGTACCGGTCGGTGGGAAGCCGATGGTGGCAGGAGGCGGTCTCGCAAATATCCTGGTCCTGAGCCATGGAGCGCTTTAAAGATAGTGACCAAGACTTTGAAGCGCACCCGAAGGGCCACCGGGAGCCAATGCAGCACGCGCAGAAGTGGCGTAACATGGGAGCCCCTAGGAGCTCCCATTACCACCCTCGCGGCTTTATTCTGCACCAACTGGAGCCTCCGGAGGCTCTTCAAAGGCAGCCCCATGTAGAGAGCATTCGCATAGTCTAGGCGGGAGGTCACCAGGGCGGAAGTGACCGTGCGAAGCGCATCCCGATCCAGAAAGGGCCGCAACTGGTAGATCCTACGGACCTGTCCAAAAGCCCCCCTGGCGACGGCCGCCACATGGTTTTCCAATGACAGCCGTACATCCAGGAGGACACCCAGATTGCGGGCCCTCTCTGTGGGGGCAAGAATTTCCCCCCCCCACAGCCAGCGATGGAAGTACTGGCTGTACCGGGGTGCTGGGAAGCACAGCCACTCAGTCTTAGATGGGTTGAGCTGAAGCCTGTTCCGCCCCATCCAACACCGCACAGCCTCCAGGCACCGGGTCATCACTTCGACGGCTTCATCGGGGTGGCCCGGGGTAGAAATGTACAGCTGAGTATCATCAGCGTACTGATGGAACTCTACCCCAAAGCCACGGATGATCTCACCTAGCGGCTTCATATAGATGTTGAACAGAAGGGGCGAGAGCCCCGACCCCTGAGGCACCCCGCAAACCAGGGGCCTCGGGGCCGACCTCTGCCCCCCTGCCAACACAAATTGCGAGCGGTCAGAGAGGAAGGAGGAGAACCACCGCATAACGGTGCCTCCCACTCCCAACCCCCCCAGCCGCTGCAATAGGATACTGTGGTCGACAGTATCAAAAGCCGCCGAAAGATCTAAGAGGACCAGGACAGAGGAATAACCCCTGTCACGGGCCCTCCAGAGATCATCCACCAATGCGACCAACGCCGTCTCTGTGCTGTGCCCAGGCCTGAAGCCCGATTGGCGTGGATCCAAATAGGTTTTACTTCCAGTAAACGGGTAAGCAAAGTCCAACAAACAGTCCAAGTCATACACTGTTAAAGCAGTATCAGTCCAGAAATAATCCAAAAACAAAGTCCAGTATCATAAACAAAGTTCAGTAAATATAGTTTGCTAACAGTTGCAAGATTCACAGCAATCCGAGCTCGACGATGATCAGGAAAAAGGCAATAGGGAAAATGCAAGAAGAAAAAAACCAGGTTTCTGGTTCCATCTTATGGCCGTTGGAGGAACCACACCCAATTACAATTACAGCATTCTCTTAAAGAGACAGTATTAAATGACTATCCTGGTTTATATATTGCCAGGAACTATGAACATAGTTCTGTTATCCAGTTAAGAAACTGGTCAAATCAGACTTGTGTCAGCCTTGGAAGCCATATTTTACTTGGAAGCTTCGAGGCTACCACATTTAGTGCCTGGGAATTTGGGAAGGGGAAGATTAGACTCAACAACATTCTTTCTCAGAGAGTCAAGGACATGTCGCCCTGCACTTGGAGGGGAGTGTCTGGAGGGAGGTCTCCAGTTGGGACGAAGATTTGACTGGGCCACGTGATGGACTGGTGGGTGCAGGGGATGGATCTTCGATTTCTCTTTTGGGAAGGGAAAACCCGGAACTCTCAGATTCAAGTTTTTCCAGATGACAACTCTAATGAAGTGGAACTTTGAGGAAATGCCTGTCTCAGAGTTTACTGGTTTGGAGTTGGTTAGTTGGAACGCTGACATGAACCCGAATCTCTACCTCTACCTTTTGTGTCCTCATGTGGGTTGGTTTCCTTTTTTACCTCCAGAAGAATCTCCAGAATTCACGGCAAAAGTCCAAGGAGAGTCCTCAGAGCCAACCAGTTCCCTTCGTGTACCCGAAGAGGATGCCATACATAAACAGTTCAAGCGATTGTCCATTACACCCAGTAAATTTAGGATGAGCACTCAGAGAGGTAGACAACCTTAGGGGATAGCTAGAGAGAGCTCTTTGTGAGGGTGAAGGTTTGTTCTCCAAGCTTGTGGGTTGGTTTCCGGACGTTTTGTTATCAGGCTAGGTAACGTCTTCAGCTGAGTTTAGGGGATGCCTATGTTCTTCTTGTGGTTCGCCAGCAGCCGGTGCAGACGGCAGCGGAATCGGGCAGTGGGAAATAACAGGGACCAGTCCTTGAGTCTGGAGAAGACTCGGACGAGGGTCCTGCATCTGATGCAGAGATGGGGCCAGGACCATCTGGGAGTGGAGGGCTGACTCTGGAGCCTCCGGAGTCTGGCAGCAGTGAGGCCGAGGAACAAGGGGAGCCTGTTCCCAGTGCATGTGCACAGAGCTGCTAGAAGGTGAGAGCAGCTGAGACAAAAGGGGCGACTGGGGAGTAAGGCTGGGAGGTGATTGCCCCTCCCATAAGGGGTAAAAATCAAGTAAAGGCAAAGAAACCTTTGTAGGAAGCAAAGTCATTCATTCTATTTGGATTAATCCTTGAAGCTCTGTGTGGACTTTGTACTTCAGTTGTTTTTTTAATAGTTCATTTGGCACTCTAGTTGTTGGCAGCAATTCAAAAGAGAAAGGTGGGTGCTTATCTTGAGGGACTGTTTGGGACTCATTACCGGCTGGGAATGAAAATAATTCCCAGCACTTAAATAAAACAAGAGTTGTTTTAACTAATCATGTGCTTAATTACGGTCTCGGGAAGCCTTGGTCAGAAGAGTTCTTCTGCTTATAACAGGGGTGTCAAACTCAAGACCCGGGGGGCAGATCCAGCCAGCAGTGTACTTAGCTCCGGCCCATGGGGGAGCCCTGGGAATAGTGAAGGACTGGCCCGCAGTGCTTCTGCCAGCGAAAACGTGGCCCTCCCAAGCTCCATTTTGGTGGCAGAGGGTTGCAGGAGGCCATCCCAGCCAAAAATGGAGCCCAGGAGCCTATTTTCTCTGCCACAGGTGCCCCCGACATAAGCGATGTCAAGCTGGCCATGCCCACCCTGGCTCCCCAAGGTTAAACATAACCCTGATGCAGCCTTCAATGAAATCGAGTTTGACACCCCCTAGTTTATAACAAAGAGCTCCTTATCTTTGAGAGGGCCTCTCCTTTCGTGTCCCAAAAGTGCTTTTCCAAAAGGCAGCTAGGTTTTCGTGGATTTCTTCTGCTTCTTGGATGAGAAGTGGAACGTTTTCAAGAGGGGGGGGGAACCAAAAAAGTCCAGTTACCTTTTGGAAAAACATCTTTGGGACAACCATGACCTGGATGATTGAGAATCTCCATAGACACCTCTCCTTTCATCTTACATTCAGTTTCCACCGCTGTCCCTCCTTCCCACCTCAGTATCACAGGCCAGGAATTGTGTTGAAATTCAGGCGGGGCCATTTTTAGCCAAAATCATTCTCAAAAGCCTGATAGCCCCAGCATCAGCTGGCGTTGGGTGAACACAGATTGGCCATAGCAGCCTTGCGGTGTTGTGCCAGAAGTCCTGCTCCTTTTGGTCTCCCCTGTCCACCTCTCTCTCTCTCTCTCACACACGCACACACACACATACGCTCACACATACACAAGGCCCAGAGCTTGCAACGCAATGCCGCAAACTGCATTTGTCACACTGATGAAAGTCAGCAAGAGCTTGCTGACACGGCTGCTCAACTTGAGGTCCAGCTGGAAACTCAATGCAGGCCTGCAGAGGTTCCAGAACTGAAATTATATTATCCAAGCACTAGGGAACAAAGAAAAATTGCTGATTCTCTGTTTCCAGGTAAGGTAAGGTAAAATGAGGTGGGTGGGATGAGATAGTGAGATGAAATGAGAAGAGATAACATTTATTATCGCTTTTTTTCTGTGAAAACACTGGCACAGATTAAAAAATGAATTTCTGATGCCCGCTCTCAAAACGAAAGTATATATAGAATATGCATGTATGTATGTATGTATGTATGTATGTATGTGTATATGCACACACACATACATTTGCTACATCTATATATGTCTATAATCTATATATCTATAACCTATCCACATACATATATATGTATGTGTATGTGCATATATATGTGTGTGTGTACACAACATAAATATACACACAGAGTATATTAATCATAGATTTAGAATACATAGTGGAAAAGAGTCTTGAAAGTTTAACAAGATTGATACTCTATGCTACAAAGCTACTACGGAATCTCGTTCTGCTTCGGATACCACCAAGCCCCCACCCAGAATATATCAAAGAAAACCAGCCATGGGGAGGATACTCCGGATTCTGGTCAAGCATCGCTTATATGCCATGTCCTGGATAGAAGGAAGTGAGCTTCCAATAACCTTTTCTGCTGTCCTCACCACTCTCTGCACATCCAAAACAGTAATACTTCCAAACCACACAGAAATATATGACAAGATGCTTTCAATCGTCCCTCTAGAGCAGGGTTCTTCAAACTTGACAAACTTTTAAGACTTGTGGACTTCAACTCCCACAATTCCTGAGCTAATATGACTGGAGGCGGAATTCTGGGAGTTAAAGTTTGCCAAATTTGAAGACCCCCTACTCTAGACAAAGTGGTAAGGACAGGAGAAGGAAGACGTGCTCTTCTCATGCAACGCAGAAAATGCAGGCGCTGCTGTCCTCACTTCACCCGCATCTCAGTCTTGAACAACCAAGCTGACCTGCTATTTTGATGTTTCCTTCCAATTCCTTGCTCTCGTTTTCATTTCAGAAATGCCCAAACCTGCTGCCGTTGCGTTTGAACCAGATCTGAGCCTGGTCATGGTCCCCCAGCAAACCACCTCCATTTTCATGGAAACCATAAAATTCCTCTTGGATGTCAATGCCCTTCAGGTGAGTATGGGGTCAATCGAGGTTGGAGGAAAATGTTTAGGTGCATTGCATTAGGCGTTACCAAGAGTGCATCCATCCATTGGGGTAACAGCCAATCCTCCCTCTTTCTGCCATAGAAGCAAACAGGGGAGGATTAAGGTCACACACATTAATTTTGTGGTGTCTTTTGTGGTGTCTTTGTGGAGCGAGAGACTGACATAATGAGCAGGAATGTTTTTATTAGTCCTTTATTTAATCCATTGATTGATTATTACATTATTGATTATTTTATTATTCGGAATTATTATGTTCCATTGGTTGATTGTTCTCACTGTCAAAAAATTCCTCCTTATTTCCAAGTTGAATCTCTCCTTGATCAGTTTCCATCTATTATTCCTTTTCTGGCCTTCAGGTGCTTTAGAAAATAGCTTGAACCGCTCTCTCTGGCAGCCCCTAAAATATTGGAAGGCTGCTATTGGAAGGCTAATATACTAGGATAATGAGGGGACTGGAGACTAAAACATATAAAGAATAGTTACAGGAACTGGGCATGGCTAGTCTAGTGAAGAGAAGGACCAGGGGAGACATGATAGCAGTCTTGCAATATTTGAGGGGCTGCCACAGAGAGGAGGAAGGAGTCAAGCTATTTTCCAAAGTATCTGAAGGCCAGACAAGGAACAATGGGTGGAAATTGAACAAGGAGAGATTCAACCTGGAAATAAGGAGGAATTTCCTGACCCATGGAACAGCTTGTCCTTGGAAGTTGTGGGAGAGTCATCACTTGAGGCTTTCAAGAGATTGGACTCCCGTCTGTCAAAAATGGTGTAGGGTCTCCTGCTTGGACAGGAAGTTGGACTAGATGACCTACAAGGTCCCTTCCAACTCTGATTATCTGTTATCTGTTACGTCTCCCCTGGTCCTTCTCTTCACTAGACTAGCCATGCCCAGTTCCTGTTTTTTCCTTTTACATCTAAAAGCCTTTCCCTAGCAATGAAACTTGGTAAAACTGAGCTCTTGCTGTGTAGCCAGAATAAGCTGCCATTGCACTGATATATTGTTTTGAATCTCTCTGCTGTCTGTTTGCTGGGACCAGCAAATCACTGTCTTGAGTTCAGACAAAGTGAAGGCATCATGGGGACAAGCAGCGGATTCCTCAAGCTGTTTTATGACACTAATGACAAAAGAATACTGCCTCCAGTTTCGGTCAGTACATTACAAAAAAGATGTTGAGACCTTGGAAAAAGTGCAGAGAAGAGCAACTGAGATGGTTAAAGGCCCAGAGATTAAAACATATGAAGAACGGTTACAGGAATTGGATATGGCTAGTCTAGAGAAAGGAAGAACTAGGGGTGACATGAGAGCAGTATTCCAATATTTGAGGGGCTGTTGCAAAGAAAGAGGAGATCAATTTATTTTCCAAAGGACATGTAGCATCCTTCGATTCCCCACCCATCCTGTCAGAGCTAAAAAAGCTTTTATCTTCAAAGAAAGACAAGAAAGTCCAATGGTCTCCTGAAAAAACAACTTTGGGACAACCATGACCTGGATGACTGAGAATCTCCATAGATATTTATTTTCCAAAGCACCAAAGAAGGCAAAACAAAAATATAAACAGAGAGCAAATCCCATTCCCCATCTAGTGGAAACTAATCAAGGAAAGAAGCAACCTAAAACTAAGGAAAAACTTCCTGACAGTGAGGACTATCAGTGGAACAACTCGCCTCCAGAAGTTGTGGGTACTCCATCACTTGAAGATTTTAAGAAGAGAACAGACATCCACTTGTCTGGAATGTTATAGGGTCTCCTGCTTGAAGAGGGGGCTGGACTAGAAGACCTCCAAAGTCCCTTCCAGCCCTATTCTGTTTGATTGAGAAAATGACTAGATTTTTTTTTAAAGAATTGACTCCCACTAGTTCCACAAAATTGCTCTCTCCCTTCCCATCTTTTCTCTTTTGTTTTGACTTTACTATTCGGTAAAAAGCTCTCACAGTTAGACCAAAGTAGATTTCTTTGCCTGCTTTACAGGTAGTCCTCATTGAACAACTGGTCAGTCAGCAACCATTTAAAGTTATGACAGATCCCCCCAAAGCTACTTATGACTAGGTTTCAGAGTTCTGATGAACACAGAGAGGGGGCGGGAGGGAGGGAGGGAGGGAGGGAGACAGGCAGACCACAGTCACATGACTATATTTCAGATGCTTGGCAATCAGCTGGCTTTTGCGGTTGATCGAAGCACTTTGCAGTCACATGATGTGATTTATGTGGGGGAGGGAGGTGTTGCCAGCAAACTATTCCCATAGGAATTTGTTTTTCCATTGGTTAGCATCATTAGGGTTCATACAGCAATAGCATTTAAAGAGCCTCGGTGGCGCAGTGGTTAGAGTGCAGTACTGCAGGCTACTTCTGCTGACTGCCAGCTGCCTGCAATTTGTCAGTTCAAATCCCACCAGGCTCAAGGTTGACTCAGCCTTCTCTCCTTTCCAGGTGGGCAAAATGAGGACCCAGATTGTTGAGAGCAAGAGGCTGACTCTGTAAACTGGTTAGAGAGGGCTTTAAAACACTGTGAAGCGCTATATAAGTCTAAGTGCTATTGCTATTTAGTTTCATATACCACCCCCATGGTGCCTTAGAGAACTCGCTAGGTGGGTGACAGTGTCAGTATTATTTGCATATTGCCCCCAAACAATTTGGATCCCAATTTTACCAACCTCAGAAGGATGGAAGGCTGAGTCAACCTTGAGCCCGTCAGGATTGAATTCCAGACTGTGGGCAGAGTTTGCCTGCAATACTACACTTTAACTGCAGCACCATCAGGGCTGCTATCATGTGACAAACATCTCATCCACTTTAGATGTTCCACATAACATAGCATCCCATTAATGTTCTTAGCATGATCTTGTTAATGCTCCTCATTTGGTAGGTGTGTTTTTTTATATTACAACGGAGCATAATAAGTTTGAGTGGTGCGGTGGCCTAGAGGTGGAGCTCTTGCCTCATAATCGGGAGGCTGTGGGTTCGATTCTAGGTAGAAGCAGATATTTCTCTCTCTGGGCACAATGAGAATGTATCTTCTGGGGAAAAAAAACTCTGCATTGGTGACAGGAAGGGCATCTGGCCAATAAACAGCTCCATTCAGTTGCCCAGACTGCACCCCACAAGGGATTATGGGGTCATTAAGAGAAGATGAATGAAGTATAATAAGTTTGCAAATTATTCAATCTTTGCACAGTTTGTGTTTTTAGCAGATTTGAATCAGTTCTTCTCAGACTCTGCATTCGTGATGAAGAACTTGCTTTATTAGCGCAAAGAACTAGAACGTTAATCAGAGATACTCCCAGTTATTGAAAATATTGCTCCGAGAGGCCTCCCTCTCCTGCTCCCATCGATAGGGCAAGGGGCAGTCCCAAAGAGACTCCCAGGAGTAGGAAAACAAAGACTAGGAGCAGCAAGGCATCCTGCCTCAGGGGATTCCAGTGGTCCTGCAGCAATGATGCAGCCAAGGGTTGGCTCTCTCCTTCCAGTTTGTTCACAGGGCGCTGGCGCACGAGTTGGTCTTCCCGCAAGGAGGCCCCAGCTGTGATTATTACTTGGTGCTGGCCCAGACCTACATGCTCAAGAAGGAATATGTCCAGTCAGAGGAGAGCTTGGAAATGGCTATGCAGATTGATTATCTGGTGCGTACCTCTCATTATTTATTTATTTATTCATTTATTGCAAATTTTATATACCACTCCCATCTCCCAGCGGGACTCGGGGCGGTTTACAGCCAAATAAAACAATTCAGTACAATATTTAAAATACAATTAAAAAGATTAAATGAGTGGCTGAGGATAAAACAAACTGTGACGTTAAAAAGTTAAAACCAATTAAAAACCCTACCAATAACTCAAGGCCAGACCGGCTTGATGGAATAGATGGGTCTTCAAAAATTAGCACTTTGGGACTCTTAATTACAAGTTACAATTATTGCAACTTGATTGATTGATTAGATTTGTGTGCCTCATCCAGAGGCAACTTGGGCAGCTTACAAGTCTTAAACCTGCCAAGTTTGAAGACCCTTGTTCTAGAGCATCTTCCCATCTAGAGGACTACAATTCTGGAATTATTCTGCCTCTTGGATAAAATGAGCTCCTTTGTCAACGTCCCCAAATGTTTTAATTATTTCAGAATTTTCCACTCACCACATCCCCATTACCTATTTAGATTTTAAGGAGAAAAGTATCGATTCGACCAGGATGACATAAGATCTCCTGTCTTGACCAGAGAGTTGGACTAGAAGATCTCTAAGGGCCCTTCCAGCCTTATCACCCTATGATCCATTGCCAGTCTCCATAGGTTGTGCTTAACCCCTCCATTTCTCTGCTCCCTCTCTAGAATCCAGAGGTTTGGGCTCAAAAAGGCCATCTCTGCTACTTGACCGGGAATTTCAGTGAAGCAAAATCCTGCTATGAACGCACCATCAGCTTTGTGACGGATGCGAAGGATATGCATACTGTGTATCTGCGCTTGGGCTCCATCTATCTGGAAGGCAAGGAGGTGAGAAGGTAGAAATGGGACCAATAAGGAGATCCTGGTGGATTCATTGACTGGAGATGACTGCCCCATAGAACTTGGATGGGCAGAAAGAGTTCTGCCCAAGTCCGGATGGCTCCCATTCTGCTGTTATTGAGAAGAACCATTAAGACCTGGTTCCAACAGAAGAGAACATTGGTAGCTCAGGGTTGAACTGTAGGGCCTTTTGGAACTTGTTTTGCTGCTGCAGGCATTTCTCTAGCCAACTAGGTAACATCATCAGTGCTAGAGGGGAAAGGGATTTGCTCTCTGTTTATATATGTAAATGCCAATAGAAGAGACTGTTTGTACCTTGGGTTGAACTAGGGAGTCCTTGGTACTCTCTGAACTTACTTTCTTGTGGACATTTCATGACCCAACTAGGTAACATCATCAGCACTAGAGGGGAATGGGATTTGCTCTCTGTTTATATGTAAATGCCAATAGAAGAGACTATTTGTACCTCGGGGTTGAACTAAGGAGTCCTTGGTGCTTTCCGTACGTGATTGTTTTTTTGCAGACATTTCATGACCCAACTAGGTAATATCATCAGTGCTAAAAGGGAATAGGATTTGCTGTCTGTTTATATACAGGTGACTTTCCCTATCAGTGTTGACTGGAGCGTTCTTGGTGGTTGTTTGATTGGGGTTTTGTGAGTTAGTAGTTCCTTGGTCTTTCTTCACCAAGGGGAGACCCCCTCTTCATCACATTTTCCGTTTTCCTCTTTTAAATTTTATTGATTGGATTGTCCCCATTTGATTATTGTGAGCATCCAGATTTGTTGAGACTATAAAATCAACCAACCAACCAGCCAAGGAAGTCTGTGATAGCAGCCCTGTCATGGAGGCTTCCCAGAGCAACAAAACGGACTAGGAAATTTGAAAGGGAGTAGATGGATCTCATCATCCATGTTGTGCATTTTGTCCAGTGAAACTCCTCTGGACTTCATATACTTCTGGGGTACAGGAGAGTTGTGCAAAGCTTTCTGCCCTCCAATGATTGTGAGTTGCAAGTAAACTTTTCAGATGCTTTTAGCTCAGAACACAACCTGTCTCTTTGGAGAGTGTTATTTTCACACTTCAGGCCATTGGAGAGTTCTGTGCAGTTCTGGGTTCTATGCCTGGATTTATGTTTTGTGAGTTGTGGTTGAGTAACTATTTTCTTTTAAAACGTTCAATCTAGTCTACACAACGGGAGGGCGAGTTCCTGTCTCTACTGCTGTTGGCTTAGACCTGATAGAGGAAATGTGATGGTTGTGTATTGGGTCAAAATAGCAGATGATTCAGTGTCGGCTATCTATTGTGGACACTGCACTATAGCTAGAGGGAAAAGAAGAGGATTGTTGCAAGCAATTAGCTAACTAATAGCTAGTCCTGTTAGTGCCAATGTACACTGTAAATATAATGATCGCTATTATACTATGTTGAGAAGTTGGGGTTGATTTGTTGAGTTTGGGTTTTGCTTGGAGGCTTGCTAGTGTTCAGTTTGAGCTCTTGTTGTTTTGTGCAACCAGGACAGCAGACTAAGAAGCAATTGTTTCCCATGAAAGTAATTTTACGATCATTTTAATAGTCATAACAATTTGCTTAAACCAGTTCCTTCGCCCTCCTCCCTTCCCAAAACTACTTCAGACAGAAGAAAGAAGCAAAATATATATATACTTTTCCCATGTGGAAGAAAATACATTCCAGCCATTGGTCAAAGCTAATTTCATACTTAATCTTTCCGTAATGCTTCCCTTCACCTCTGAGTTTTGGAACTTGTTTCTTTTTCATAGCCAAGATGGGTTCTATCACACCCTCCTGTATTCTGTGATGATTTTTATGAGTTTTATGAGCCTTCTCTAATCGCCTGCCTGGAGCATGTCATGTTCAAACAGCTGCTCTAATAACCTCTTTCCATTTGGAGAACTGCAGGTCGCGTTTGTCAACAAGCAAAGAGAAGTCATCCTAAATTGCCACGGCCTGGAAAGTAATTCTCTCTCTCTCTCTCTCTCTTCTTTTGGCAGTATGACAAAGCCAAGCACATTTACCTTCTGGCAAGTAAGAAATCACCTTCTTGTCTCACCTGGCTGGGAGTAGGAATCGCTTGCTACAGGGTAAGCGATGGAGCCCTTTTGGCCTCCAGATCTGTAGAACATAGAATACTAGATTGGAAGGGACCTTGGAGGTCTTCTAGTCCAACCCCCTGCTCAAGCAGGAGAAACCTTGCACCATTTCAGACAAATGGCTGTCCAATCTCTTCTTAAAAACTTCCAGTTGGAGCATTCGCCACTTCCGGAGGCAAGTTGCTCCACTGATTAGTTGTTCTCACTGTCAGGAAATCTGCTTATCCCAGGTCCTTGGGAAGGACTCAACAGGTGAACAAAAAGTGTCAGATGCAATCTAACACCTGGCTGAATGTGTGAGTAATAATAATAAAGGAGGAATGGAAAAAAGCTTTCATGAAATGACTTCAGAAAAGTCTATCCCAAAGGTAGACGACCTTCACTCTGTCAAGGACCTTGGAGTACTCATCTCTAATGATCTAAGTGCCAGAGCCCACTGTAACAACATTGCCAAAAGGGCATTAAGAGTTGTTAACTTAATCCTGAATAGCTTTTTCTCCGGTAATATTGCACTACTAACTAGAGCATACAAAACATTTGCTAGACCAATTCTCGAATACAGCTCATCTGTCTGGAACCCGCACTGCATATTGGACATTAATACAATTGAGAGAGTCCAGAGATATTTCACGAGAAGAGTCCTCCACTCCTCTACTCGCAACAGAACACCTTATGCCACCAGACTTGAAATTTTAGGCTTAGACAGCTTAGAACTACACTGCCTTCAGTCTGACCTAAGCATAGTACATAAAATTATCTATTACAATGTTCTACCCATCAATGACTACTTCAGTTTCAACCACAACAATACACGAGCATACAATAAATACAAAATGAAGGTAAACCGCACCAAACTCGATTGCAGGAAATACGACAACAGCAACAGTGGTCAATATCTGGAATACACTACCTGACTCTGTGGTCTCTTCCCCAAACCATCAAAACTTTAACCTTAGACTTGGACTGTCTACTGTTGACCTCAGCCCATTCCTAAGAGGTCTGTAAGGGGTATGCATAAGCGCACTAACATGCCTACCGTCCCTGTCCAAATGTTCCTTTTTATTTGTATCGATTTCATGTATTAATAATCATGTTTATACTTATATCTGTTACCTAACACATGCTTGACAAAATAAATAAATAAAAATAAAATAAAAAGGTTTCTCTCCTCTCTAAACCTCAGTGGAAAACAGAAAGCTACCCAGAAGTGGATGGCTTCTTTTAGTCTTACTCTAAGGAAATTTCTTCTTAGTTCTAGGTTGGTTCTCTCCTTGGTTAGTTTCCATCCATTGTTTCTCATCTTGCCTTCTGGTGCCTTGGAAAATAGTTTGACCCCCTCTTCTCTGTGGCAGCCCCTTAAATATTGGAAAACTGCTGTCATGTCAACCCTAGTCCTTCTCTTCAATAGGCTAGACATACCAAACCTCTTCAACTGTTCATCACGTTTATGTTGTTGTAGTTGTACGGCTGTAGTTGTAAATGAGTTAGAATGGGAGACTGAGTGCATAGCATGTCCAATTCTCCATTTTCTTCATCCCTCAACGGACAAGAAGCATCAATGAAAAAAAAGTTGATATCTTCCAAAAGTCATGAAGTTGCAAATCCTGCAGCATCTAGAGGGCAGATGGAATGGATGGGCTACAGCTTTCCTTAGAGCCCTATGGGTCAGAATGAAAAGTTAGGCTGACATTGATGAAGACTTAATCACCCAGGCCAAAAGTATCTAAAAAGGTTAAATCATGGCTAGACTAGTGAAGAGAAGGACCAGGGGAGACATGATAGCAATGTTCCCATATTAGAGGGGCTGTCCCAGAGAGGAAGGGGTCACTTGAAGGCCAGACAAGGAATAATGGATGGAAACTGAACAAGGAGAGATTCAACATAGAAATAAGGAGAAATTTTCTGACAGTGAGAACAATCAACCAACGGAACAGAAGTTGCCTTCGGAAGTTGTGGGAGCACCATCACGGGGAGCTTTCAAGAAGAGACTGGACTGCCATCTGTCAGAAATGGTCTAGGGGGTGGGGGTTGGACTAGATGACCTACAAGGTCCCTTCCAACTCTGTTAATCTGTATCTGTAAATGGCAATTAGACCATAGTTTGTGAATGTGAGACATTTCGTTACTTCATCAGTCAAATTTAAAAAAAAAATAGGCAGAGAGTCATTGGAATGTACTAAATCTTACCACACCAACTTCAAGGAATTTCTCCCCTAGATGTATTGCAATATGTAAATGAAAATTCTCTGACTCTTGGCCTAACTATTTTTTTTATTTTAACTGATGAAGTTACTCAGATAAGTAATGAAACTTCTCCGATTCCATAGCTAAATACGGGTAGTTTGCAACTTACGACCATAATTGAGGCAAAAATTTCTGTTAAGTGAAATATTTGTTAAGTGAGTTTTGCCCCATTTTGCAATCTTTCTTTGCCATGGCTGTTAAGTGAATCACTGCAGTTGTTAAATTAGTAGTATGGTTGTTAAGTGAATCTGGCTTCCCCATTGACTTTGCTTGTCAGAAGGTCACAAAAATGGATCACGTTATCCCGGGACACTTGCAACCGTCATAAATGAGTCAGTTGCCAAGAATCTGAATTTTGGTCACATGATCATGGAAATGCTGCAAAGGTGGTAACTCTGAAAAATGGTCATTAGTCACTTTTTTCAGTGCCTTTGTAACTTTGAATGGTCACTAAATGAACTGTTAAAAATCGGGGACTACCTGTATCTATGGAGATTCTTCATCATCTAGGTCATGGTTGTGCCAAAGGTGTTTTTTTTCAAGAGGCAACTAGACTTTCTTGTTTTACTTTGAAGACATTTTGCTTCTCATCCAAGAAGCTTCTTCAGCTCTGACTGAGTGTCCTTCCCTTCCCCACCATCCAGTCAGAGCTGAAGAAGCTTCTTGGATGAGAAGCGAAACGTCTCCAAGGAAAAACAAGGAAGTCCAGTTGCCTCCTGAAAAAGCACCTTTGGGACAACTATGACCTGGATGACCGAGAATCTCTACAGACATTTAGCTATGCAATTTGGGATGGACATGCTTGGAATGGTGTGGGAGTAGCAATGAATTTCCAGAGGGAAAAATTGCAGGTACCAGGAGCAGTAACTCAGGTGATCCTAAGGACACAGACAAACCTCCAAGTGGCCTCAACGACCCTCTAAAAGGATGCAAATGACCAGCTGTCTGCAAGGAATAGAAATCCTTCCCTTCCTCACCATCCAGTCAGAGCTGAAGAAGCTTCTTGGAGGAGAAGCAAAATGCCTTCAAAGAAAAACCAGAAAGTCCAGTTGCCTCTTGGAGGAAGAAGCACCTTTTTTTGAGAGTCTCGTATTCAATTTGCCACAGTTTGTCCTTTTTAGATAGGCTGATGTTGGTTTTTTATGTAGCTCAAAGAGATGGCCGAAGCGGAGGATGCCCTCTCTGAAGCCAATGCCCTCAACAACAGCAATGCGGAAGTCTGGGCCTACCTCGCTTTGGTCTGCATGAAGGTGAGTCTCCAGAGGTCCGTTTCATCCAACCGCTAAGAATTTCCTCTTCTCTGGAATCATAGGATTTGTCAGCCTCGGAAGCCATATTTCACTCGGAAGCTTCGAGGCTGCCACGTTGAGTGCCTGGGAAATTGGGAGGGGGGATTTCTTAGCAAGTAGAAGATTAGACTCAACAACATTCTTTCTCTGAGAGTCAAGGACATGTTGCCTTGCACTTGGAGGGGAGTGACTGGAGGGATGTCTCCAGTTGGGACGAGGTTTAATTGGTCCATGTAATGTGCAGGGCGATGGGTTTTTGATTTTCAATTGGGAAGGGAAAACCCGGAACTCTCCAATTCGGGTTTTTCCCAGATGTGCCAACACGACTTCTTCAATAAATTCTTACTTGGAAACGACTTTGTTTCTGAGTGTTGAATGAAATGGGGAATTTCACTGGACCACTGACAGGATTGAGATTAGGGTCAGAGTCAGGGGCTTCTCTGCAGATGAATTCAATGCTCCCATGAGTGAAAAACGGCTTCTAAACCCATTGGAAGTCCTTTTCCAGGTCAAACGAATGGCTGGAAGGAAATTCTCAGTCGAGGCAGAAACGTAGAAATGCATTTTCACATCAGACCCTACTACCCCCTTTCCTTTTTCTGGGTTGCCATCCTTTTTCTTTACACTTCTCAATTTGATGAGAGACTTTCCCCCAGGGGATTTATTCCTCCCATTCCCTGTTTTCCTTTAAAAACACCATTAAGCTTTTCAGGGTTTTTCTTGCCTTGTCAGAACCTGTTTAGCACAGATTTCTATTCCCCCCCTCCTTAGGGCGGAAGACAACTGGAGGCCGAACAATCCTATAAATATGCTGTCAAGGTTGGTCACGTTTTTTTCCCCCCCTCATTCAAGCTTTTTAAAAAAAATATTTTTTAAAATTTTTAATTCCATCTTCAGTTGAACAGTGTATGGAACCTCTTTGTTAAACAATAATCAAAGTTACCACATCCTTCATTACATATTAATTCTACAATATTTAACATAATAATATACACCTATTCATTATACTAATTGATTATACAATATTAACGTAATAGTATTCAACATGTTAGTCATCATATTAACTTCTCTCTTTTAACCAGTGGTGGGATTCAAACTTTTTTTACTACTGGTTCTGTGGGCATGCCTTGTTGGGCATAGTGTGCCTTGGTGGGTGTGGCTTGATGGGCGTGGCAGGGGAAGGTTACTGCAAAATCCCCATTCCCTTCCCATTCCACTAACCTGCTTTTCAGCTCCATTCTCCTGTGCAGGGCAACCAAAGAAGACCCAGCCGATCAGCTGGGACTCAATGGGAGGCAGAGAAGAGATGGGGTTGGCGGGACCAGTCAGAAGTGGGATTGGCCGGTTCTTTGAACTACTCAAAATTTCCGATACCAGCTCTCCAGCTCATACATACATAAATATTAACAAGGAGACATTTTTCATTTGTCTTACATTGGATTGAAGTAGGATTACTGCCCTTTCCTTCTCTGAGTATATTTGACCGATGTTTGAGTTACCCGTTTTCCCTTCTGTTGCAGCTGGAGTTGGACAACCTCGATCTCCTGCAGGAGGTCAAACAAGTCCAGCTAGAGGTTGGCTTTGGTGACCCATCGTTCTGATCGCCTCTTCTGCTGCTACCATTTTTGCTAACCATCAGCCCAGAGGCGTTCTGCCACATTTTGAAACAAGAAGTCACCGGTTGTTTCCAAAGCTTCCATGAAAAGTTTACAAAGTGTCATGTAAGGCGGTTAATGAGCCCCTGGAATTTAGAAGAAGCAGACTGCAGAGATTCTATTCATTTTGTGGAATATCCAGCAACGAAATTAAAAGTCAGCCATAAGGCATCTTACAAGGCATGACTTATCTCCAGGGGTTAAAATGCTAGAGTAAGTATCTTCAGGTCCTGAAATAGAAAACCTCAGAATAACTCTAGCACAGTGTTTGTCAAGCTTGGCAATTTTAATAGGCGTGGACTTCAAACTCCCAGAATTCCCCAGCCAGCTATCCTTATGCTATCTGGGGATTTCTGGGAGTTGAAGTTCACATATCTTAAAAGTTGCCAAGCTTGACAAACACTGCTAGAACACATCACAATAATTAGAAGAGCTTAATTGGAAATGTTTGGAGAAGAACAGGAAAAGGAATTGGAAAGAGGTTGGGTGAACTGTCTCATTCAACATTTCTAGGTCTTCTTTAGTGCAAGTGGATATTACAACCCAGAGCAGGAGCAAGAATAACTAATATATTGGGTTTTATGCAGAATTTATTACCCTGACTTCCCAAATATCCATGAATGTGAGTTCTTAACAAAGGTTTTGATTCAGTTAGTTCATCCATTTAGCCCTCTGGAGATAATTCCCTCAGTCAGTTTTGACCTAGTGACCTATTTTTGATCTAATGGCTATGGTTCCATGTTTATTTTATTCACAACTTGTTTTTTGTCTGCTTTCTGTAATTGGTTTGGCAGCACAGAATTTTGAAAGAGGAATCTAAACTATGATATCCAAGGATTCAACAACAGCAATTTGGGGCAAGTGTTTTAATAAAATAGTTTGGATCTGTTTATTGGTGCCTTTTCTTAGAAGTAAAAATCATTAACTTTAGTAACCTTTCTGCCAGAAAAACACCCAAACTCATGCTGCAATTGTTCTTTCCGTTATGTCCCATTTGCAAAAGAAATCTGCATGCATGAGTTTTTAATATGCAAAGCTGAATTTCACTAATTGTTATACAAATTACACATGACAGAATTTCTGGGCCACATGAATCTGTTGGGAGTTGTCAAGCAATTACCATTCATTCTTGGGTTTCTTTGTAGAGTTATTTGCCAGCTATATATTTCCATTTAAAAAGTAATCCTTGCATGACAGCTAAAATACTATGTCATTTTTTCATGTCCCAGTTCATCTTTCATCTCCAAACAAAATAAGTTTACTTTTTTATTGCAAATACAAGAATTGTGAAGAGATGGAAACATTCTGTCCTGATTTAGGAATTCTCCCAATGGCTGAAAACACATTATTTAATTCCTCAAGCACAATAGAAACAACATCTCTGGCTTAATCGGAAAGCAACTGGAGTAGCTAAATTATGGTATCTTTAAATATTAGTACTGAATGGATAAGGATTGTTTTTTCTAATGTTGCTTTCTGATTCAAGATTTCTCTAAGCAGATTGGATTTAGCTGTTTTTACACACGTCCATTAGTCTATACTGGAGTAAAGGAGACATTCTGAGATGGAAAATAGGTAGTCCTCAACTTACAACTGCAATTGGGACCAGAGTTCATGTTGCTAGTCAAGGTGGTTGTTAAATGAGTCATGCTTGATTTTATGACCATTTTTGCCACCGCTGTTAAGCAGTTGTTAAGTGCTTGATTTACAATTGAGCCCAACATTTCTGATCCTAAGTGAGACCCTTGTTAAGTGAGTTTTACTTTACGATCTCTCTTGCCACTGTTGTTAAGTAAATGCCTGCAGTTGTTAGTAACACAGTTGTTAAGTGAATCTGGCTCCCCCCATTGACTCAGAAGGCCACAAAAGGGGATTCCCATACCCCAGGATACAGTAACAGTCGTAAATATGAGTCATTTTGCAAGCATCTGAATTGTGATCATGTGACTACAGGGATGCTGCAATGGTCCATAAATGTGAAAAACGATCATAGGTCACTTTTTTTTTCTGTACCATTGTAACTTCAGCCACTGTTGTAAGTTGAGGACTATCTGTAATGAATAGTTGAGCCAGAATTCAGGGGACTGGCAGATAGTTAAGTAGATGATGATAATGACAATAAATAATAATAATCATCATCATCATAAGCCTGAAAAAGTGGTCAAAAATGAGCATGCAAAACTACTGTGGGACTTCCGAATACAACATAATACCTCGGATTGTGGAGAAGAAAAAAGTGTGGATCATCGACATTGCCATACCTGGTGACAGCAGAATTGATTGAAACAACTTGAAAAAGTCATCAGATATCAGGACTTGAGAATCGAACTGCAGAGACTCTGGCATAAACCAGTGCAGGTGGTTCCAGTGGTACCGGGCACATTGGGTGCTGTGCCTAAAGACCTAGGCAAGCGCTTAAAAAACATTGGCGCTGACAAGATCACCATTGGTCAGCTGCAGAAGGCCACCTTACTGGGATCTGCTCGCATAATCCGCCGATACATCACGCAGTCCTAAACATTTGGGAAGTGTTCGACTAGTGATTTGTGATACGAAACCCAGCATGGTTATCTCCTTTGCTGTGTATACTGTCATTTTTGTGAATAATAATAATAATAACAATAACAGCAATAGCAATAATAATAATAATAATAATAATAATAATAATAATAATAATAATAATAATAATGTATAGGGACTTACAAATTGAAGTTGAGCGACTTTGGAAAAAGAAATCGTCAAGATCTTGGACTTCAGAATTCAGACTGACAGGCACTTGGCCCACAACACACCTGATATAACAATAGTTGAAAAGAAAAAGATTTGGTTCATTGGCATTGCAACACCTGGTGATGCATAAATTGAAGACACACAGCAAGAAAAAATCACAAAGTATCGGGACTTACAAATTGAAGTTGAGTGACTTTGGAGAAAGAAATCGTGTGTTATCCCAATTGTGAGTGGAGCCCTTGGAACAATACCTAAAGGGCTGCCTCGCTATTTGGAAATCCTGACTTTAATACCCTGATTCTACAAAACAACATCCTACTTGGAACAGCTTATATCCGCCGATGCTACTTGAACAGTTCCTAGGTCCTTGCTTGGGACTCGAGCTGTTGAGCTACCAACCAGCCCCAAAGGTTGTGAATCTCACTAAAGATTAACCAATAATAATAATAATTTGTTATTGTACATATACACATACAATGAAATTCACATAACACCATAATACATAATACAACATAATGCAGAATAATGCTCTGTATTCATTTCAATCTATTAAAACGGTGTTTCTCAACTTCAGCACCATTAAGATGTGTGGACTTCAACTCCCAAAATCCTCCAGCCAGCATGAGATTGAAAAACAATAAATACACATGCAGCAAGGGTCCAGCGCATTTGCAATTCTCCCTGTTAAATCTTGACTCGATTGATATTTGCAGCTCACACTGCAAACACCCAAAAGTGAGGACAATTAACCATTGGAACAACTTGCCTCTAGAAGTTGTGGATGCTTCATCATCACTGGAGGTTTTTAAGAAGAGACTAAACAGTCACTTTTCTGGAATGGTGTAGGGTCTCCTGCTTGAGCAGGGGGCTGGACTAGAAGACCTCTAAGGTCCCTTTCCAGCGCTATTCTGATTGATTGGTTGGTTGGTCAGTAGAATGGGTGACCTCCAGAACTTGTAGACTGCTCCATCATTGGAGGGTGGGTTTTTTTTAGAAGAGATCGGATAGCCACTTGTCTGGAATGGTATAGAATCTTCCGCTTGAGCAGGGGGTTGGACTAGAAGACCTCCAAGGTCCCTTCCAGCTCTATTCTGATTTTGATCCTACTGACAGTTTAGCCTCGCTAAGCAAAAAAAAAAAAAAAAAGGCTGCCGTTTGACACTCCGGCCGCAGAGGGCGCTCCAGGCAATACGCGGCGCCATTCGGGAAGCCGGAAGCGGAAGCGGGAAGCGAGACGGCGGCAGCGCCGAGAAGGGTGGGAAGTGCCGGGGAGAGCGGCGATCGCTGCAGCCCCCTCCCCCCGAAGCCGCGGGGATGAGGCGGGACGTGCGCATCCTCCTGCTGGGCGAAGGTAAGAACGGAGAAGGAGGCGGCCAGCCCAGATCGGGGCGGCCCGGGGGGGGAGTGGGAAGTGCCACCGCGTGGGCGCTCCGGGGCGGGGAGTGTCGAATCTTGTAGCAGGCTGGTAAAAAGGGGGCGGAGCCAGGAGGTCTGTGGGCGGAGCCAGGGAGTTGTGGGCGGAGCCAGGAGGCCTGGGAATGACCTTGGAGGAGAGTCAGGGGTCGAATCAGGACACACAGGGAAGGGGAGATGCAGAGGAGTCCAAGCAGGGTGGGGAAGTTGCAGGGAAGTTGTGTTCCTAAGTGACCCTTGCTTGCTCTGGATTGTCCTCCAACTTGGCTTGACTACTGCAATGTTCTGTGCCTGGGGCCGCCCTTGGAGACCACCTGGAAACTTCAACTGGTCTAGTGTAATGCAGGAGGGGCAAGCAGGATCGGGCATGGCGCAGTATGCCCAGATACCACCTCTGCTTTGCCAGCTGCACTGGGTGCCAGCTTTGCTTCCAGGTGCAATTCCAGGCGCCGCTCTCCCCCTATAAAGCTGTGCTTAGCATCGGGCCAGGTGGAACCGCCTTGTCTCCCTTTAGCATCTGCTCTGCTGATTCAGGATCAGGGCCCTTTGGGTGCTTTTGATTAAATAATGCCATGCATTGGGTTCTGGATGGCTGGTTGTGGATTTCATCGTAGCAAAGTCCTGCTACAAACATAGGATCGGCTTAGTGGGCGGCTCGATCACTGGAGATTTTTAAGAAGAGACTGGACAGTCACTTGTCTGAAATAGTATAGGTTCTCCTGCTTGAGCTGGACTAGAAGACCTCCAAGGTCCTTTCCAGCTCTGTTCTGTTCTAGTGGTGAATACAGGTAGTCCTTGATTTACAACGATTTCTTTAGCCACCATTCAAAGTCACAACGGCGCTGAAAAAAGTGACACGACCCTTTTTTATTCATTTAACAACTGCAGCGATTTATTTAATAAAAATGGCAAGAAGCATTGTGAAAACGGGGCAAATCTCACTTAGCAAATTTCTCATTTAGCAACTTAAATTTTGGGTTCGGTTGTGGTCATATGCCGAGGACAACCTATATAAAGGATGTGCATTCTCTTGATCTGTGATTGGGGTGCGTCTTATCAGGAAAGCAAGGAGGTGAGGAAGATGGTAGAAATAAGTACTTGGTAATTTAATGGTCTTAAAATGATTGTCTCATACAACTTGCTAGACTGACGGATGCCTCCCAATCCCTCAAGATCCAGAGGGCTGCCCCAATGTTGTTGCTCAAAAGAGACATAAAGTCCTGCTTCTTCACCCAGGCCTTTGGCAAAGGAGACAATCCCTTGCTCTGTCACACTTGCCCTCTTATATCTAGATATATAAAAGCGAAATACCACTCATGCATCATCACAAAATCTTCAGAACCGTAAAGCCTACAAACTTGAAATTTGGCACATATTTTCCTCTTGGTTTCTAGGTGCTCACTGGGATTTTTCTAAATGACCATCAGAGCATTAGTATTTCCTATATTATTATTAACACGCTCTGATGCTAAGGAGTTCTACTCCCCCTCCCCACCTGAAAAGAAATCTGTTCCAAATGCAAAACACAAGCAGAGGAGAGGAGTTTCAGTTTTAGTTTACAGCACCAAGCAGCTTTAAGTACGGAATAGTTGAGCTAAGCCCTGCCCAGGCTTCTTGCTGTCTCCTTCTTACTCACACAGCAAATACTGTTTCACTTTCCAAACAGCCTTCAACTTTCTGACACACTGACAGGATGCTAGCCAGATGAATACCGATGGATGTTGGTAGGCAGAGGCAGAATTTTTCCCCCCTTATTTTCCTCCCAAAAACCTAAGCCCGACCACATAGTTTCGTAGCAAAGCAAGGGTATTGAGCTAGTTATGTTTTAAGTTGTGTTGATTGTTATTATATTTTTAATGGTTGTGAGCTGTCCAGAGTTGTTGGAAATCAGGCAGCATACAAGCTTAATCTATTATTAGGGTTCACTGCAAAATCAGATAGATGTTTAGAGTGGATTCGGTATTTTTATCCACCTATGGAGTCCTTCTCACCTGAATGTTGATGTTTGATGGTGTTAAAGGTATCGCCATAGGATATAACCTCCCCAAGCCACCTTGACTGATTGGGATTTTGTCAATCTTGATGGTGTTCAATTGGGGCTTCAGATGTTTTGGGATTCCACCCAAGGTGCCTAATCACTATTGATATTACCTTTCCTTTCTTTTGCCAAGACCATTCTACTTCTATGTGGAGATTTTTGTATTTTGTGATCCAGTTCTTTCTCTTTTATTCTGTGAAATCCATTTACTGGCCTGTCCACTGTCCCAAACATTTTAGCCTTTCCTATTGACTGTTGTTAAGTCTGGGGAGTTATGTGGCAGTTGCCTGTCTGTTTGAATTCTTCAGCACTTTAATTTCTTCTTTTTATATGCTTTTAACTGACGTAATCTAAATGTTGGCCTAGATAACAGCAGTTTTATATTTATTTTATATTTAAATAAATAACAATCCAGAGACCTGATCCTAAAATATCCTGACATTTTTGCTACAGAAGTCCAAACTGATTATAACTTATAGACTAACTGAAAGAATTGGGCAGAGGATATCTTGCAAAATTGTTTTAAAGGATCTTTGCAAAATAATACAGGATCCTTTATCTAGTATTATGGTCTCTGTCTTACGGCACTGATATATATGTCTATTTTCAAGTTGCTGCAATTCTTTGGTATTAATATTGAATATTTATTTCATATTTAATTATTGTTAAATGCTAACATTATTTCTTAGTTAACATGTCAAAATCCATTCATAATCAGAATCCTGGAGAAAAAGTATAAGAACATTTGGAAAATAGCTTAAGAAGTAACAGAGAATGTTACTGCATGTGGTTTTTGCAAAAGGCAAACTATATTGGATGGATGGATGGATGTATGGATGGATAGATAACAGATGAGAGAGAGAGAGATGATACTTAGATACATAATATAGATACATAGATATTGATAGATAGATAGATAGATAGATAGATAGATAGATAGATAGATAGATAGATAGATAGATAGATAGATAGATAGAGATAGATAGCAATAGCACTTAAGACTTATATACAGCTTCACAGTGCTTTTACAGTCCTCTCTAAGTGGTTTACAAAGTCAGCATTTTGCCCCAAACAATCTGGCTCCTCATTTTACCCACCTCAGGATGGAAGGCTGAGTCAACCTTGAACCGGTCAGGATTGAACTGCTGGCAATGAATTAGTCTGCAATACTGCATTCTAACCACTGTGCACCATGGGTGGGTGGATGGATGGATGGAAGGAAGGAAGGAAGGAAGGAAGGAAGGAAGGAAGGAAGGAAGGAAGGAAGGAAGGAAGGAAGGAATAGCACTTAGACTTATACACCACTTTATAGAGCTTTCCAGCCAGTGGTGGGATTCAAATATTTTTACCACTGGTTTGGTGGACGCACTTTGCGTGCGTGCATACACTTTGCGTGTGCACACGCACCAAACACTCACTTTGTGCAGGCGCAGAGACATTCTAACTCACCTCCTGCAGGCCTGCACTCTCTCGGTCTCTTCAACAGCTGCCACATGGCACTCTTCCATGCCACGCAAAGCAGCTGCGCTTCAAAAGCAGAGGATCAAGGTGAGTATTGGAGTCCAGCTGGGCGGGTGGGTAGGCCCAACAGCAGAGCAGTAGAGAGAACCGGTTCAGTCTCCACTGCTCATCGCCGCTACTAGCTCGGCAGAACCGGGACAAACCGGTAGAATACCACCGCTGCTCCCAGCCCTCTCTAAGCGGTTTACAGAGTCAGCCTCTTGTCTCCGACAATTTTGGGTCCTCATTTGACCCACCTCGGAAGCTGGAAGGCTGAGTCGACCTTAAGCCTGGTGAGATTCGAACTGCCAAACTGCTGGCAGCCGGTGATCAGCAAAAGCCCCTGAGAGGATGTTGGATCTGTCCTGAGAGTGTTCACATCTCACATCTGGGAGACGGAAGTCCATCTCAGTTGCAATGCGGAGATCATCTGAGTTCCCTTGTTACTTCCCAGGGTTATTTGAGTAGAGGCAGTTTATGGAAAACTGTTTGTACAAGAGTAAATGTGGTAACCTTAAAGGTTTGCTCCCTCTGGGCTTATTGCCTTGTGGGTAATGATAGAAAATAGGATGGAAA
Organism: Bungarus multicinctus; assembly: GCA_023653725.1. Taxonomy (NCBI): domain Eukaryota; kingdom Metazoa; phylum Chordata; class Lepidosauria; order Squamata; family Elapidae; genus Bungarus; species Bungarus multicinctus. The sequence continues at coordinate 12,072,731 of CM042842.1, read as the reverse complement.
ATCTGCTGTGGCTGTAAAAAAAATCTTCCTTTATATCATGTCTAAGTAATCTTGGTATGAAGGACGGAATACGGATTGTCCTCCACTTACGACCATGGTTGGGACCTGAATTTCTTGTCGTAAGTCATTGCAGTCGGATTCAGTTTTGCAGCAGTGTTTCCTAAAATTCATTTTTAATTTTTTTCATTCAGTATTTTTTTTTTCATTAAACAAATTATACAGTTTGTTCAATGGGTTCAGGTTCCCCCATGAGTGCTTTTTGTTTTGCTGAAAATTGTAAAAAAAAATGTTGCAGATTGTGACTGTGTTAACAGTTAACAGATAATCAGAGTCGGAAGGGACTTTGTAGGTCATCTAGTCCAACCACCTGCACAAGCGGGAGACCCTACACCATTTCTGACAAATGACAGTCCAATCCCTTCTTGAAAGCCTCCAAGGATGAAGCTCCCACAACTTCCAAAGGCATCTTCTGTTCCATGGGTTGATTGTCAGAAAATTCTTCCTTATTTCCAGGTTGAATCTCTCCTTGTTCAGTTTCCATCCATTATTCCTTGTCTGACCTTCAGGTGCCTTAGAAAATAGCTTGACTCCCTCCTCTCTGTGGCAAGTCATTGTGGGGTGCTGCAACTGGTGGTCAATGTGAGCGTCAATCACTCAAATTGTGATTATGTGATCATGGGTGTGTGTGTGTATATATGTGTGTGTGTACGATGATTGTTAAGTTAAGACAGTACAGTATGAGCTGATAATGACTAAGATAGGTTGTAAGTCGGTTTCTCCAAGGATTAGGGTTGTAAAAAGCATTGTGAAGCAGTATATAAATCTAAGTGCTATTGCTATGACAATTTGCCACGGCCAACTCATCATGGCCAACTCACTGCAGGACAAGAGTTACACTAATATCAAAGAAATGATGGAATAGAATCATTAAAAGATGCAAAAGGAGGGACAGTAAAATATGAATGGCAAAAATTAAAATATTTTTAAAATTTATTTTAAATAATTAAATAGAATGGTTACATAGTCCCATGTCGAGTTGGCTGCAATGAGTTGGCCATGGTGAGTTGGCCATGGCAAGTTGTCCCATTCCCCCTGATCATCATCATCATCATCGTCTTTTAACGATGCCATAATCCCTTTGCGGAGTGGAGTTTGGGCACCTGAATGGAGCTGAGTGTTTACTGGCCGAATTCTAGTATTTTTCAGTAACTATTTTTGCCCAGTATATGTAATGTATGAGTGAGTGGTGCAGTAGCCTACAGGTGGAATTCTCGCCTCACAGTCAGGAGGCTGTGAGTTCAATCCTGGGTAGAGGCACAATGAGAATATATCCGCTCTCTCTCTAGGCACAATGAGAATATATCCGCTGAACAAAACTCCTCATTGATGACAGGAAGGGCATCCGGCCAGTAAACCCTCCACTAGCTCGCATTCCCCCTGATATAGCATATATCAGTGTTTTTCAACCTTGGTGGTTTGAAGATCTGTGGACTTCAACTCCCAGAATTCCTCAGCCAGCAGAGCTGGCTGAAGAATTCTGGCAATTGAAGTCCACACATCGTCAAAGTACCAAGGTTGAAAAACACTGGCATATATAATGCTCGTCTTTGAGTAGAAAGGCCAGTTAAACCCAGTGAACACAATAGGCTAATGAAATCTCTGCTTTTCACTTTCACCCAATGTATTTCTCGGGCTTGTTCCTGGGTTTTAAAATAAAGATGTGGAGGAGAGGAACTTCTTGAGCAAAGACAGAATGTCCAAGCACAAAAACCATTCTGCAGACTTGGAGCTGCAGATGGAACTCAGTATCCAGAACAGAATCATAGCATTCATTTCAGGAAGGGATTAAAAATCTGGTATCTAGGGGTGAAATCAGGGTGGGACCGAATGAATGCCAGAGAGCGAAAGCATTTCCTGCTTTCCTTTTCTTACGGAGGGAGGGAGCGGGAGAGAGAGAGAGAGATTCTGTTTTTCCTTTTATTTCTTCTAATAAAGCCATTCGCTCGAGGAGATTTATAATAAGGCTTACTTCATAGTACGCCAGGGTACCATTGTTAACCTGGTTGCAACTCTTCTTAAGCCACTCTTTTTTTAATTAATAGGACCTTTTCTGAATCAAACCTGAAGTAGTACTGCAGAGCCCCAGTTGACCATTTAACAGCCTGAATCTTCAAAAAAGAATTCTTCAGCTTGCAGTCTTCATGTTAAAGCCAATCCATCAGATATTTGTTCAAGTTACAAAGTAGTGTCTCAGATACAAAACTGGGCTATTGTCTCTCTCTCTCTCTCTCTTTTTTTTGGACAATGTCCTGATACCACTCTACAAATAAAAGCCGAAATCTTTCCCCCAAGGCTTGCTGATGCATCAATGTTGTCCCTTTTTTTTTAATGGCTGACTTTATTGAGCTTCTCTCGGGAACTTGACAGCTCTCCCATGGAGAAGGTTACCGTGACGAACACTTTTTTTCATGCCCTTCCAGATCCAGCCTCAGAAAAAAAAATACCTTTCTCTGAGTAAACAGATTGTTTTAGAACGAGGTGAGTGCTCCCTAGAAGCTTCAAACTCTAGCTCTGATCATTACTGGCAATTAATTAATTGCCTTTTGGCTGGAACACGATGAGTTGTGAAGTTCGAAACATCTGGAGAAGATCAGGTTGTCTATTTCTATCTTAAGATAGTTGGCAGTATGTTACTGGAAAGAGATGTTCCCCCAAAATAATCCAGCAAGGCAAGCATAAAACCTGGATTTTATTTGGATAATTCAGGACATAACAATAGCAGTTAGACTTATATACTGCTTTACAGTGCTTTTACAACCCCCTCTAAGTGGTTTACAGAGTCAGCCTATCATCCCCAACAATCTGGGTTCTCATTTTACCCACCTCGGAAGGATGAAAAGCTAAGTCAACTTGGAGCCGGTTGGGATCGAACTGCTGGCAGTTGGCAGAGTTAGCTTGCAGTACTGCATTCCAATCACCGCACACCGAAGAAGGAAGGAAGGAAGGAGTAAAGGAAGAGCAATAGCAATAGCACTTAGACTTATATACCGCTTCACAGTGCTCTACAGACCTTTCTAAGCAGTTTACAGAGTCATCCTCTTTGCCCCCAACAATCTGGGTTCATTTACCCACCTCAGAAGGATGGAAGGCTGAGTCAACCTTGAGCTGGTCAGGAGCAAACTGTTGGCAGTGAGCAGAGTCAGCCTAAAATATTGCATTCTAACCACTGTGCATGATGGATGGATGGATGGATGGAAGGAAGGAAGGAAGGAAGGAAGGAAGGAAGGAAGGAAGGAAGGAAGGAAGGAGAAAAGGAAGAGCAATAGCAATAGCACTTAGACTTATATACTGCTTTACAGCACTCACGAAGTGGTTTACAAAGTCAGCCTATTTTCCCCCAACAATCTATTACCCACCTCGGAAGGATGGAAGGCTGAATCAACCTTGAGCCTGATGAGATTCGAACTGCCAAATTGCAGTCAGCCGGCAGTCAGCAGAAGTGGCCTGCAGTACTGCACTCTAACCACTGCACCACCATGGCTCATGTTGTTGTTCAGTCACTAAGCCATGTCCAACTCTTCATGGCCCTGTAGACCACAGCAGACCAGGCCTCATGTCCTGCTCCACTGTCTCTCAGAGTTTGCCCAAACTCATGTTCATTGCATCAATGACCCCGTTTAATCATCTCATCCTCTTCCGTCCCCTTCTCCTTTCTCCTTCCATCTTTCCCAACATTGGGGTCTTGTCCATGGAGTCCTCTCTTCTCATTAGGTGGCCAAAGTATTTGAGCTTCAACTCATTTTTGGACGTAGCACAGGGCAAACCTCTGACTTGGAAACCTTTGGCGGGTGTTTTGGCAACGGAGATAAGCAAACCAGGGTGTTGCAGATTAACTCCCATAATCCTTTTACCGTGGTCCATAATATCTTAGGTTTGTGAGACGTGATCCAAAACTGTTCATTGTAGCCAGAAGCAAACAAGCTGCATTTTGGAATCAGAGCCAGTGACCATGTGTAAATATTGTGACGTTCAAGTATGAGATGGCGGACTATGTATAGACCTAGGGTGTTCACTAGAAGTTTTCAGTCAAAAGTTGAAGGTGTTTGGGGTTTTTTTTTGGAATGTATATTTTATTGGTACATTTTCCTTTCCTTACGTTTTAAAGAACATAAATATTCCATATCTATCTGAACAGCGTGTTGTCTGGGCACAATTAATTTTAAGTAAAGATACAACAATAACCAAAATCATGCTAGTAATCTTAATAAACATATCAATATGTTTATCAATAATCACAACATAATTACTATCCATCTTGCAAAATTTTCAATACAAATTCTTATTATCTTCTTAAATTCTTAGTTTCCAACCTCTGTTTCTGTTAGTTAACCATTGATAGAATAAATCCCATGTTTATTATGTTTATTATGTTTAAAAAAATACTGTTTCTTCCTTTTCTTTTATCTTAAGTTTGATCTAGCCATCTCAGCACATTCTAATGTTTTTTTAATTTTTATTACACTTTCATCTGTCGGGACCTCGTCATTTTTCCATGGTTGTGCAAACATTATTCTTGGTGCCGTTACTACGTGCACAATTAAGTATTATACTGTTCTGGTCACTACCAAAGGTTGAAGTTTTTAGGTTAATATGAGACGCTTCAACCCTTGCAACCCTTGATGAATTCATGTAGTCCTCGACCTACAGCAGTTCATTTAGTGACTGTTCAAAGTTACAATGGTGCTGGAAAAAACGTGTCATGCCTCTGTTGGAGTCGGACTCTGAGGGAGAGGAGGAACAGCCAACAGGGAGTGGAAGTGTGGCTCCGGAGGTTGTGGAGGAAGCTGGGGAAGGGCACAGGCTCATCCCCTCTTCATCCTAGGGCATGCAGAGAGGAGAGGATAAGGGAGAAACGTGAATGGCGTGGTCTACGGGTAAGGAAGGGGTCCTGATCCCCTTCATGGGCTGCAGCTGTGAGGACTGTTTATAAGGACAAACTGGGCCAATGCTGGAAACTAAGTGTGTTTTATTCTTGTCAGAGATTATCTGTGTTTTGGCTTCCTCCCAGATGGGGTGGCTGCGTTATCTAGTAGAAATCTGCCATTAATCATCCTTGCCTGCCCTAGTAATTCCTTCAGTGTGGATTGTGTTGGGATTTTTATTTCGAATTAACTTTACTTTGGGTGCAGACTGCATTTACTCCCTTTGTAAACTGTTTTCTTTAAGAGTTTGATATTCAGCCGAGGATAATTGGACATTGGGGCCAAGTTGGAGGCATTAAAGGAACATTATTCTATTTTTGCGATTTGGTTATTTTTGTGTCATGCCCCGGGTTATCACAAAAGGAGACTTACGACCGTTTTCTCATACTTACAACATTGCAGCATCCTTGCAGTCATGTGATCAACATTCAAATGCTCGGCAACTGACTCATAGTTACGACAATTGCAGCGTCTCTCCGGGGTCACATGATTCCCTTTTGCAACTTTCTGACAAGCCAAGTGAATGGGAAAATCCGATTCACTTAACAACCAGGTTACGAACTTATCAATTACCGGGGGCTTTTCACTGAACAAGGTTGGCAAGCAAGGTGGTAAAATGGGGCAAAACTCACTTCACGAATGTTTCGCTTAGCAACGTAAATTTTGGGCTCAGTTGTGGGTTGTAAATCCAGGACTATTTGTACATACTACCTGCATAGGGAGCCCAAAATTTCCATTGCTAAGTAAGACACTTATTGCGACTTTTGCCCATTTTACAATCTTCCTTTGCCACCGTTGTTAAGTGAATCACGCCAGTTATTAAATTAGTAGTAAACTTAATGAATCTGGCTTCTCCCCATTGACTTTGCATGTCAGAAGATCGCAAAAGGGGATCACGTGACCCCCCAGGACATTGCAACAGTGATAAGTACATGCCAGTTGCCAAGCATCCAAATTTTGATGACCTGACCCTGAGGATGCTTCAACGGTTGTAAGTGTGAAAAATTGTCATTTCCCCCCCCCCAGTGTTTGTTGTAACTTCGAACAGTCACGAAATGAATGGTCGTAACTCAAAGACTACCTCTAACTATATTGCTTCTCTCTCTTATAGCCCAAGTGGGGAAAACATCCTTGATCATGGCTCTGGTGGGTGAGGAATTCCCTGAAGAGGTGAGTGCAGGTTGCTGTTATTCTTATTCTGCCGTATTTTTCTTATTCTTAGTTTTATCTTTGTAGCATTAAAGCTTTCCCAAGAGATATATAAGCAGGACAACCAAAAAGTACACTATGACATACAAGCAAAGAAGGGTCCTTCTTGCCTGATAGTAATAGCCTTGGATGTGTTGTGGTTAGCTGGCAGCAGGTGCTAATGGCTGAGGAGAGCGAGGATTCAGATGAGGGGCCAGGACCATTAGGGAGTGGACTGCTGCCTTCAGAGATTGTGGGGGCTGGCAGCAGTGACAAGGAGGTTCCTGAGGAACCTGTGCCAAGTGTGCATGCGTGCCGGGCTACTTGCAGGAAAGAGCAGCTATAGATAGCACAGGCGACTCGGGAGTAAGGCTGCAAGGTAATGGTCCCTCCTTCAAGAAGATAAAAACCAGCTGTGAATCGGACATTCTTTGCAGGAAGCAAAGACGTTTTGAAACTCAGCCTTGTGGACATTACAGTATCTTAAGTTGGCATTTGAAGACTCTTGTGTTGTGAAATATTTCTTATTTGTGATTCTTGGCAGTCTTATACAGTTTTGGCAAGGTTTGTGCTTATCAAAGTTAATTAGTTTGCAGCAGCCTTTTAATGGGGGACTTGTAAGACTCATTTGTAAGACTCATCAAAGGTTTCTGTTCCCTTTGATTATTGTTTGTCTTATTGGAAAAGGGTTTGGGTCAGAACAGGATGGTGGTTTTTGCTTTGTCAACTGTTTTTAAATCTAGAGTCTATACATGAGGGAAGACCCTGTTATGGCTAGATTCGGACAGTGAGGAGGTTGGGGAGAAGCCAGGGCCAGTCCTAGAGACTGGGGAAGGCTCTGATGAGTGCTCTGCATCGGAGACAGAGATGGGGCCAGGACAGTCCGACAATTATCAGCTGCCTTCGGAGTCGGAGATCATTGAGGAAGAAGAGCAGCTGGAGCCTGTTCCCAGTGTGCGCATGCACAGAGCTGCTGGGAGAAGGGAACAGTTAAAGAACAAGGGTTGACTTAGGAGTAAAGGCTCAGATGGACGGTGAATGGCCCCTCCCGGAGGGAATAAAGAGAAGCGAAAGGGGAGTGGTGTTTGCAGGAGACAATTTGTTCATTTAATTAGGATGAAGATTTGTTAGTGACTCCTTGCCAAGTATTTTTTTGTACTTGGAAGTTATCAGCCTGGCAACTCTCCAAGCCTGATAAAGGTCTGTGGTTGTAAATCACCCTTGAAAGACTGTTTGCTAGGACTTTGCTGGATATGAATGATAGGAACTCACATTAGCCTAATAAAAGGGTTTTGTCAGGAAAAGGAGTCCGCTTCGAGATTTTGTGAAGCCTAAGTCAGAACAGTACCCAGACACATTCAGACAAGCCTTTATCATCTGAGTTATGCCAGAGATAAACCCTTTTTTTCCTCAGGTTCCACCTCGGGCCGAAGAGATCATCATTCCTGCAGACGTCACTCCTGAGAAAATCCCCACCCACATTGTAGACTATTCAGGTAGGTCACGGGTATAAATGGCAAGTGAATTTGTGGATAAGAAGCTAGGAGTATGCACCAAACCGTGCCACCTGGAAGTAGACAAACATCATGTTTGCTATGATACCTGTGAGTTGAAAGGTTGGAATGGTTTTTTCCTTCCTGTCTGTATTCACACAATCTTATATTTGTTTATTTATTTGTATCCTGCCTTTATTATTTTTTACAAATACCTCAAGGTGGCGAACATATCCACAACACGCCAACACTCTTCCTATTTTCCCCACAAGAACCACATTTAAGGTCGGTTGAGTTGAGAGAGAGTGACTGGCCCAAAATCACCCAGCTGCCTTTCATAGCTAAGGCAGGACTTGAACTCACAGTCTCCTGGTGGTTATCCTAAAGTCACCCAGCGGTTTTCATGTCTAAGTGGGACTAGAACTCACAGTCTCCTCATGGTTGGCCCAAAGTCACCCAGCTGCCTTTCATGGCTAAGGCAGGACTAGAACTCACAATATCCTCATGGTTAGCCTAAAGTCACCCAGCGGTTTTCATGTCTAAGTGGGACTAGAACTCACAGTCTCCTCATGGTTGGCCCAAAGTCACCCAGCTGCCTTTCATGGCTAAGGCAGGGCTAGAACTCACAATATCCTCATGGTTAGCCTAAAGTCACCCAGCGGTTTTCATGTCTAAGTGGGACTAGAACTCACAGTCTCCTCATGGTTGGCCCAAAGTCACCCAGCTGCCTTTCATGGCTAAGGCAGGACTAGAACTCACAATATCCTCATGGTTAGCCTAAAGTCACCCAGCGGTTTTCATGTCTAAGTGGGACTAGAACTCACAGTCTCCTCATGGTTGGCCCAAAGTCACCCAGCTGCCTTTCATGGCTAAGGCAGGACTAGAACTCACAATATCCTCATGGTTAGCCTAAAGTCACCCAGCGGTTTTCATGTCTAAGTGGGACTAGAACTCACAGTCTCCTCATGGTTGGCCCAAAGTCACCCAGCTGCCTTTCATGGCTAAGGCAGGGCTAGAACTCACAATATCCTCATGGTTAGCCTAAAGTCACCCAGCGGTTTTCATGTCTAAGTGGGACTAGAACTCACAGTCTCCTCATGGTTGGCCCAAAGTCACCCAGCTGCCTTTCATGGCTAAGGCAGGACTAGAACTCACAATATCCTCATGGTTAGCCTAAAGTCACCCAGCGGTTTTCATGTCTAAGGTGGGACTAGAACTCACAGTCTCCTGCTTTCTAGGCTGGTGCTTTAACCACGAGACCAAACTGGCTGTCTACCACACTGTACCATACTTAAAGCAGGGGTCTCCAACCTTGGCAACTTTAACACTTGTGGCTTCAACTCCCAGAACTCTTAACTGCACAAATCTTAAAAGTTGCCAAGATTGGAGATCCCTGCCTTAAAGTGAGGGTCCTACAATAATTCATTCCTTCTCTGAGCAATAGATGGGGCCTTAACATTCTATTTATGCTTCTCACTATGCATATATCTGAAAGAGTGCAGAGCCACAGAGCAGGAGCACTAAGACTTATATACTGCTTTCCAGCCCTCTCTAAGCAGTTTACAGAGTCAGCCTCTTGCCCCCAACAATCTGGCTCCTCATTTGACCCACCTCCAAAGGATGGAAGGCTGAGTCAACCTTGAGCCTGGTGAGATTCAAACTGCCAAACTGCAGGCAGCCGGCAATCAGCAGAAGTAGCCTGCAGTACTGCGTTCTAACCACTATAGCCATCGTGGCTCATTTTGTTTCTCCTTTCAGAAGCTGAACAGACGGAAGAAGAGCTCCAAGAAGAGATTTCCAAGGTGAGCCTAAGGTCTGGAGGGGTGGAGTGGGCCTGAAGGAGCTCCCCTCCCCTTCCTCTCTTTGCCTTCCTGAACTTGGACACCAAAATTCCACCCAAAGCTTCATGGGAATTAACCTGATCCCTTTTATCTTTGCTTCATTCATGCTTCTCAGTAGTAGCGCTGTGAGAGTTTAACCTACCAGCTGAAGAGAGAACCAGGCAGGAGAAAACTTAGGTGAGGAGCAGGCCAGAAGTTCCTACCTCCTTGAAGACAGCATGGATCACTTAGCTTTCAGCAAGGTTGCCATATATACAGTTGTGTTGCCGTGGGAAGCCCCAAGCGATGTCATAAGGCACAATGAACATTCAGTTGCAAAGAGGCACATAGTTCCCTGCCTAGAGAGAAAAAGAAAGAAAGAGGGACTTAGCCTATATTCTAAAGGCAGGAGAAGAAGCAAAGGATAGAAATTAATCCAGGAGAAAAGCAACGAAATTTCCTGACAGTGAAAACAATAAACCAGTGGAACAACTTGCCTCCAGAAGTTGTAGGGGCTTCATCACTGGAGGTTTTTAAGAAGAGATTGAACAACCAATTTGTCTGAAATGGTACAGGATCTCCTACTTGAGTTGGGGGCGGGGTTGGACTAGAAGACCTCCAAGGTCCCTCTAACACTGTTACTCTGAGAACCAGCATATTAGGGAGTAAGATCTCAGTTTAAGCCTCACTAGATGGACCAGGCCAAGAATTCAATTCCAGAGGAAGGCTAGAACTAGCCTTTATTGAGATGGGCAACGTAACAAGATCTTGCAAGTGTGATTGTTCTATTGTGCGATTGGCCCTTTTACTTCTTGAATTCCATGGGAATCAGGGAGGAAATTGCTCAAGCATCTTCCAGGTGTAATCTCACAGTTGTGGATATTTCTTTCAAGGTCATCTTTCTTTCTACACTCTGAAGAACTATCTGTTTGCCGTGCTGGTACTCATAAATGGAGGGCATTGTTGAAATGTGCCAACTCACGAGAGCATGGGCATCAGACTATATAGTTGGCTCTTGTCGATGGTGCGAAACCCAGCATTGGGATGCGAGTTCTTTGCAACAAAAAATAATCCGGAGAACAGCTTTGAGATGGAGATTTCCACGGGTTTGTTAAAGCTCTCTCTCACTTTTCTCCTTTGCAGGCCAACGTGGTGTGCATGGTCTATGATGTCACAGAGGAGGCCACCATTGACAAGGTAATACCAGTGGTCCTCTTAGGTGCCCATCCTCAAGTCCACGATTTTATTGCTTCTCCCTGCTTTGACTTTCCTATGCAAGGCCCTATGAATGTTCATGTTGTGGCCTGTCGGCCACCAGCCCCTCCAGCAGCTAAATTGGAGGAGGAGGAGGTGTGGGAGTCAGGGTCAGCATCAGGGCAACCTGAGAGCTCCCAGGGGGGAGAGGGAATGGAGCTGGCAGAAAGAGAGAGAGAGAGGCAGAGCCTGGGCTGTCCATCAGCCCTCAAATGGAGAGTCAAAAGCTCCCAGGTCTGGAGATGGCTGATGAAGTAGAGGAGGAACAGCTGGATCCAGTGCCTGATGTGCAGAAGTCAGAGGAGAGGAGAGGAGTGGAAATCTATGGGCCGGTCCTTGGGACAGAAGAGCCACCACTGCTAGTGAAGCGCCACCCTATCTCTGAGGATAAAAGGCAGGGACAGAGATGAATAGATGTGGCAGACAACTATTCCTTTTCCAGCCAGCCAGCATTGTTAGCCTGTGGCGAGTGAGAAACTTTTTGCCGGGGCTGCTGGCGCTCCTAATTAAAGGAATCTTTTAACTCATTTCTGAGGGTTTGTCATATTTGGGGAGCTGAGTCAGAACAGTTCATGAGTTCTTCTGTGATGACCCAGAGTATAACACAAACGTAACAAAATCCAAAACGTAAATAAATGTCCTTTAATGCCTCCAACTTGGCCCCACTGGTAATAATTCTCAGTTGGAGATAAAACGTACTCAAAAATAGTCTTCAAAAGAAAGCAATACAGTCTGAACTTAATGAGCAGATAGAGGTGAAAATAAAAACCAAACAAACTACAATGATGACATTTCCACAACGGACCAGGATAAGTAATTACCAACTTCAAGGAGATAACAAGGGACAGTCTGTTGGAAGGACGCCAACCAAGATAACTTCAGCCCAAAATAAAATACGCTTTGTCTCCAGTGTTTGCAGTACGCAGGTCCAAACTCTTATGCAGTTCTCACACCTGCAGCCCATGAAGAGGATCAAGGCCCTCTCCTCCCGAGTAGACCATGTCTCTCCCTTATCCTCTCCTCCCTGCGTGCCCTAGGGTGGAGAGGGAATGGGCCTGGGTCTTCCTCTGACTTCCCAGCCAGCCTCTGCCCTTCCCCAGCCTCCTCCACAACCTCCGGAGCCACACCTCCAATCCCTGTCGGCTGTTCCTCCTCTCCCTCAAAGTCAGCCTCCACCAGGGGCATGACATCTTCTCTGTATCTCATGATGTTTCTTTGAAGGGCATCTGCTGCATTGGATGAGTGTGGATCTCGGCTGGAGCTGTGGTGGGGGAGACTTGATGGCGTGGTTGGACTTGGGTGTCTTCTCAAGGGCTTATTTCTTAAAAATTGGGGAATGAGTTAGGGGTGCAGAAATTCTCCTGACCGCTTGTTTTTCCCTTCCTTGTTTCCCCAGATTCGGACAAAATGGATTCCAATGGTGAACGGTGGCATTGAGAGATGTGCCAGGTAACTAGTGTCCTACATGGTGGGTTGGGGTGCTTTGGCTCTCATGGGTCTCTGTTAATAACTCCCTTTGGGGGGGCAACACAGTGGCGCAGTGGCTTAAGGACACTGGATCTGTCAGCCAGGGATGGTCGGCACTCTGACGGTTCGAGCCTATGGCACCACATGATGAGCTCCTGTCGTTTGCCCCTAGCTTCTGCCCGCCTAGCAGTTCAAAAGCACGTAAACATGCAAGTAGATGAATAGGTACCACCCCGGTAGGAAAAACTGCCAGCATTCCATGCGGAAGCTGCTGCTGCCTCAATGCGAGGCTAGTCTTGGTGGGAGAAAAACTGTTGATGACCAAGTCTGTTCTGACCCAGGCTTCGTAAACCATAATCACGCACAAACGTGTTTTAAAAACAAGACTTGTTTTATTGCAACGCTGGGAATTGTTTTCATTCTCAGCTGGAATTAATCTCAAACAGTCCCCCAAGATAAGCACTCTCCTGTCAGTTCTGTGAAGTGCTGCCAAAAACAGAAGTATCAAATGAACTAGAAAAGAAACCAACCGAAGTACAAAGAGCTTCAAGAATGAATCAGAACCAAACAAACGACTTTGCTTCCTGCAAAGGTTTTGTCATCTTGGCCTGACTTTTATCCCTTATGGGAGGGGCAGTCATCTCCCAGCCTTACTCCCGAGCTGCCCCTTTTGTCTGAGCTGCTCTTGCTTTCCAGCAACTCTGCGCACACGTTGCTAGCCAGCTGGTGCAAAGCTAGTTCACCCTCTGTGGTGTACTCTGGGTAGCATGCATGCATGAACGAAATTAACTAGCAATCTTAGGCTGCCTGAACTACAGGTAATTCTCGACTTACCAACCACAATTGAGCCCAAAATTTACGTTGCTAAGTGAGACAGTTAAGTGATTTTCCTCCCTCCCCATTTTACTACCTTTTTTGCCACGGCTGCTAAGTGAATCACTGCAGTTATTAAGTGAATCTGGCTTCTCCATTGTCGTTGCTTGTGAGAAGGTCACAAAAGATGATCACGTGATGCTGTGACCATCATAAATATGAGCCAGTTGCTAAGCCTGCAAATTTGATCACGTGATCGGGTGGGGAGGGGTCCTGCAGCAGCCATAATTGTGAAAAACACTCATAAGTCACCTTTTTCAGTGCTGCTGTAACTTTGAAGGGTCACTAAAGGAGTGGCTGTAAGTCAAGGACTTAAGAATACTGTGTGGTTAAAAAGCATTGTAGAGCTCCCTGTCTTTATATGCCGTATGCTAAATGTCAGATTTTTGCAACAGAAACGCAAATCCAGAAAGCACACACAGATGACTGATTCAGCAGGATTCATTAACTTCTTCATATACATAATAACTCATAAGTTTACAATACCAGTAGTAGATTCTTTCTCCGTGGTGAAGGTTACAAGCAAAGCACAAGCAGCAGCTTCAGGGTTCAGAGCAATTAGTTTCAGTTTAGAGCTGAGAGCACAGAGCGAAGCCACACCCAGACAATTTCCAATCTCAGCCCCTCACACCTCCCCCAGTTGACTGGCCTTGTTACCCATGTCTCTGCCAGTTCATGAATATTCTGATATTAAAACAAAAATAGATCCTTTCTCCCCCTGCCATTCTACCCCCACCCCTTTTCTGGTCCTTTAACTACAGCCTCTCTCCCCTCCTTGATAAGTCTGTCCAAAATGTTTCTTCTCTTCAAGGATTCCCATCATTCTGGTGGGAAACAAGTCCGACCTGCACACCGGGAGCTCCATGGAAACCATCCTGCCCATCATGAACCAGTTTTCGGAGATCGAGACCTGCGTGGAGGTGAGGAACTGTCCGGAGGTTGGCAGGGAAATAGAACATACCTTTGGTTGGGGTGAAGGAAAACTCCAATACGACAGGGGTCCCCAATCTCTGGGCCGGGAGTCGGCAACCCGCAGCTTCGGAGCCACATGTGGCTCTTTCATCCCTCTGCTGCGGCTCCCTGTCGCCAGTTGGTGTCACAATTTTGAGAGGAGCTTCCGGTTGGGGTGGGAGGTGGAGAAGCACGGCACGCTAGGAGGAGACTATGGTGTGGGAACCGGACTTCGGCTCAACTCCAGAAATGAACGGGGGACGGGCTTCCAGTTAGGACCTTTGTGGCTCTTTGAGTGTTTAAGGTTGCCGACCCTTGCCCTGGGCCATGGCCCACTACCGGGGGGGAATGGGAGAACTTGCCACAGCCCCATTGCTTCAGCCAACTCTGCCATGGCCAACTTGTCTTGGGGACAGCTCGCTGCAGGACAATGTAACAATTGTATTTAATTATTCGCCCTGCCAACGAAAGTGCGTATAGTTTAAGACTATGGTTTTTCCCGGTGGCAATGTATGGCTGAAAGTGGGACCATAAGGAAGGCTGAGCGCCAAAGAATGGAAGCCTTTGAACTCTAGAGAAGACTCATGCAAGTCCCATGGACTGCAAGGCGATCCAACCGGTCAGTCCTAGAGGAGATCAATCCTGACTGCTCTTTAGAAGGCCAGATCCTGAAGATGAAACTCAAAAGACTTTGGCCACCTCATGAGAAGGAAGGAAGGACTAGCTGGAGAAGAGCCGAATGCTGGGAACGATGGAGGGCAATAGAAGAAGAAGGGGAGGGCAGAGAATGAGAGAGCTGGATGGAGTCACTGAAGCCGTCGGCATGAGCTTAAATGAACTCCAGAAGATGATAGAGGACAGGAAGGCCTGGGGGAACATTGTCCATTGGGTCGCGATGGATGAGACACGACTTCGCAACTAACAACAGCAAATTTAATTATTTAAAATAAATATAATTGTTTTAACTTTTGCCATTCACACTTCATTCCGTCCCTCCTTTGGCATCCTTTCTTTAATGATTTTATTCTACCATTTCTTTGATATTAGTGTAACTCTTGTCCTGCAGTGAGTTGACCTGCAGTGAGTTGGCCGTGGCGATTTGTCGTAGACCCCACTGCCAGAACTGGGCCGCGGAAGTGGCGGGCGAGCGTGGGCACGTTGCTCTTCCATTTGTGTGAGTGGCAGGCGTGCGTGCCCATCGCTTGTGCAAAAGGAGCTGCGTGGAACCATCCCTTCTCCCCCACCCCACTGGGCCAGAAAGTTTGAGGAACTCTGCTTCACGAGAGTTGAAGTAGAAGTTCTTCCACTGATTTAGTGGCAGCACATATTTTACATCCAGAAGATCCCAAATTTAGACCACCAACTTCTCAGCTTTTTCTCCTTCCTGATGACACCACATCAAAAAAAATATCAGTGAGCATTGGAAGAAAAGAGGCTTTGCTTTTAGCCTTGTAATCTGTGCCTGTTTTCATAGCCATCCTCAGAATGAGAACTTTGAGTGGCATTTCAGTATGTCTGTTTTATGTACTGATGAGCACTTCCTGGTCTCTGAATCAGCTTCTCTCTGCCTCTTTCTACACCAGTGTTCGGCAAAGAATCTGAAAAACATTTCAGAGCTCTTCTACTATGCCCAGAAAGCTGTTCTTCATCCAACTGCCCCTCTCTATGACCCAGAGGAGAAACAGGTAAACATCTGCATGATAATGTTGCAATTATAGTAAAGCGGGCAGGCCTGGAATCCCTTAGACAAGCTTATGCGAACTTCTGGTAAGTGGATTTCATTAAAGAAGAATGAAAATGTGTGTATCAGCATCTACTTCATATTCCCTTTCTTTAAAATCACACCTCTATTTTTGCTTCTGTCCTTCCAGTTAAGGCCAGCATGTGCCCAAGCTCTCACTCGCATTTTCACCATGTCTGATCAGGACAACAACCAGATTCTAAGTGATGAAGAACTCAATTATTTCCAGGTAGTACCGGGTTGTTTTCAGTGGGGGTTGTCGATGGTGGAAGAAGCTAGAAATCTTTGTGTATTCTCAGAACGTCTGTTGGCACCAAATCTGATGCCCCGACTGGATAGGTTGAGATTTGTAACATCAAGGCAGCTTCAGGTCCTTATGCTCTCTTTTTTAAAAAATTGATTTTCTATTAAATACACTTCTTAGTGCTTAATAAACATTGTGTTGTCTGGGTATTTAATTTGCTTAACAGTTCAAATTTACATTCTTAAGCTCCACCCCGTTTTTCCAACCATTGTCAAATAGACTCCATATTTGATAATATTCTACATCTTCTTTCTGTTTAATTTTCAATGTCAATCTATCCATTTCTGCACAATCTAGTCCCGTGATGGAAAATCTATGGCACGCGTGCCACAAGTGGCACACACAGCCATTTGTGCTGGCACGCGGGCCGCAAGCAAACTTACCTCACTGCGCATGTGTGCACTTCCCAGCTGATTTTTTGGCTGGTTTGAGGCCTTTTTCAGCCTCCCAGAGGCTTGGAAAAAGCTTCTGCAAGGCTTTTCAGGACGAATTATAGGCCCGTTTCATCACTTTCTGTAATACCAGAAGTGACGAAACAGGCCTATAATTCAGCCTGAAAAGCCTCACAGAGGCTTTTTCCAAGCCTCTGGGTGGCTGAAAAAGGCCACCAGCCAGCTGAAAAATCAGCTGTGAGGCACAGTGCAGGTAAGGGGGGGATTGTGCACGCATGCGCAGGGGGCGTGGGGAGGTGGGCGCGCACTGCATTCTGGGTGCTGGCATGGCGCGCACAATTTTTGGCACAGGAGCCCCAAAAGGTTAGCCACCACTGATCTAGTCTCTTCTTGACTATCTCTTCATCTTCAATAGGCATAGTTCTTTAAGAGCAGATAGTCCTTGACTTACGACCACAATTGCGCTCAAACTTTCTGTTGCTAAGAACGTTTGTTTAAATCAGTTTTGCCCCATATTACGACCTTTTTTGTCACCGTCGTTAAGTGAATCCCTGCAGTTGTTAAATTAGTAACCTGGTTGCTAAGTGGATCTGGCTCCCCTATTGACTTTTCTCATCACAAGGTCACAAAAATTGTGACTCCAGGACACAGCAACCGTCATAAGTTTGAACCAATTGCCAAGCATCTAAATTTTGATCACATGATCATGGGGATGCCACCATAGTCGTAAATGTGAACAACGGTCGTAAGTTGTAGCTTCCAACAGTCACTAAATGGCCTGTTTTAAATTGAGGATTACTGGTATTCCAGACCTGAAAGCAATTTCCAGGCGTCTCTGATTCCTCAGTTATTGACTTTTGAGAGAATTTGGAAGATATCAAGCTGAATATGGAACATCCCAGCTGAGCTGTTAACCTTCTCTCTGGGTCAATGTGATGCTTCTATTTGCTCTTTATGGATAGATAGACCTGTCCCTTTTTTGTGACTGACCTCCTTGTTCAGAGTATTGCAGCATAAATTCAGCGCCAGAAAAGTAAACACAGATAGCTGAGGCTTCATTTAACTTCTTTTTTTTTAATAAACAAAATTTTATTTTTTAGACAGATATATACAAACACAACATAAAAACATCAAGCTATCTTCCACTTATGTACATACAATGTGTCGGTTGGTTACAAATCGTTTTGTGCAATCCACTCCATAGTCCTCACTTATAATTACTTGTATATATTCTCATATTATCAAACAAAAATTCCTAAATACATTATTATCTTTGTTAATCATTTGACTATGCTATTATTCATTCATGTTATGCAAGATATTCCATATTTTTAAATTGATTTATAACAATTCATATTATCATCCTAAATCTATCCCATAATTATAATATGATAAAACATCTTTATATATTCTGTATAGTTCTATTCTCCTTATAAAGTTCTACATATTTCATTACCATATTTTATTTTCTAAACCATTGATAAAATAAATCCCAAATCTTATAAAGTTGTTTATCTTCTTGTTCTCTAATTTCAAATGTCAATTTACTCATTTCAGCACATGCCATTATTTTCAGGCTTCATTTAATTTCTTTATAAACACATAAAGTAAATTTTACAATACCAGTTGTAGATTTCTCCAACATGGGGCAAACTCAAACAGAAGTAGATATCTTATAGAGTCAGAGCAGAGCTCTAGTTTTTAGCAAGCAAGCAAACAAGTTAGTTTCTCTTTCACTTTAGAGCTGAGCACAGATTCTCTTTTTTAAGTTTCCGCCCTCAGTTCAGCTCTCATTGGCTGACCTTGTTACTAAGCTCTATTCCAGTTTATGAATATACTCTGACACTCCTTGCTTTTCCTGGGAAGTAGAAGTCCTGCTTTGGAAACCCATTGGCTCCTCAGGCTCTGGAAGACGTAAAAATGGTGGTGTGGAAGAACACAACAGATGGTGTCCAGGACAATGGCCTTACGCTCAACGGTAAGCACAAGCAATCCACTCCTCTTTAAGTAGCTGGCCCTGGAAATGATATTGGAAAAAAGATGTTGTGACTCTAGAAATAGAGTGCAGAGAAGAGCAGCAAAGATGGCGAGGGGGCTGGAGGATAAAACATATGAGGAACAATAGCAAGAATTGGGTATGTCTGGTTTAATGAAAAGGAAGGGTAAGGATGAGAGGATAGCAGTGTTCCAAATATTCCAATATTTGAGGGGCTGCCACAAAGAAGAGGGGGTCCACCTATTCTCCGAAGCACCTCAAGGCAGGACAAAAAGCAAAACTAATCAAGGTGAGAAGCAACCTAGAACTAAGGAGAAATATCCCGACAGTGAAAAACAATTATTTAGTGGAACAGCTTGCTTCCAGATGTTGTGGGTGCTCCAACACTGGAGGTTTTGAAGAAGAGATTGGGCAACCATTTGTTTGACATGGTATAGGGCCATGAATGCAAACCTATGGCACACATGCCACAGGTAGCACACAGAGCCAGTTGTGCCAGCACGCAAGCCACAGGCAAACTTATCTCACTGCACATGTGCGCGCCTCACAGCTGATTTTTTGCCTGTTTGAGGTCTTTTTCGGCCTTCCAGAGACTTGAGAAAAGCCTTTGCAGGCCGAAAAATAGGCCCGTTTCATCACTTCCTGTATTTCCGGAAATACCGGAAGTGACAAAACGGGCCTATTTGTCGGCCTGCAAAGGCTGCAGAAATTTTCCTTAAGCCTCTGGGAGGCTGAAAAAGGCCTCAAATGGGCCGAAAATCATCTGGGAGGCACAGTGCAGGTAAGGAGGCGGTGGGAGGGGGGTTTGCGCGTGCATGCGCAGGGGGTGGGGGGATGCACGCATTGCCTTCTGGGTGCTGGCACACAAGCGTGAACATGCACAATTTTTGGCACAGGAGCCCAAAAAGGTTAGCCACCACTGGTATAGGGTTTCCTGCCTGCGCAGGGGGTTGGACTAGAAGACCTCCGAGGTCCCTTCCATCTCTGTTATTCTGCTCTGTTCTATTCTGTTGAGGTTGAGAAGACTCAAATCTGTTCCTATGGGGTAGCTTTGCTGTAGTTGCCTCTTCTGAACGATACCCTTGTACCTGCCTCGTTGTCTCCTGCCAGGCTTCCTTTTCCTCAACACCCTCTTCATTCAGAGAGGGCGTCACGAGACTACATGGACCATCCTCCGCCGCTTTGGCTATGATGATGCCCTGGAACTGACCGATGACTATCTCTGCCCAGTGTGAGTAAGCCTGAACCCTCCTTTTAGGTTCCTGTAAAAGAGAGGCAGGGCAGGAAGAGCTGTGCTGGTGCAGTGGTTAGAGTGCAGTACTGCAGGCTACTTCTGCTGACTGCCGCTTGACTGCAATTTGTCAGTTCAAATCCTTTCAGCCTGGGTAAAATGAGGACCCAGATTGTTGGGGGCAACAGGCTGACTCTGTAAACCGCTTCAGGAGGGCTGTAAAGCACCGTGAAGCTGTATATAAGTCTAAGGGGTTCTTGCCCCCAACAATCTGGGTCTTCATTTTACCCACCTTGGAAGGACGGAAGGCTGCATCAACCTTGAACTTTGAACAGTCACTAAAGGAACTGTTGTAAGTCAAGGACTACCTGTATTGCATTGCAATGTTTGTCAGCCTTGGAAGCCATATTTTACTTAGAAGCTTTGAGGCTGCCACATTTTAGTGGCTGGGAATTTGGGAGGAGGGATTTCACAGAGAGGTAGAAGATTAGACACAACAACATTCTTTCTCAGAGAGTCAAGGACATGTTGCCCTGCACCTGAAGAGGAGTGTCTGGAGGAAGGTCTCCAGTTGGGACAATGGTTGATTGGACCATGTGATGGATGTCAGGATTCCAACACTTAACCTCATTTAAATCATGAGTCTCTAGCCAAATTCCAAAAGAATTTATTGGGAGTTAACACGTCTGGCACTGCCTGGGTGTAGCCGACTCTGAGGCACATCATTCATTGTCACCCTTGACCCTGGTTTCCCCCCCACCCCCTGAGTATGTCATAATTCATATTCTCCAATGGGACACCTCCATAGCCAAGAGTCATCAATCATGTTCTCAAGTTAGAATTTTGCACGGCAGAAACTTCAGTCACCTAGTGACTATCTTTGAAAACATGGATGGAATGCAAGCTGCCCACTGCTTCCCCCTCCCTTTCTTCTTGGTAACTCTAAAAAGACCACAGAACTATTTTATGAGTTGACAATGGACTGGTGGGTGCAGGGGATGAGCTTTTGATTTTTCAACTGGGAAGGGAAAATCCGGAACACTCAGATTTGAGTTTTCCCAGATGTGCCAGTATGACTTCTCTAATAAATTTTTATTTGGATGAACTTTGTTTCTGAGTGTTGACTGAAATGGGGAGTTTCTCTGGAACGCTGACATTGTTTTTGATGTCTCGGATGGCTCATGGTTTGTAGTAGTTGGAAAATTCATCAGACTCCAGATCCTACCTCAAATTCTGCTCTGGTTCTCCTTCAGGATCCGAGTACCCCAGGACTGTTCCACAGAGCTCAACCACTTTGGGTACCAATTCCTGCAACGGATGTTTGAGAAACATGACAAGGTAAGCAGCGAAGAGGCAGAAACACAACGTCTTCATTGTGGGTCGTGCACTTTTCCCCCCGTAGAGGCTGCATCAGGGTTGATCCCATATCTTGTCAGTCTGGCAAAGCATGGGTAGAGATGCCAGGAAAGGTCTTTGTGGCCAGTATCTAAGTTCAAATTATGAGAGGTACGGAAATAAGCGTTTTGGAATGGAAGGAGAAAAAAGGCAGTAGAAGAAATGTAAATGTCAGTTAGAAAGGTCCCTTTGTTGGGAGAAGAAACAACATCAGTTTGACAGGAAAAAGGGAAGCAAAGCTGTCATGTTCCTCTGGCTACAGCATTAAGCTGGTCCTTCTCTTGAGGCCGTCTTGCCCAGAAAGAACGAACTAAGAACTCTGTTGGTAATGGTAAGGAGCACTGACCCATAGGGCAATTGGCAGGAGAGACAGGATATGAAGGCCAATTTGTGATAATTTCTGTTTCACCTCTTTCATCAAACTAGACACACTCAGTTCCAGCAACCATTCTTTATATGTTTTAGCCTCCAGTCCCCTAATCATCTTCGTTGCTCTTCTCTGCCCTCTTTCTAGAGTCTCAACATCTTTCTCCAACAGGAAAAGCCTCCATGCAGCTTTTGATCTGACCACTCTGGCCAAAATTATGCCAGATGTTAAGGGCAAGGGCACAGCACCCTGATCATTTTGGTAGCTGAAGTTACCGAAGAAGCAGAGGGCTTCTCGGGCTGCTGTAGGCATGGTGGTCTTGTTGCCTGTAGCAAGGGAGAAGGGCAAGGTCTCATCATCCTGCAAACTTTGTAGCTGAAGTTACGGAAGAAGCAGGGGGCTTCTCGGGCTGCTGTAGGCATGGTGGTCTTGTTGCCTGTAGCAAGGGAGAGCTGCCTCTCAGGGCCTGTTTGTTTCCTCTGGCTTGTAGGATCGTGACGGCGCCCTCTCGTCCGTTGAGCTGCAGAACTTCTTTGGTGTGTTCCCCTACATCCCCTGGGGACCTGAGCTCTACCACACGGTATGCACCACAGATAAAGGCCTGCTTTCCCTGCATGGATTCCTCTGCCAGTGGACGTAAGCGCAGCCTCTCTCTGCCTCCCGTCAGACCACTTCTCCTCCCTGCCCTGGGTGGCTTGGTCCTATAACAGGTGTGCTTCTTTGTCTGTGCTTGGATTTTTCCCCAGGCTGGTTGCCTACTTGGACATCCATCGCTGCTTAGAACACTTGGGCTACCTGGGGTACCCCATCTTCTCTCAACAGGACTCTCAGATTTACGCCATCACAGGTAAATCACCTGCTGAACTTTCTCCTCTTTCCAAACTCATGTACGGTTAGTTCTCCAAGTAAGAAGTAGTCCTCAACTTAGAACAAGTTTCATTTAATGACCGTTCAAAGTTACAGCGGCACTGAAAAAAGTGAGTTATGACTGTTTTTCACCTTTATGACTGTTGCAGCATCCCCCATGGTCACGAGATCAAAATTCAATGACAGTGAAAACTAAACAGAAAGAGGACATAGAATATGATCAAACATGGAATTTATTTTACCAAAGGGGGGAAAAAAGGGGTGGAGAGGAAGAATGTAAATTTGTATTTTTAAGCAAATTAAATACCCAGACAACAGGATGTTTATTAAGCACTGAGAAATCTATTTAACAGAAAATCAATTTTTTAAAAAACGATCAAAATTCAGATGGTTGGAACTATTTTATATTTATGACGGTTGCAATTTTTCTGAGTCATTTGATCTGCTTTTGCCACCTTCTAGCAAGCAAAGTCAATGGGGAAAGCCTGACTCACTTAACAGCCATGTTACTAACTTAGCAATTGCAGTGATTCACTTAACAACAGTGGCAAGAAAGGGGCAAAATTCACTTAATGACTGTATCGCTTAGCAACAGAAAATTTGGGCTCAATTGGGGTCTTAAGTTGAACTACATATTCAACCATTGTATAGTGGCTGTTCAAAGTTACAAGAGCACCAAAAAAGTTTGTCTTACAACCGGTCTTTGGAGTTACGACCATTCTGCAGCATTCCCATGGGGTCACATGATCAGAATTTGGACACTTGGCAACGGACACGTATTTACGAGGGTTGCAGGGTCCCTGGGGTCACATGATCCCCATTTGCAACCTCCACAGCCTGCTTCCAACAAAGCCAAGTCAATGGGGGAAGCTGGATTCACTTAACGACCATGTGGTTTGCTTAACAAACTGCAGCGATCTCGCTTCACAACCGTGGCAGAAAGGTCATAAAAATCAGACACAACTCTTTTAAACACCTCGCTTGGCAGTTGAAATTCTGCCCTACCCCGTTGTGGTCATAAGTTGAGGACTACCTATAGCTGTGATGGCGAACCTATGGCACGCGTGCCACAGGTGGCACGCAGAGCCATTTGTGTGGGCACGCGAACCCCAGCCAAACTTACCTGCACTGTGCATGCGTGCACCTCCCAGCTGGTTTTCAGCCCATTTGAGGCCTTTTTTGGCCTCCAAGAGGCTCAAGGGAAGCCTCTGCAGCCTTTGGAGGCTGAAAAACAGGCCCGTTTCATCATTTCCGGTATTTCCGGTTTTGTCACTTCCAGTATTTGGAGGCCAGAAAACGGGCCCATTTTTCAGCCTCCAAAGGCTGCAGAGGCTTCCCTTGA
Organism: Bungarus multicinctus; assembly: GCA_023653725.1. Classification (NCBI taxonomy): domain Eukaryota; kingdom Metazoa; phylum Chordata; class Lepidosauria; order Squamata; family Elapidae; genus Bungarus; species Bungarus multicinctus. The sequence goes on along the minus strand of CM042842.1, from coordinate 12,049,068 downwards.
GCCTCTTGGAGGCCAAAAAAGGCCTCAATGGTCCAAAAATCAGCTTGGAGGCACGTGCAGTGCACGTAAGGGGGGGAGGTTGCACACACAGGCACGGGGGGGCAGGACCCATTGCATTGTGAGTGCTGGCACGAGCGCGCTTTCGGTAAACTATAACAAAAAGGTTCGCCTTCACTGACTTACAGCATGGGGGAACTGGAGACTCAGCCATCCCTCCCAGACTTGGCCTAAACCTCCAGAACGAATCCACTGCCCGGAATTAAACTCGCCTCCTTCCTGTTTCCTGCAAAAAAGGCTGTCAGGCTTGGAAGCCGTATTTCACTTGGAAGCTTCGAGGCTGCCACATTCAGTGCCTGGGAATTTGGGAGAGGGGATTTCATAGTGAGGTGGAAGATTAGCCACAACAACATTCTTTCTCAGAGAGTCAAGGACGTGTTGCCCTGCACCCGGAGAGAAGTGACTAAAGGGATGTCTTCAATTGGGACAAAGATTTGATTGGACCATGTGATAGACTGATGGATGCAGGGGGAGGAACTTTGATTTCTCTTTTGGGAAGGGAAAACCTGGAACTCTCAAGATTCGGGTTTTCCCAGATGTGCCAATATGACAACTCTAATAAATTGGATCTTTGAGGAAATGCTTGTCTCGGAGTTTATTGGTTTGGTGTTGGTTAGTTGGAACGCTGACAAAGGCAAGGCGTTGGGGATGCAGGAAAGAATAGCCCCTTCCTTCACATCGTTCCTCATCCACCTCTCTCCGTTTTGTTCCAGTCACCAGGGAAAAAAAGATTGACTTGGAGAAAGGCCAGACTCACCGGAATGTCTTCCTGTGCAAAGTCATTGGGTCTCAGGGATCTGGCAAGTCTGCTTTCCTGCAGGCCTTTCTAGGGAAGAATGTGGCGGTAAGTCCCTGGCGAATTTAGTCTTCCGTTCAGATCAAAACAAAGCATACATTGCAGTTCAGACGAGTACAGAATCAAGGTGCACCTTGATGGTTGATCTCAAGAGGCCCTAAGTCAAGGTTTCTCAACCTGGGCAACCTTAAGTGTGGCTGGGCTGGGGGATTCTGGGAGTTGAAGTCCACACATCTTAAAGTTGCCCAGGTTGAGAAACACTGACCTAGCTATTTCTGGTGGATGATATAGCAATAGCCCTTAGACTTATATACCGCTTCACCGTGTTTTACAGCCTTCTCTCAGCAGTTTAGAGTCAGCCTATCGCCGCCAACGATCTGGGTCCTCATTTTACCGGACTTAGAAAGATGGGAGGCTGAGTCAATCTTGAGCCAGTCAGGATTGAACTCCAGACCGTGGGCAGAGTCAACCTGCAATACCATAATCTAACCACTGCACACTGTGGATGGATGGATGGATGGATGGGGAAAAGAAAGACCAATAGCCCTTAAACTTATATACCACTTCACAGTGCTTTTTCAAAGTGGTTTACAGAGTCAGCATCTTTCCCCCAACAATCTGGGTCCTCATTTTACCCACCTCAGAAGGATGGAAGGCCGAGTTAACCTTGAGCCAGTCAGGATTGAACTCCAGACTGTGGGCAGAGTCAGCCTGCAGTACCACATTCTAACCACTGCGCCATCAGGGCTCCTAATGCAACATCAAATCAACTACGGCATTAGCAAGAGCACTAGACTTATATACCGCTTTATAGTGCTTTACATCCCGCTCTAAGTGGTTTGCAGAGTCAGCCTCTTGCCCCCAGCAATCTGGGTCCTCCTTTTACCTTCCTCAGAAGGATGGAAGGCTGAGTCGACCTTGAGCCTGATGAGATTCGAACTGCCAAATTGCAGGCAGCCAGCAGGCAGCAGAAACAGCCTGCAGTACTGCACTCTAGCCACTGCATCACCACAGCTCTTATAACACTTCTGCCACCCTAGCTTGTTAAATGGCAGGTGGATGTGAACCTGGTCCTTCCCATTCCTAGCCCATTCCTCAACCACAGCCGTGCCACGCTGGCTTTTTCCACATGCCAGTCTTTGGAATTTGAGGGGTAGTGATTTCTTAGGATGTTTTTAAGTTGAGGCCCACTTTTTCTTTAGATCATTCTAGGCTTCCAGAATGCAGCTTATCCCTTCTTCTTCTCCTGCTAAATATGAAGAGGTGGGGTGTTTCTGGACCGCTAAAACTAAAAGTCCAAGGATTTTCAATTTTCAGGATTGTTGAAATGGCATTCCCAAGTATCTAGACAGTATCAGGTTGGAAGCGATACGCAGTCATCAATTTCCTTTGTTTTTTCCTTCCTTTCTTCCTTCTTCCCTTCCCTCCCTCCCTCCCTTTTACATCAAAATCAATCTTCTTTCTTTTACATAAAAATCAACCTACATTTCTCATCGAAATCAATCTTCCTCCTCCCTTCCTTTTACCTCAAAATCAATATTTCTTTTACCTCAAAATCAATCTTCCTTCTTTCTATTACCTCAAAATCATCCTTCCTTCTTCACTCCCTCTTTGTTTCAGGTCCAAAGTGAATCTGAAGAAAACAAATCATCCTATTCAATTAATACCGTGCTGGTCAATGGACAGGAAAAGCATTTAATTGTAAGTGCGATCTATTAATTCATTTTTTTAAAAAAGTCCCTGATGCATTGGATGGGCATTTAGTTCAGAACAAATATGAATCTCCTCTACATTTCTCTACAGCTGCATGAGATTGAGGCCAATGTGGAATTTGCAAAGGCCTCTGACACAACTTGTGATGTTGCCTGCTTCTTGTATGACGTGACAGACCTCAAGTCTTTTAATTACTGTGCTAATATTTATAAGGTGAGCTTTTCTACTTGGCTGGCTTCAGAAGCAGTAGGTCTCCAAAGTTTGATGCTAAAATTTAATTAATTTTAAGTTTTCTTGTCTCTTTTAAATTTTCTATAATGTTTTTATGCTTCTAGTTTTTTATTGTACATCACTCAGAGTCTGTCCTGAGGATGATTGGCAGTTCTTAAATATGATAGCTAGGTAGGTGGATGGATGGGTGGACGGACAGATAGACCGAAAGACAGACAGACAGACAGATAAATGTTAGAGATAATAGATAGGTAGATATTAGAGATAATAGATTGTAGATATAGATAGATCTTGTGTGTATGTGTGTAAGATAGATAGATAGATAGATAGATAGATAGATAGATAGATAGATAGATAGATAGATAGATAGATAGATAGATAGATAGATAGATAGATAGATAGATAGATAGATAGATAGGGGAGATAATAGAAAGACAGGTAATAGGAGAGAGGAAAGAGAGAAGAGAGAAAGATGAGCGAGAGAAAGAAAGAGAGAGAGATAAGAGAGAGGGAGACAGCTATCTTTGAAAGTTCATCCTTCTTCATCCTTTCTCCTCTCCACCCCATCCGTGGATCTTTCTTACTGCTACCTGCAAATTTAATTTGGGAAAAAAAAGTTGACCCAGAGTTTCCATATCGAAAAGAAGTAAAGCAAAGAGAAATGTTTTAGGAAAGTTGGTTATTGTCTGAGGGTTCTTCCTGATTGAAGCCACAATCTGAATCTCCTGTTTTCACTGCTGTTGTTTGGTGGCACCTACCCTAACTTTTTAATTTGACTCTCGAAAGTAATCCTTATATTATCCTGACTCCTTTGTCTTAACAATTTCTAGTCCTATTACTCTTTTCTTAGTTAATATTCCTTGCATGCATCCCTTTAATTTCTTTTAATCCTCCCCGTCTAGCTTCTCCATCCATAGTAAATCTCAGCTTTGTGATTTGCTTTATGCTGATGGATGACTGCAATAAAAACGGGGGATGATATTTGAAGGATTGCTTAATAAACAAACATCAAAAATGGAAAATTTGACTGCAAACGACTCTTCCCAGAGGGGGTCCTTCAAAAAGTCTTTGCTAAAAGTTTGATTCCCTCTTCTACAACTAACCCAGGGGTCAGCAACCCACAGCTCTGTTGGACCCCATTGTGGTCGTAGCTCAAGAACTACGTGTACGATAGGCCCATGCAGTCAGTAACTACCTACCGCCTGTTCTTTCCTGCCTTCCACAGCAACACTACCTGGACAGCCAGATCCCTTGTCTCTTCGTGGCTTCCAAAACGGACCTACCGGAAACGTCCCTTCCGCACGGCTTCTCGCCAGCCGAGTTCTGCTACAAACACCGCTTGCAGCCCCCGTTTTACTTCTCCTGCGTCAGCCAGGAGCTCCTCAACACCGCCGTCTACACCAAACTAGCCACGGCCGCCACGTTCCCGTAAGTGTTTTCTTCCTTCGTTCCAAACACAGACAAACGCACCCCAAGAGATACGTCTACTGTGAGAGGATCTACGCAAAGAGCGATAGCCCTTAGACTTATATGCCACCTCACAGTGCTTTTACCCTCTCTAAGTGGTTGACAGAGTTCAGTATATCTGCCCCCAACAATTTGGGTCCTCGTTTTACCGACCTCAGAGGGAGGGAAGGCTGAGTCAGCCTTGAGCCCCATCAGGATCGAACCTCTGGCAGTCGGCAGTGTTAGCCTACAATACTGCATTCTAATCACTGCACACCAAGGGAGGGAGGGAAGGAAGGAAGGAAGGAAGGGCAATAGCAATAGCACTTATATCGCTTTACAATGCTTTTACAGCTCTGGGAAGGAAGGAAGGAAGGAAGGAAGGAAGGAAGGAAGGAAGGAAGGAAGGAAGGAAGGAAGGAAGGAAGGAAGGGCAATAGCGCTTAGACTTGTATGCTGCTTCACAGTGCTTTTACAGCCCTCTCTAAGCAGTTTACAGAGTCAGTCTCTTGCCCCCAACAATTCGAGTCCTCATTTTATTCACTTCGGAAAGATGGACGGCTGAGCCAATCTTAAAGCATGTCAGGATTGAACTCCCGGCAGTGGGCAGAGCTAGTCTGCAGATCTGCATTTCAACTACTGCACCACCAGGGCTCTTAACAATCCGCTAAGTGCTGATAACCAACTCGATTGCCTAGGCCAGAGTTTCTGAACCTCAGCAACCTCAAGATGTGTGAACTTCAACCCCCCAAATTTCAGCATGCTAGCAGGGAGCTCTTGTTCTCCTCCCACCTTCAGAGCGCCCAGCAGGATTCAGAGCTGAAGATTCTCAGCTGGAGTTCCCATCCAGGTGAACCCATTGTCCTTAGAAGTAATAGCAATACTAGACTTCTATACCGCTTCACAGTGCTTTCCACCCCTCTCTAAGCAGTTTACAAAGTCAGCATATTTGCCCCCAACAATTCGGCTCCTCATTTTACCGACCTCGGAAGGATGGAAGGCTGAGTCCACTTGGAACCAGTCAGGATCGAACTGCTGGCAGTCGGCAGAGTTAGACTGCAATGCTGCATTTTAACCACTGTGCACCATGGAAGGAAGGGAAGGAAGGAAGGAAGGAAGGAAGGAAGGAAGGAAGGAAGGAAGGGCAATAGCACTTATTTATATACTGCTTCACAATGCTTTTACAGCCCTCTCTAGACGGTTTAGTCAGTCTATTTCCTGGGTCCTCATTTTACCGACCTTGGAGGGAGGGAAACACAAGTCAACGTTGAGCTGGTCAGGATCAAACTGCTGACAGTCGGCAGAGTTAGCCTGCAATACTGCATTCTAACCACTGCGCCACTCTTACATGTTTTTGCAAGCATGGTCCTTGAATAACAGAATAACAAGAGTTGGAAGGGACCTTGGAGGTCTTCTAGTCCAACCCCCTGGTCAGGCAGCAGACCCTATACCATTTCAGACAAACGGTTGCCCAGTCTCTTCTTAGGAACTTCCAGTGTTGGAAGTCTGTAGAGATTCTCGGTCATCCAGGTCATGGTTGTCCCAAAGGTGCTGTTTTTTTTTTTTTTCAGGAGGCAACTGAACTTTCCTGTTTTTTTCTTTGAAGACATTTCCCTTCTCCTCCAAGAAGCTTCTTCAGCTCTGGCAGGACGGTGGGGAATGGAAGGATTTATATTCCCTGCAAACAGCTGGTCATTTGCATCCTTTTTAGAGAGTCGTCGAGGCCATTTGGAGGTTTGCCTGTGTCCTCAGGGTCACCAGAATAATGCAAACGATCAGCTGTCTGCAAGGAGTATAAATCCTTCCATTCACCTCTATCCTATCAGAGCTGAAGAAGCTTCTTGGACAAGAAGCAAAACATCTTCAAAAGAAAGAACCAAGAGTTGCCTCCAGAGAAAAAGCACCACTGGGACTTCCAGTGTTGGAGTATCCACAAGTTCTGCAAGCAAGTTGTTCCACTGGTTCCTTGTTCTCACTGTCAGGAAGTTTCTCCTTAGTTCTAAGACTGCTTCTCTCCTGGAATAGTTGGAGGCCATGTGATTCTCCTCTGGGAAGTGCTTTAGGTGGGCTTGTTCTGTAGCGGCTGAATTAAATCTTTGAAATTCATTTCATCCTGAAAGGAAACATCAGACCATTTTTTATTTCTTCGGAGCCATTGAAACGTTGCAAAATCAGCAGCTAGCTTTCATCCTCTCCTTAATTGTAATTTGTATAAGGGGTTACTATATCTGGGGTGGAAAGGAGGATGGTGGAGAGCAAGGAGGAGAGAAAGCAGCTTGGGCAAGAAGTCTAGTGATTCACATTCAGAAGAAAGGTTAGGCACTAGGCTAAAAACTGGGGACCCCAAGTCTTAATCCCACCTGGGGGTAAAGCCAGCTGGGGGACATTTCGGGCAGCCCCTCTCTTTCTCTGACCTGGATGACTGAGAAGCTCTGCAGTGGTTTAACTATACAATTTGGGATGGACACCCTTGGAAGGGTGTGGGAAATAGGAATGGATTTCCAGAGGGAAAAACTGCAGACTACAGGAACCAGGAAAACTACTCAGGTGACCCTGAAGACACAGATAAACCTCCAAGTGGCCTCAACGACCCTCCGAAAGGATGCAAATGACCAGCTGCCTGCAAGGAATATAAATTCCCCACTATCCAATTGGAGCTGAAGAAGCTTCTTGGAAGCAAAGTATCTTCAAAAGAAAAAAAAAACGAAGTCCAGTTGCCTCCTGAAAAAACCACCTTAGGGATAACCATGATCTGGAGGACTGAGAATATCTACAGAATTCTACTGGCTGATGTGAATGCAAAGATCTCCCCCAGCTCTCTCTCTCTCTCTTTCTCGCTCTCTCTTTCTCTCTGGTTCTCTCTTATTTTCTTTCTCTCCTGTCGCTCCCTCTCTTTTTCTCTGTCTCTCTGTCTCTTTCTGGTTCTCTGGTTCTCTCTCTCTGGTTCTCTGGTTCTCTCTTCTCTCTCTCTTGTTCTCTCTCTCTTTCTCGCTCTCTCTTTCTCTCTGGTTCTCTTGTTCTCTCTTTCTCGTTCTCTCGTTCTCTCTTATTTTCTTTCTCCTCTCTCTCCCTCTCTCTTTCTCTGTCTCTCTGTCTCTCTCTGGTTCTCTCGTTCTCTCTGGTTCTCTCATTCTCTCTTGTTCTCTCTCGTTCTCTCTGGTTCTCTCTTGTTCTCTCTCTCTTTCCCTCTGGTTCTCTCATTCTCTCTTGTTCTCTCGTTCTCTTGGTTCTCTCTTTCTCTCTGGTTCTCTCATTCTCTCTTGTTCTCTCTCGTTCTCTGGTTCTCTCTTGTTCTCTCTCTCTTTCCCTCTGGTTCTCTCATTCTCTCTTGTTCTCTCTCGTTCTCTGGTTCTCTCTTGTTCTCTCTCTCTTTCCCTCTGGTTCTCTCATTCTCTCTTGTTCTCTCGTTCTCTGTCTGTCTCTCTCTCTCTGTTTCTCTCATTCTCTCTTGTTCTCTCTCTCTCTCCCCTTCTCTCTCATTCTCTCCCTCTCTGTCTTTCTCTCTCTCTCTTTCTCTCTCTCTCTCTCTCTCTTTCTCTCTCTGTAGGGGTGGAGAATCCATTATTTATATTCCATTAAAACCAACAAAGGCGCCAAGAGTGGCTTGATCTGAGCTCTGGTATTTGGAGCTTGCTCTCCTTGTGTTCCAGTTTTTAATCATTCTAATACAGCCTGAAGAGAGAGAGAGACAGAGAGGAGGGAAGAAAGTCAGTATGTTAAAAGAGGCATTTATAGTGAAGGAGAAAAGGGGAGTGGGTGATTGATAACAGCCATTCCTTTAGAAGGATCTAATTTTATCTCCGGTTCCTTTAATGCTCAGCATATCCTATTGTGGAAACATATCACGACTACGTCTGCCGGATGCCGAAAGAAAGCATGCTCGTCCATAAAGAGGATACAGGCAGTCCTCGACTTACGACTGCCATTGAGCCTGACCTTCCTGCTGCTCAGGGAGGCATCGGTGAAGTGAATTTGTGTCCCGGTTTACGACCTTTCTTGCCACCGTTGTTAAGCGAAGCACTGTCATTCTTAGTGACACGGTTGTTAGATGAACCTGGCTTCCCCCATGGACTTTGCTGATGCGAAAGTCACCAAAAATATCACATGACCCCCCCGGACCGTCATAAACATGAATCAGTTGCCCCTGAATATTGATCACTGGCCGTGGGGATGCTGCCACAGTTGTAAGTGTGAAAAGCGGTCATGTGTCACTTTTTTTCAGCGCCGTTGTAACTTCGGAGGGTCACTAAACGAATTGTTGTAAGCCAAGGACTACCTGAAAGTCGGTAGAGATTCTCAGTCGTCCAGGTCATGGTTTGTCCCAAAGGTGCTTTTTCTGGAGGCAACTGGACTTCCTTGTTTTGTTTTTCTTTTGAAGACGTTTCACTTCTCCAAGAAGCTTCTTCCACTTCTTCTTCAGGATATCTGTCGGAGCTGAAGAAGCTTCTTGGAGGAGAAGCGAAACGTCTTCAAAAGAAAAAAAAAATGAAGTCCAGTTGCCTCCTGAAAAAAACCACCTTTGGGACAAACCATGATCTGGAAGACTGAGAATCTCGACAGACCTTTAGCTATAGAATTTGGGATGTTCACCCTTTGAATGGAGTAGGAATGGATTTCCAGAGGGGAAAAATTACAGGCTACAGGAACCAGGAGCACTAACTCAGATGACCCTGAGGACACAGACAAGCCTCCAAGTGGCCTCAACGACCCTCTAAAAGGATGCAAATGACCAGCTGTCCGCAAGGAATATAAACCCTTCCATTCCCCACTATCCTATGAGAGCTGAAGAAGCTTCTGGGATGAGAAGCAAAACATCTTCAAAAGAAAAAACAAGTTGCTTCCAGGAAAAAAAAAAAGAGCACCTTTTGGCTCAAGGACAACCTGTACTGAATTTGAGGACTTCGCCTTCCCTTCCTCTTGATCTTCATTCCTCCTCTCCTCTTTCCTCTTCCCCAACCCACTTTTCATTCCTTCGAGCCCTGGCTCGGTGCATTTTTTTTGTTCTGCCTTTCCTTTCCATCCTCTTGATTTAGAACCCGCTGCTGCTTTCGGGGGCCATTTTCATTCTTCACCCTTTGCAGTTAAAGCTTCAAGCAGAATGCAGCGTTGGCTGCAGAGTGTGAAGCCCATTCTGGGATTGGCGTCAACAGCAGCTGGCATCGCAGCGCGAATGCATTTGTCTGCAAGCAAAGCTAGGCTAAGGCCCTGGGGCACGTCTCTTGAAAGAGGAGTAGCGAGAGCAGTAGCGCTTATATACCGCTTCACAGTGCTTTGCAGCCCCCTCTAAGCAGTTTACAGAGTCAGCCTCCTGCCCCCCCAACAATCTGGGTCTTCATTTTACACACTTCGGAAGGAGGGAAGGCTGAGACAATCTGGAGCCGGTCAAGATCGAACTGCTGGGAGTTGGCAGAGCCAACCTGCAATACTGCATTTTAACCACTGTGTCACCAGGAAGGAGAATGAGAAAGGGAATAAGGGAGGGAGGGAGGGCAGTGGCAGTGGCAATGCACAGTGCTTTCCAGCCCTCTCTAAGTGGTTTGCAGAGTCAGCCTCTTGCTCCCCAACAATCTGGGTCCTCATTTTAGCCACCTCGGAAGGCTGGAACGCTGAGTCAACCTTGATCCTGGTGAGATTCGAACTGCCAAACTGCTGGCAGCCAGAAATAGCCTGCAGTACTGCACTCTAACCACCGCGCCACCACAGCTCTTAGGTAGGTTTTCACCCCTGGTATAAGGTGCCAGTTGAAATTTTACAGGAAAGTGAAAGTTAGAAAGTAGATCAAAGTAGTTTAGTGTAGTGCTGGCTAGAAGTTGCTGGTTAGAAACCAGGAGAGGGTGAGTTCTAGTCCCACCTTAGCCTTAAAACCAACTGAGCGACTTTCGGCCAATAACCAGGAGTCAGTGAGTTCTAGTTCCATCTTAGCCTTGAAAACTGGCTGGGTGACTTGGAAACAGTCCCTCCCTCTCAGCCCAAGCCAACTCATGAGTTGGAAGGAACCTTGTAGGTCATCTCGTCCAACCTCCTAGCCAAGCATGAGACCCTACACCATTTCTGACCGATGGCAATCCAGTCTCTTCTTCAAAGCTTCCAGTGATTGAAGCTCCCACAATTTCCGAAGGCAACTTCTGTTCCATCAATTGATTGTTCTCACTGTCAGAAAATTCCTCCTTGTTTCTAGGTTGACTGTCTCCTTGTTCAGTTTCCATCCATTATTCCTTGTCTGGCCTTCAGAGGCTTTAGAGTGGAGGAGGAGGAGAAATTTCTCCTTTTCGTCAAGTTTGAATCAATAACATTCTAACTTTCGGATTGTTTTTAGGACAACAGAGCGCTCCGACTGCCCGAAATCGATCCAGATTTCAATGGCCTGAGCTTTAGAAATTTGGGAGACTGCCAAAAAGAGACTCAAAGGCCAAGAGAGGAAGAAAATGCTCCTCTTTTTTTTAATAGCCACAGAGAAAGTGAGAGTTGGGTAGATGCCTGCAAACATTGGGAACATCTTGTAGCTTTGAGGGGAAGATTTTGAGCTTAGGAAGAACTTCTGACCTATCTGTAGAGAACCATGCTGTGCATTTAATTTGACTGGCTTCCCTACCTCTTGAACTGATGGACGCTTCATCTGATGAGCCCAATTGACTCGGACAGTGAGGAGGTTGGGGAGGAACATGGGTCAGTCCTGGAGTCTGGGGAAGGATCTGATGAGGGCTCTATGTCGGAGGCAGAAATGGGGCCAGGGCCATCCGACAGTTATCAGTTGCCTTCGGAGTCAGAGATCAGTGGGGCAGAAGAACAGCTGGAGCCTGTTCCCAATGTGCACATGCACAGAGCTGCCAGGAGAAGGGAACAATTAAGGAACAAGGGTCAACTCGGGAGTAAAGGCTCAGATGGACAGTGAATGGCCCCTCCCATAGGGAATAAAGAGGAGCGAAAGGGGAGTGGGGTTTGCAGGAGACAATTACTTCAATTCATTAGGATGAAGATCAGTTCCTGACTTCTTGCCAAATATTGTCTGCTACAGTGTGGCATCTGAAAGATATCGGCCTGGCAGCTCTCCAAGCCTGATAAAGGTCTGTAATTGTGAAATCTCTTTAAAAGACTGTTGGCCTGGATTTTACTGGAGAGGAATTCACTTTAAAATAAATAAAAGGTGTTTTATCGGGACGAGGAGTCGGCTTCATGATGTTGGGAAGCCTAGCTCAGAACACTGTCCTCCAGACCCTGAAGAGAGGAAGAGCATTGCTGGCCGGCCAAATGGCAGTGCTATCTGCGAAATGACAGCCATCCTTTCCCATTTCACGTGATTAAGGTAAAGGTTCCCCTCGTACATCCATGCTAATCGTTTCTGGCTCTAGGGGGCAGTGCTTATCTCTGTTACAAGGCCGAAGAGCCAGACGTCTCCCTGGTCATGTGGCCAGCATGACTAAACCCCGAAGGCACGTGGGACGCTGTTCCCTTCCCACCAAAGTTGGTCCCTATTTTTCTATTTGCATATTTTAGGTGCTTTCGAACTGCTAGGTTGGCAGAAGCTGGGACAAGTAATAACGGGAGCTCACTCCGTTACAGGGCGCTGGGGATTCGAACCGCCAAACTGCCGACCTTTCTGATGGACAAGCTCAGTGTCTTAGCCACAGAGCCACCGCAATGTCCTTATTGAGAGGATACACCGCCTCCAGATACAAATTGCTCTATTTAGCTCTTGTTTCCCATTCGCATCCAATGGACCAAGTCTTCCTTGTCCTCTTTGCATTTGTCTGCTCTTCTTCTTTGAACCCCTGTGGGCTGAGGGCCATTAAGCCTCGTATATCAGGGCTCTGACCTGAAATAGTTGTAAAGGAATGAATTTCTGGAAGCCCTTGGAGGCAAAGATCTGCAGGAACCGCTGCTTTTCCATTGATGGGATGGATCTTCTTACCAAAGGCAGTGGGTCACCTCTTTACCGCTAAGTTGATTGCCTCAAAGCTTTGCTTATTTATTTTCTTCAAAAGGCAACTGAACTATTTTTCCTCGAGGAAGAAAAAGTTTCACTTCTCATATAAGAAGCATCGTCAGTTCTGATGGTGAGGAAATGATAGGATAGGTTCTGCTAGGAAGGACTCTGTGTGTTGTTGTTGTTTTTGCAGTCATCTGGTTGTTAGTACTCTCTCGGAGAGCTGTTGAGGCTACTTAGGGGGTTATTGTATGCCCTCGGGGTCACCTGAATCGGGGTGCAATTGGTGTGGAATCTTCTTGGAAGTGCTGTGTTGCAAACTGGAAATAGGTTGTGTTTTATTTCCCCTTCTCTATTGGGAGAAGGCTGTTCGATTCTAACATAGATGGATTCTTTTGCCCTTTTTTCAAATTCAATGCTCCTTTCTATCCAAAACGTGGACATTGCTGTTTTCAAAAGAGTGTCTGCAAAACCTGTCTTCAAAAGTTGGTTGTCCTTAAAAGTGGGATAAGGTAAATTCATGGAGAACAGGTTTATCAAGGACTATCAAGTCTTAATGCTATCCCTGATGCTAAGGAGTTCTACTCCCCCTCCCCACCTGGAAAGAAATCTGTTCCAAATGCAAAACACAAGCAGAGGAGTTTCAGTTTCAGAGCACCAAGCAGCTTTAGTACAGAACAGTTGAGCTAAGGCACGCCCAGGCTCCTTGCTGTCTCCTTCTTGCTCACACAGCCAATACTGTTTCAGTTTCCATGTTTCGGTTTCCAAACAACCCTCAACTCTCACACACTGACAGGATACTAGCCAGATGAATACCTGATGGATGCTGGTAGGCAGAGGCACAATTCCCCTTATTTTCCTCCCCAAAAACTTAAGCCCGATAGTTTCGTAGCGAAGCACGGCTATCGGGCCTAGTCTCTAATAAAATGGAACTTTGAGGAAATGCTTGCCTTTTGAGTTTATTGGGTTGGAGTGGGTTAGTTGGAACTCTGACAGACAAGCTCCTTAATTGTGACCTTGGATGTCAAAACGCACAGGATGAGGAAGATGTAATTCCTTCAGAGGTCCTCAAGCCACATCTGCTACCTTTCTCTTGCAGGCACCTGAACGACATTGAGTTGGGAGCTTCATCCTTCTGGATCCGGGTTGCCTTGGGAGCTGCAGTGGCCACCGTTGTGGGAATCAGTCTCTACAAAGCAATGATGAAGAACAAGTAGAGGATGGCGAGGGACATAGGAATCTCTCTTTCTTTCCCTCCCTTGCTCTAAGGTTATTTTTTTTCCACCCGTGCCCAGGAAACCAACGTCCTTTGCCCCAAGCACTTTGCAAAACCCAAAAGGAGTGTGCAAGGGGAAGACAGAAGGACATCTGAAGGACATTCTACCCCCTTGGCTTCTCTCGGAGGGGTAGGTGGGCGTTGCAGATGGGAGTGGATGACCACCGTTGCACCAGCATCCTCCGAAATCATCACATTCACCTAACTGGCATGGGCAAGATTTGCATTTTTCTCACTCAGGGAATGTCCCCAATCCTGCAAGCCATAGCATCAGATATCTTCTGGGCCGTTCAGCTCCTACAAATATCTTAGCTTCCCCCCGAATTTTTGTTCTTTTAACTCATTTTGGCTGTTCGTCAGTAGCTGAAGCTCCTGCAGTCCAGTAAATGTTTTTAAAATAGTTGTGTCTTGGGGAAAGTTGAGACAGTTGTCACTTTGTGGTGTCTCTTTTTGGACCTTCTGCTTCATCTCCTGCTTGGAAGGATGTCTTGGAGCTTCTCTTGGGGTTTCTGTGACTTTCTGAACCCTTTTTTTAAGAAGGAATTTCACCCAGGTCGTCTTCCTGGGGTGGGGGGTGACTCAAACACAGAACAAAGGAACCTTCCTGGAGGTGGAAGGATGGAGAACTGAGATTGAACTTCTTACTCTTGATACAGACATGACTCGTTGCGCACTCATGGTAAGGCACTGGTGTGGTTTTCTGGAGCAGCTTGGAAACTTCTGTCTGTCACTCGCACTCACTAGTTCAGGATTTTGAAGGTCCTGGGAGGTTGTCTACTGCAGCAACTGGGGAGCCAGTTGAGGAAGCAGCTAGGACCTGCCTCCCTCCACAAATATTCTTGGATCCATTATAGGAGCACCCCAACTTCATATATTCAGCAATGCAGCACATGGAAAAGTTATAGGTGATGGGGTGTGTTTTTTTCCTTGCCGCTTCTTTTTCCCATGCTCCAGGAAACCGATAATCTGCACATTCTTCCTATATTTTAAATTTTGGCTTGGGGGTAGGAGGGGAGGGGTTATCTAAGACTCCACCCCACCCCCTCTACCGATGGATCTCTGCCATGGTAGTCTAGCAGGCTAGGGCTCCTTCTCAGAGCCATCTTCCAAACTTTTAAACTCTTTTATCTTTGGCTTCCAAACTGAGCTGGATAAATATGTTCATAGTTCAAGAGGAATTATAAAAAGGAAAGTTTGGGTTGTTGTTTTTTTACTTTGCAATTCTTGTACCCTTCACAATTGGTCCTTTTTTGTGTGTGAGATACAGGTTGGGGTTTTCCTTTTGAGTTCCTTCTCTGCGCTTGCAACCTGGGGCTCCCCATCTTCAGCCAGAACGTTGCTGGGTTTAGGATGGCAACCCCTACTTTATTGGGGCTATTTTGAGTCCAGGTTTCCCCACATTAGATTCCTTCTGCAGGCCAGAAATGCAGGGGGCTATTAAAACTGAGTTCGCCAATCGTTGCAGCTTTGTGGGGCAAAGGGGGATTGGGGAATGGTTCCACATGAGCATGGATCTAATCTGCCACTTCCACAGCCCGGTTCTAAACGGTTCTAGACCTGGGATTAGGCTGTGGCCTGTGGGATTGGGGAGCCATGTGTTAAAGGATGCAGCAGACCATGTGGAGAAGCAGAAGGCACCCACGTCCACAGTTGTGACCTCCGCCACCAAGTCTGTGAACTGAAATAAATCAAAAACTCTGCAAGCTAATTACATCTCTTATACCCTAGGTTAAAATTCACATTTCCTTATGAGATTATTTTTAAGGTAGATTAATATACTGAAGAGAAGCTCATCAAAATCAGTTGCCAAGGAAATAACTCCCGTCAGTATTCAGCTCCCATTCTTGACCTCATGTTTTTCTACGTAACTAAATGAGTTATTTCCTCAGCACTGGGGAATTTTAAATCCTTTCCCCTTTCCCCTCTCTACAGGAATCCTTAATTCAGGCAGTTGCATCAAAGGTTTGGGATAGGATGCAGTCAACATATTATGCTTTGGGAATTCTGGTTTGCAATTTTTGGTCCTTTTTTTTTTAAACAAACAAACTTTTTCATAAAACCAGCAGCTGGAAAGTCTGTATATCCAACCTTGGCCAGTTGAAGACTTGTGGATTTCAACTCCCAGAATTCCACAGTCAGCAGTACTGGCTGGGGAATTCTGGAAACTGAAGTCCACAAGTCAATCCTGGGACTGAAAGTCCAACCTGGGTCAATGTGGAAGGCTTGTAGATTTCAACTCCCAGAATTGGCTTGTGGACTTTAACTTCCAGAAGTCCCCAGCCAGCATCGCAAGTCCACAAGTCTTCAACCGGCCAAAGTTGGATGCCTCTGATTTAAAACCATTGTTCACTCAGTACGTCATGTAATCAATGGAGAGAAAAAATTGGAGAAACATGCAGAACTGGAGGCATCCTGTCTTGCATAGTTAGTAGCCTTCAAGCCTGCTTTTGAGAAAGTCCTAATTTTAATGCTTTTTTAAAAGACCTAATCAGGGTCTTTGGAAATAGAAGCAGGTAGGGACCATGAAACAAGGCATTAAATATTCATCGTAAACACCAACAAGGAAGAGACTCTCCACACCTCGAAAGCTAGCATATTGGGAGAGAGCTTGGAGCTTCCTCTGCAGACCATTTTTTTTTTAAAAAAATAAGGGGGAGGTCCTCAAATGTTTACCCTTTGCACTAGGAAGTGGCCTGGACTGGGCCTGGCTTTATGACCTTCGTCCCTGGGATCTCAACTGTAACATTTAGCCAGCTTCAAAAGAAATGGTCCTTAACCCTGGCTTATGGGAGTGGCATAGCCCAGCCCTACTGCATGTGGAATATTTCGGATCCTTTTGGGATTCCCTGGACATTTCAGGTACCCCTCCCCCGTCACTTTGCACCCAGAGATGAGCTCCAGGTAAATTTTAATATCTCCATCTCTTCCTCCTCCTCCTCTTCTTCCATTGCATTTGTGGATTCGCTACCTGGAGCAAATTCTCAGCAATCAGCTTTGCAAGGAGAACCTCTTTTTTTTTTCACCGAGCGAGATGGGGGCCATTCTCCTCCCCCCAAGGGGGCTCCTTTTAACCCACATCTCCGTTCAGTCGTACCGAGTTTCAACTCAACTGCTGTGAACCTGAATAAATTTTTATGCACCAGATGGTTGCAGACAAAAGACAGATCCTCGTGTCTGGTTTCTTGAGGGGTGGGGGTGTGGGTTGGGTAGGTGGTTTTGGGGGGGGGAGACGAGAGGGCTGTCTCGGGATATTTACAGCTTTCATAAACAACAAACACATCTGTGCAGGCCAGCCTGCTGTTGTATGTCTAAAATTGAGCGTGGACTCCGTAATTCGTATTCATATCCTGTTAACGATTAAAAATAGAAAACTCCAAGAAACAATAATGGATAGCTGTACTGTTCGCTTTCCTGGAAGGAAGACAACCTTTTCAAGAGATGCATGTAGACCAATCAAGGATTTCAAGGCAAAGCCTCACCAACCACCGAGTCATGATAAAAGTAAAATTGAGAAGATTTTTTTTTTATAGGGGGGGGGTTTTCCTTTGGATCAAAAAGTGCTTGTAAAAGCACATCTGCCCAAACTTTAAAAATAAAAGCGGCATCTAAAATTAAGTGGCTGTATGCAGATTAAAAGCCATTGAGTTGCTTTCGCTCTGAGGAATGCATAAATGGCTCTACAGTGGGAAAAGATTCAAAGGAAGAGGAAAAATAGAGTAAACTCAAGCAGAAGTAGCCATTTTTCTTAGAGCTACTTTGAAAAAAGGTATGTAAAGTAAGGTATGCAGTTTTAGAGCAAGGGTGTCCAATCTTGAGAACTTGAATAGCACTGTTGTGCCCCTGTCAGAGTTTGAGGAAGAAGATGAACAGCTGACAGGGAGCGGGTGTGTGGCTCCGTTGGCTGTGGAGGAAACTGGGGAAGGGCAAAGTTGGGTTGGGCAGAGCAGGGAAGAGGTAGAACAAGGGAGAGGGAGTTCAAAGGAAGACCCAGGCCCACCCACCCTTCATCCTACGGCACGCAGGGAGGAACGGAGAAGAGAGCAACATGGATTGTGGCTTACAGGGGAGGAAAAGGCCCTGATTCCCTTCATTAGCCACAGCTGGGAAGAGTTTAAAAGAGATGCATGCTGAGTGCAGCGTCTGCTGGGAACAAACATGAGTTTATCTTGTGTTGACTTTGCTTATCTGTGTTCCTGGCGTCTTCCCAACCGTGTTGAGTTATTGCTATGCCTTCACGTCTGGAATTCTTGCTCCTGCCCTGTCAGACTAATTACCTCATTTTGCCTTGATTGGACTTAAAGTTGCAGTTTTTGTTGACCACGTTTTGGACTTGAGTCCCTGCAGAGAATCCCTGTTCCTAGGAGAGTTTTTCTCCAGCCCAGAAGGTAACCAGGACATGGGGGCAAAGTTGGAAAACATAAAGGGACTCCAACTGATTATCGGACTGCGTTGCCTTTGTGCCACAACCCTTTGGATCATCACAGCACTTAGCAATAGCACTTAGTCTTATATATTGCTTCATAGTACTTCACAGCCCTCTCTACGCAGTTGTACCTGTAATACCTGTAGACTTCAACTCCCCAGAATTCCCTAGCCAACCAGCTGCTCAGCCACAGATTCATATTTATGATGGTTGCCGTGTCCTAAGTCACGGGCTACTTTTGCAGAGTACGCTTCGCTAGCTTGGCAAGATTTGCAAAGAACCAAAGCAAACATTTTTTCCAGATTTTGTTCTATCGTACTTTATTAATTTATTTGATTGTTTTTGTTATTTTTTATTTTTTGTTGTAAATATGGTTTTACATAGTGTAAGCCTCCTCGAGTCTCTATGGGCAAATAGGCAGCAATATACATTAATTAAATAAACAAAACCTCTCTCTGCCTGCCTTAATCCCATTGAAATGCAATTCAAAGGACCTACATGAAGCCATCGCTTGTGTTCTCGCTCCCTCTCCTTTATTCTCCCCTCGTATTGCATGGTGGGATTCAGGAGTGACTCTCAGAGAGGTTTTGAAGGCCTCGTCCAAGGCTTTTGAGCACGGTGGGTATTCCATTCCCTCCGGAGAAGATGGGGCTTATTTGCGGAAGAAGCACAGAATGTTTCCATATCAACACAAGCACACATTATTTCAATTGGAAAAATCAGAAAAGACACAGGCCCTTTGATGCCAATTGCAGCTTTCTTCTTCCATCCACGCAGGGATTCCTCACGGCAACATGTGCCAGGCAAGGATAGGATAGGAATAGAAAATAGAATAGAAATAGGAATGGAATAGAGAACAGAGAAGAGAAGAGAAGAGAAGAGAAGAGAAGAGAAGAGAAGAGAAGAGAAGAGAAGAGAAGAGAAGAGAAGAGAAGAGAAGAGGATAGAGAATAGAATAGAAATAGGAATGGAATAGAGAATAGAATTAGAATAGGATAGAATAGAATAGAGGAGGAGAGAAGAGAAGAAGAGAAGAGAAGAGAAAAAAAGAACAATTACTAGCATAGAATTAGAATAGTATAGAACAGAACAGGAAAGACTAGAATAGAATACAACTGGAATGGAATAGGAATTGAATGGATAGATAATAGAATAGAATAGGAGAATAGAACAGAATAGAGAAGAGAAAATAGAAGAGAAGAGAGAAAAGAAAAGAAACAGAATTAATAGCATAGAATTAGAATAGCATAGAACAGAACAGAACAAAATGGGAGAGAATAGAACAGAACAGGAAAGACTAGAATAGAATACAACTGGAATGGAATAGAATTTAGAATAGAATAGAAATGGAATAGGAATGGAATAGAATAGAGGATAGGATAGGATAGGATAGAAGATAGGAATGGAATAGGAATAGAATAGAATAGAAGGTATAGTAATGGTATGGTATGGTATGGTATGGTAAGGAATGGAATGGAAGATGGACTAGAATAGAAGATGGAATGGAATAGAGAAAAGAATAGAATTAGAATAGAATATAACTAGAGTAGAATAATTTTTAATAAATAAATAAACACTTCTTGCATTTTTGCCCTCCTGTTCCAGGTGATAAAAGAGCATTTGGCTCTGATTTCCCCCCCCACCTACCACACCCAAAGGACAAAAATTAAAATGGCACTGAAAAGAGAGACTTTGACTGTAAGGTTTAAGAAGAGATTGGACAACCATCTGTCTGAAATATTATAGGATTTCCTGCCTGAGCAGGGGGTTGGACTAGAAGACCTCCAAGGTCCCTTCCAACTCTGTTATTCCATCCTATCCTATCCTGGGCTAAATTGAGTTGGGAAAATAATATGACTTAGAAGAGAAAGAACTGGAGAAAAAAGACAAAATGGAAACGCCTGCAGATAAAAGTAGAATGGCTGTGGCGAAAGAAAGCAAAGATACTCTCAAGCGTAATGGATGCCTTGGGAGCGATCCTGAAACATCTGGAGCAGCCCTTGAGCGCCATCGGAAATGACAAAATCCCCATCAGTCAACTTGCAAAAGGCAGCTTCTCTTGGAACAGTTTACATCTTTACAATGATGCATTTAATACCCTCAAGCAACAACATCTGTCTAGCCCAAATCCTTGGGAAGAACCCGATAAGTGGACAAAAAAGCCAGCTCCAGTCTAACCGTCTGGCTGACTATGCAACAAACAACAACAACAATAATAATATAATTAGAACAATGAGACCATTCCATGGGTTATATCTCAATGTACCTTGTCAGCTGTGTAATAAAGTGGCAAACCATAATTAATAAGCATAATTTAAAATTGAGCAAGTCATTGCATCTTTTGTAATACCATCTGTTGTAAAGAAAACAGTGTCTCCAGTTGTTTATATCATTTTTAATAGCTGCCCAGAGTCATGTATTTGAGGTGAATGGCCAGATAAATAGGATAGATAGAAGATTTAGCCAGTTAGATAAACCACGTTCAGCCGTTACACATGATTTCTTCCCTCAGGTTATCATAGATTATACCCGATCCCATAAATTATGCTGCTAAAGGAGCCTTAAGATCGAGTATGCTGTGTGATGCCAGAGATGGTATCATGTCTTCATCCTTTGGTCCCCACTGTAGTGGCTGCTTTTCTCATTGCGCAAGACCAAGAATATCCAGAAACTGATGGTATCAACCTGTGAAAATATCTACAGGCCCCTCACATCCTGGACATAAACTGTTTCAACTCCTTCCCTCAAAATGACGCCATAGAGCACTGCACACCAGAACAACTAGACACAAGGACAGTTTTTCCCCAAACGCCATCGCTCTGCTAAACAAATAATTCCTTCAATACTGTTCAACTATTACAAAGTCTGCACTACCATTACTATCTTCTCATCATTCCTTATCACCCATCCCCTCCCACTTGTGACTGTATGACTCTAACTTTGTCTCTTGTATCCTTACAATTTATATTAACTGTTTCCTAGTACGATTTGATTGCTTATTGAACCCTATGACTATCATTAAGTGTTGTACCTGATGATTCTTGACTCTTGACGAATGTATCTTTTCTTTTATGGACACTGAGAGCTTATGCACCAAGACAAATTCCTTGTGTGTCCAATCACACTTGGCCAATAAAGAATTCTATTCTATTCTAACCTCTGTGGCTGGACAGGTTCCTTCACCTGGGCCTTCACAGCCCATCCCACTAAGTCGTAAACTTTGTAGTTCAACATTCAATACCATCATTCCAGACATTCTTCTAACGAAACTAATCCAGCTAGAGGTACCTGAACCCACTTGTAAATAAGCTTCCTAACAGACAGGAAGCAGCAGGTGAAGCTAGGCAGAATCGCATCTGATACCTGTACAATTAGCACAGGGCCCCCTCAAGGCTGTGTGCTTGCTCCACTTCTCTTCTCCCTATATACAAATGACTGCATCTGAAACGATCCATCTGTTAAAATACTGAAGTTTGCAGATGATACAGTAGTGATTGGTCTCATTCGAAACAACGGCGAATCCGCATACAGACAGGAGGTTGTATAATTTGCCTCGTGGGGTAACCGGAACAATATTGAACTGAACACACTCAAAACCATAGAAATGGTGGTAGACTTTAGGAGAAACCCTCCCATACTACCTCTTCTTACAATACTAGACAACACAGTATCAACAGTACAGACCTTCACATTTCTAGGTTCTACTATATCAAATGACCTAAAATGGGCACCTAACATCAAAAATGTCAACAAAACAGCACAAGAAAGAATGTTCTTTCTGCACCAACTCAGAAAGCTCAAAGTGCCCAAGGAGCTGCTGATACAGTTCTATAGAAGAATTATTGAGTCTGTCATCTGCACCTCTATAACTGTCTGGTTTGGTTCTGCAAACCAACAAGACAGACACAGACTTCAGAGAGTAATTAGGACTGCAGAAAAAACAATTAGAACCCTTTCTGATCAAATTATGACAGCTTCTCAGGAGCTCCAGCTCAAGGAATGAGGTTGCTTCCATTGGACCTGAAATGCCTGCAGAAACGGAGTGGTCTCTCTCCAAGGTACTGAATCTGCCATTAGTCAGTTCTTATCTGAGCCCTTATTGATATGGACAATGGCAGAGTCATGGAACATGGTAATTAGATTCCAAGTTGATTGGTGGAGAAGGAGAACCTCTGGAATCAGTTGTTAATAATTTGTTATGATTATTTCTATGGCTATGCAAGCACAAAGAATCAGGATCGTTCGTAAAGTTGCAGCAAAGAAGATTTATTCAAATCTATACACAAGAATCTGGTCAACTAATGGTCAGCATTAAATTGGCACTAGATGACAGTCAACAGAAGTCAAGAAGGGCTAGACTTAAATCTCTTGCGGCAATGCAAGATTCTAAACTAATGATATGTTTAACTCTGCCCACCAGCTCAGCTTGCTTCTCTCCTACAGCTCCTGGAAAAGAAAGCTTAACTGAACCATGGTTTTATATGATTCATTTTTTTCTCAGTTCAACTGATAGATTCAATACTGGCTGACCGCATGAACTGGATTCATGAATCATACTATGCAAATCTGGAAGGGATTACTTTATGATTTAGTAATTCCAATACAAAGAACTCTGATATTGTACCAGGGTTGACCATGCTCCATGTTTGTTTGAGGGGGTCAACATTTATAATCCTCATCCTCAGGCATCCAAGAGAGGAAAAGGGAAGGTTTACAGCAGCCATGATTTCATTGTGGACACTCTCCTTAATGTTGGTGCTGTCAGGGAAAATCAAGTTTCCAACTGGGCGTGATATGGTCCCTGCCCATTATGACATGCAAAGGGACTGTCATTTGGGGGAGACAATGGAGTTCGGCTGCATCCCCAGCCAGCCACCAACCCACTACATGGACATTTTTGCTTGACTCTTGGAAAAAAATGGACATTTTTTTCCAAGAGTCAAGCAAAACACATTTTGTCCTGGACTGTTGGCAACCTTTTTTCAGCTAACTGCCAGTCTGAAGTCTATTAAGTGGGCAAAGAATAGAGTTGGAAGGGACCTTGGAGGTCATCTAGTCCAACCCCTGTTGAAGCAGGAGACTCTATACCTGTCATGCCCTTGTTAGAATCGGACTCTGAGGGAGAAGAGGAACAGCTGATAGGGAGTGGAGGTTTGGCTCCAGAGGTTGTGGAGGAGGCTGGGGAAGGGCAGAGGCCGGCTGGGCAGTCAGAGGAAGACCCAGGTCCATCCCCTCTCCATCCTAGGGCATGCAGGGAGGAACAGAGAAGGAAACAACTTGGCTTATGAGAGAGGAAGCGGCCATGATCCCCCTCATTGGTTGCAGCTGGGGAGAATAGTATATAAGAGAGATGATTAAAACACAGCATTGCCAGAAGCAAAGCATGTTTTATTCTGGGCTGAAGTTATCTTGGTTGGTGTCTGTCCAACAGACTGTGCCTTGCTATCTCTTTGAAGTTGGTAATTACTTATCCTGATCCGTTGTGGAAATTCCTTCATTGTAGTTTTTTTTTTTTTATTTCACCTTTATTTGCTCATTGACTTCGGACTGTATTGCTTTCTTCTGAAGATTATTTTTGAATAAGTTTAATCTCCAACAGAATTATTGAACAGTGGGGCCACGTTGGAGGCACTAAAGGACATTTATTTACGTTTTGGATTTTATTACGTTTGTGTTACACTCCAGGTTATCACAATACCATTTCAAACAAGTGGCAGTCCAGTCTCTTCTTAAAAACCTCCAGTGATGGAGCACCTGCAACTTCTGAAGGCAACTTCTGTTCCACTGGTTAGTTATTATTCTGTTAGGAAGTTTCTCCTTAGTTCTAGGAAGACAACTCTCACCTAGAAATTTATTATGCATATGCGTGCAAGCTCCAAGCCCCTTTTATTGCCTCCTCCCTGTGTTTGCATTCTTCCAGAAGAAAAATGACAACGGGATTTTTCTTCTCCGTCAACACCCCACTTCCCAAATTGCTAATTTCCCGGAGCATGTCAATATGCCTGCAGCAATATGAATATTCAGAGTCAGCTTTCCAGCTTTTGAATCAGCTGCTGGAAGCCACGGTCTTTCCTATCTTCGTTTCACAGATGAGGGTTAACCAGCCAGGGCCATCATTCATCCTCTGCTAAAAATGAGCTGCTCAGCATCCCAGCAAACTCCTGCAAACTCTTGCCTTTCGCAGATATAATAAGCAGGTTAGACAGCGGTGATCCCAGGCTGTCGAAGAGACCAAATCTTCAAAGTTTGAGTTTGCTAAAGCAATAATAAAGGTGAAGGTTCCCCTTGCACATATGTGCTGGTCATTTCTGGCTCCGGGGGGTGGTGCTTGTCTTCGTTACAAAGCCAAAGAGCCAGAGCCAAAGACGTCTCTGTCAGAGGTGTTATTCAGCAGGTTCTGACTGGTTCTGGAGAACCAGTAGCAGAAATTTTGAGTAGTTGGGAGAACCGGCAAATCCCACCTCTGACTGGCCCCGCCCCTATCTATTCTCTGCCTCCCATTGAGTCCCAGCTGATTGGCTGGGTCTTCTTTGGTTGCCCTGCACAGGAGAACAGAGCTGGAAAGCAGGTTAGTGGGGTGGGGAGGGAATGAGGGATTTTGCAGTATTCTTCCCCTGCCATGCCCACCAAGCCATGCCCATAGAACTGGTAGTAAAAAAAATTGAATCCCACCACTGGTCTTCGTGGTCATGTGGCCGGCATGACTAAACACCAAAGGCGCACGGAATGCTGTTTCCTTCCCACCAAAGGGGTCCCTATTTTTCTACTTGCATTTTTTAACCTGCTTTCGAACTGCTAGGTTGGCAGAAGCTGGGACAAATCACGGGAGCTCACTCTGTTACGCAGCGCTGGGGATTCGAACCGCCGAACGGCCAACCTTTCTGATCAACAAGCTCAGCGTCTTAGCCACCGAGCCACCAAGTCCCATAAATAGTACTTACACACTAAACCAAGGACTCTCAACCTGTGGTCTGCGGACCTCTGGGAACACTGGGATGTCACTGGAGATCTGTGAAGGCTTGAAGAAACGCTCTGATCTAAATCTTGAGATATGTCTTGGTAGTCGTGGCCATGGTCCGTGGCCAGAAAAGGTATTTAAAGGGGGTCCGTGGTGAAGAACAGGTTGAAAACCACTGTAGTAAAACTATCATCAGTCAAAACCCAACACCACTTTGTGCGTAATGAGGTATGCAAGCTAGTCATGGTGTTTAGCAAGCCACTGTTCGTGGTTGGTGAGCGGCATCAACTTCTTTCATGGTGGTTTATTTGGCAGTCCCTGGTTAAATCCACCGCAGGCCATGGTTAAGCGTATCAGGTAGCATGGGGAAGTGAGTTTTCTGACCTTCTGGAGCAGTGTTTCTCAAGGTTGGCAATTTGCAAAAAGGGGTGGACATCGATTCCCAGAGTTCCCCGGCCAGCATGCATCCTTCACCTTTGACTCCTGCCGTTAGGCGCATGCTGGCTGGGGAATTCTGGGAGTTGAAGTCCACCCATTTTCAGGTTGCCAAGGGATATGGCTGTTCGAGATGTTGCTTGGAGATTGGCCATTAAAGGTCTCCTTTGGAAGAGCTGACTGGCAATGGAAGGCATCTCAGAGATAAATTACTTGGATTCCAATCTTGAAAAAACCTTCCAAACTCAAAAGATAGTCTTGTTTTTTCCCTTCCTCCCAGATCTCAGGAGACTTTAGCCAAGGAAGTGAATAAAATACCTCTTGCATGGAGATGAGAATAATAATAGCGCATAAGCATTGTACAACCCAGCTATGCCTGGGCTCTACCAGGCAGAAAAGCTCTTCGGGTCTTGCAGGGGATCTAAGGTGAGGGAGGGAATTGCTCTCTATTCAGCCTGGGGGGACAACCCAAATCTCTGGGGAGAAAGTCCAGCTTAAGGAGCAGCAGGTAAAGAAGGAGGAAAAGTAGGGTAGGACCTGGTTTATATTTGGATGGGAGACCACAAGGAAATCCCACCACACTGGAAAACTGAATATCCTCCTTATGGACCGGCAAGCCATTTCAGACTCATAGTACATCGAATTGTGCCCCAATTCCAGGACGCCTCTTCATATTTCAACCCCCACCATGCTGACAGGGTTTAACTGGGCTGAAGCTGGACCGGCTGATGAGCGTCTTCCTCCTTCTCCTCCTCCTCCCCTCCTCTCCCCCTTCTCCTCCTCTCTTCCACCTCCTCCTCCTCCTGTCTTCCTCCTCCTCCTCTCTTCTTCCTCCTCCCCACCTCTCCCCCTCCTCCTCCTTCTCTTCCTCCTCCCCTCCTCCTCCTCCCATTCTCCCCCTCTCCCCTTCCTCCTCCTCCTCCTCTCCCCCTCCTCCCCTTCCTCCTTCTCGTTCTCCCCCCCCCAGGAGGCAGCTGATCCAGCAAACTGGAGGCTTTAAAAAGAGACCGGATCAGCGATTTGTCTGAAATGCTGTAGGTAGGGTCTCCAGCTAGAACAGGGGGTTAGACTAGAAGACCTCCAAGGTCCCTTCCAACTCGTTATTTTATTATTCTCTCGAGGTTCCCCCTCCCGCCCCGTCCGCCCGGCTCGGGGGAGGAGCCAAGGGCTCCCCCGCCCCTGCGCAACGCCCTCTCCGGCCCCTCCCGCCGCCTGCTGTAGCCTCCCCTCCCCTCTGCCTCCTCCTTCCCCTCCCGCTCGGCTGCCACTCACGTTGGAGCGCCGGCCGCCGCTGCTGCTGCTGCTGCCAGTTCTGGCTCTGGATCACCTGCCCGGCGGCGGCGGCGGCGGCAGCGGCAGCGGCGGCGGGGAAGGAGCAAGGGCTTCCTGGGCTCCCCGCCGGTGGTGCCAGCCCGGCCGCCTTCCTCTTCTTCCTCCTCCTCGGCCGCCAGCGCCGCCAGCCGCGGGTATATGGAGAGGAGCTCGCTGCGGCAGCTCATCCAGGAGCAGGTGAGCCAGCCCGCGCAACGGGACCGGGGCGGGTTGCGTAGCAATCGGGGCCGGGGTGGGCTGGGGGCTCTGCCGACGGGGTCTCCATCCGAGACTCAAATGCCCGCCAACCTTCCTCCGGAGGGGAGGGGAGGCGGGGGGAAGGCTCCCACTTCCCTGCCCGGCTGCGCGGATCCATCCTTTGGATGCGCGCAGCCGGGCAGGGAAGTCGGCCACGGCACGCCTTTGGCTCGGGGTGGAGCGTCGCGCAAGTCGGGCGCGAGTTGGCGCTGGAGGGAGGCGGCTGGATCGGGCGCAGGGCGTTTGCCTTTCATTAATGAGGAGGGGGGAGGCATGCCAAGGCTTAACGTTGCTCCAGTGGTGGGGTCGGAAGGATTTGGGGGGTGCCTCTTAGCCTTTGGAGCCGGTGCCAAAGGAAGAGGCGCCGGCTGCAACTCGCTGCCCTCCAGGGTCGGCTTGGAACGGGCGGCTACGTGGGGCAACGTGCAACAGTACCACGCCGTGCCCGTCACCCCTGGCATGGCAATGCTCGGCCTGAATCCAAAATAACAGGCGCATGAGTTGCAGGTGGGGACGAGGGTGGGGAGGGCAGAAACTCGGACTGGGATGGTGGTGGTGTGTGATGCCCCAGGCTTCCAAGAATGAGCTTGGGGGGGTCCCCTAGTAATGCATTAACCAAGTGCCCCCCCCCCCTTTCCTGGAAGAATCAGACCATCCGGGCTGGGCTGCCTTCACCATCATACTGGGAGCATCTGGAAAGCTGTTTCCTCCAGATTTGGCACCGACCAGGAGGGAGAATTTGCTCCCCTCCTTGGATTGCCAGCCTGGGGGAGAGGAGGTTTAATGCAAAATAACAGAGTGCGAAGGGACCTTGGAGGTCATCTAGTCCAGTGGTCGCCAACCAGTGAGCCAGGGACCACTGGTGGTCCATGAGAAAATTTTGGTGGTCTGCAGAGAAATGTCACCCCCAAAGCAATTAATCCAGGCTGCGCTGGAACACAAGGCTGTGCCGCCCACATGGCCCGCGGGAACACAAGGCTTGTGTCGCCTGCATTGTGAACAAGACGAGGTAGTGAGGGGAGGGGAGAAAGGGCGGAGGGGGGGAACTTGCCCCCTCGCCCCACGCGCCTGGCCTGGCCACCGGGCTGCTTTTTTCCGCTTCTTTCTTCTTCTTCTTTTGGCTGCACGCAAGGAAAGCAACAAAAGTCTTTCTTTCTTTCCCCCAAACTCCTCCAGAAATGAGTCTTTGAGTCTCAAACAGTTTGTAAATAGTCCCATGGAAGTCTGCCAAAGTCCTTCAGGATAAGTCTGATAAGCACCCACCTTTTTCTGCCTTGAAATGCTGCCAAAGACTAAATGTCCAATTAGTTATACGAGGCCAACCGGAGCACAAATTCAACACCGAGGTTCAGGTTTCAAACCGACCAGTACAAACAAAGTTGCTTCCTGCAAAGGTTCCTGTCCCTTTGCTTCTCCTTTATGTCTTATGGGAGGAGCCAATCACCTCCAAGCCTTGCTCTTGAGTCGCCCCTTTTGTCTTAACTGTTCTTGCCTTCTGGCAACTCTGTGCACACACGCACTGGGAGCAGGCTCCCCTTGTTCCTCGTCCTCGCTGCTGTCAGATTCTGGAGGCTCCGGAGTCAGCCCCCCACTCCCAGATGGCCTTGACCCCATCTCTATATCAGACGCAAGACCCTCATCTGAGTCCTCCCCAAACTCCTGGACTGGCCCGTGTTTCTCCCCACTGTCCGACTCTGCTGCCAGAGGACCAGAACAATAGGTATAAGAATAAACATGAGTATGAATACAGGAAATAGGTACGAATAAATGTGGACAATAAGACAGGGACTGTAGGCACAATGGTGCACTTATGCATGCCCCTTACAGACCTCTTAGGAATGGATATTCTCTCCCTTCTTTTCTCTCCTCCCTCCATTCTTTTCTCTCCCTTCCTTCCTTCCTTCCTTCCTTCCTTCCTTCCTTCCTTCCTTCCTTCCCTCCCTCCCTCCCTCCCTCCCTCCCTCCCTCCCTCCCTTCCTTCCCCTTCCCTGTTCTCCTTCCTTCCCCCTTCCTTCCTTCTTTCTTTTCTTCCTTCCTTCTTTTATTTTGTTTTATTTATTTGATTTGTCAATCACTTACAAATAATAGATAAAAGTATAAATATGAATACAAGAAATAGGTACAAATAAATGGGGACAATAAGACAGGAACGGTAGGCACAATGGTGCACTTATGCATGCCCTTTACAGACCTCTTAGGAATGGAGTGAGGTCAATAGTGGATAGTTTAAGGTTAAAGGCATGGGGTTAGAGGATGTAACAACAGAATCAGGTAGTGCATTTCAGGCATTGACCACTCTGTTGCTGAAGTCGTACTTTCTGCAATCGAGTTTGGAGCAGTTTACATTGAGTTTGTATCTGTTGTGTGCTCTTGTATTGTTGCGGTTGAAGCTGAAGTAGTCATTGACTGGTAGGACATTGTAGCAGATAATTTTATGTATTACGCTTAGGTCCAACCTTAAGTGGCGTAGTTCTAGGTTGTTCAAGCCCAAAATTTGAAGCCTGGTGGTGTAGGATAGTCTGTTGCGAGCAGAGGAGTGTAGTACTCTTCTCATGAAATACTTCTGCACTCACTCAATTGTATTAATGTCTGATATACAGTGCGGATTCCAGACAGATGATCTGTATTCAACTTTGTTTTTTCTTGAAGACATTTTGCTTCTCATCCAAGAAGCTTCTTCAGCTCTTCTTTACCTTTGGGACAACCCTGGCCTGACTTGAGAACCTCCATAGACACACATCTTAAAAGATGCCACGGTTGAGAAACACTGCATTAATCTAACCAACATTGGAGAGGAATGGGTTATAGCTCAGCGTGTTCCTTTGTCGTGGTATATTTTTGGGATGTCTTGGATAGTTTCTAACTTTGAGCTGTGTGAATGTAGCACTTGTGTTCTGTTGATCGGGGTTTCAAAGTTGTGTGAACCCAACCATGAGGTGCTGATAGCTAGAGAGCGCTCTTGATGGCTTCTGGGCATGGGATCTATGAAAAGTATACAAGTTCAAATAGGCAGAAGTCCAAAACTTGGAAGAAGTTTGAGAGTTGAAGTCTCAACTCTTTGTTGGTTTTGCTGCAATCCTCTTTATATTTACTCAGCAGTGAACTTCTGTATTGGATAGTTCAATAAAGAGAGTAAATCTGTGTGCCTTTACTCAGAAATGAATCCCTCCAGACTCAGTTGAGCTTACTCTCTTGTAAGCGTACTCAAACTTCACAGACTGGGCATGTAGCTTTTAGGAAATTCATAGGGCAGAAGTCTCCAAACTTGGCAACCTTAAGACTTATGGATTCGAACTCCTAGAATTCTCCAGCCAGCATTAGCTGGAGAATTCTGGGAGTTGAAGTCCACAAGTCTTCAAGTTGCCAAGTTTGGGGACTCCGTCATAGGCTATCCATCTTTATATTCCTTTTTGTGAAATGGGAAGAGGAACAACATTTTATTGAGTCAAGACAGCTTCGTTGAGTTCAATATTCAACTTGCCTGGTTGTTTCTCTGGAAATATATGTTTGCTTGTAAATTAGCTCAGCTTCCCAAACCATAACGTACCGGATGAGCCCATAATGCAGCTTGGCTCTCTTGCTAGAGACAACTGCCATGAATGGGATTCTTTGGTATTGCCTGCTGCGTGCTACTTTTGTGATGAGAGACTTTGATTTGCACTGAAGAAAAAAAAACTGGCACGAGCATTCCTCTGCTTAAAATAGTACAACCGTATCTTGGCCGTTTTATTGCACAGATAAGAACAGAAGTGTGTTCACTGCGTCAGGATTTTGCACATGTAAAGAGCAGGGTGTTCAACAAATCCTGCTTCGTGTTGTTGCTAGGGAAGCAACAGATACTATATTTTCCAGTGCTTGTGTGTAGACGTGAATGTAAGGAGTGAGTTGGCAAACAGGAGTTGGTGGTTCCCTGGCTAGGAAAACCTGAGAGGTGAGCATAAGTCCCACGCTCCCAAAAAAAGAAAAGCCAAGGATCTGTTGGCACTGAGATGTAGAAGAAAACAGCCTCACATTTAAACTCTGGAGCGCAAAACCTGGTGCAGAAGTTTTAACATATGGATTGTATATGTATATGATTCCCTTTGTCTCTGCAAGAAAGAAGCTTATTGGTATGATTTTTTTTTTGCTGGGTGAGCCACTTTCTGAATAAGAATCTAAGTTTTGTTTGAGAGGCCTGTTTGGTGTAGTGGTGAAGGTGCTGGCCTAGAAACCAGGAGCCTGGGAGTTCTAGTCCTGCCTTAGACATGAAAGCCAGCTGGATGATTTTGGACCAATTGCCAGGGGACTGTGAGTTCTAGTCCTGCCTTAGGCATGAAAGCCAGCTGGGTGACTTTGGACTAATCACCAGGAGACTGTGAATTCTAGTTCCACCTTAGGCATGAAAGCCAGCTGGGTGACTTTGGGCCAATCACCAGGAGACTGTGAGTTCTAGTCCTGCCTTAGACATGAAAGCCAGCTGGGTGACTTTGGACCAGTCACTAGGAGACTGTGAATTCTAGTTCCACCTTAGGCATGAAAGCCAGCTGAGTGACTTTGAGCCAATCACCAGGAGACTGGGAGTTCTAGTCCCACCTTAGGCGTGAAAGATGGCTGAGTGACTTTGAGCCAATCCTATTCTTTCAGCCCAGCCCGCCTCACAGGGTAGCTGTTGTGGGGAAAATAAGAGGAGGAAGAAATCTTAGGTATGTTCACCACTCTCAATTATTTATTTGAACTATAAAAGTTGGATCAAAATTGAATAAATGAATTTCAGCCCAGCTGTGATTTGCTGCTGGGCTTGTGAGAAGAGTGCAAGAAATGCATTGGACCATAAATACATCCGTAATGCTTTGGCGCATGCAAGACCAACAGGCCACACTTCCCAAAAGAGGTTGTTGTTTTTTTTCCCTGCCTCTTCTCTGTGTTCATTGGGCTGTTTGAGAGAGAGAGAGACCAGGTTGGACTGAACAGGTTTCCTCTTTGTCTCCAATTCTGGCTTCATCTATTACTCATTTTGGTCTTGCATTCTCTGCAGCTTTTTCCACCAAGCAGAATAGCGGAGTGGGAAGGCACCTTGGAGGTGTTTCTTGTCCATCCCCTACTCAAGAAGGAAAGTTTATACCATTTCAGACAAATCAGAGCTGGTATCCAGCAGGTTCTGACCAGTTCTGGAGAACCAGTAGCAGAAATTTTGAGTAGTTCAGAGAATCTGCCAATCCCACCTCTGACTGGAGATTTTACAGTATATCCTTCCCTAGCCATGCCCACCAAGCCACACCCACAGAACCAATAGTAAAAAATTTTGAATCCCACCACTGAGACAAATAGCTGTCCAGTCCCTTCTTAAAAACCTCCAGGGAAGGGCAATCAACAACTACTGCCTCCAGTTTTGGTACCACACTATAAAAAAGATGTTGAGACTCTAGAAAAAGTGCAGAGAACAGCAACCAGGATGATTAGGGAACCGGAGGCTAAAACATACGATGAACGGTTGCAGGAACTGCGAATGGATAGTCTAGGGAAGAGAAGGACCAGAGGAGACATGAGAGCAATGTTTCAATATTTGAGGAGTTGCCATAGAGAGGAAAGGGTCAAGCTATTTTCCAAGGCACCTGAAGGCCAGACAAGGAATAATGGATGGAAACTGAACAAGAAGAGAGTCAACCTGGAAATACAGAGGAATATTCTGACAGTAAGAACAATCAACAGATGGAACAGAAGTTGCCTTCATAAGTTGTGGGAGCTTCATCCCTGAAAGCTTTCAAGACGAGATTGGACTGCCATTTGTCAGAAATGGTGTAGGATCTCCTGTTTGGACAAGTATTGGACTAGATAACCTACAAGGTCCCTTTCAACTCTGTTAATGTAAATGAAGAGAAGTCAGGCTTCTGAAGCTAAAATGTACCTCTGATGAATTGTTCTCCCTGTCTGGAAATTTCTCCTTATTTCTAGGCTGCATCTCTCCCAAGCAATGCAGCCCAGGATAGAAAACCCAATTCTCCCATTATTTCCCCTATCACATGCCGAGCACCTGTGCTGGTAAATGGGTTGCCTTTTCCTCTCGTTCTCTTGCCTGATCCTGGATGTGCATTTGAGGCTGTGCAAGAACTCACAAAAGAATCTACTTCTGTAAATGTGCGACCTAAATAATCCACGGGAAAAGCTTTGCTTCTCTCCTACCAACTTGCTAAGGGAGAGATAAAGAGCAGCTGGGCCGAGAAGTGAAGCTTTAATTGTAATCCTTCTGGTATTTACAAAGAGAGGGATGCACCCACATCTGCCAACATCCAAATTTTGGGGCTTTCACTCTTTTGCTAAATCAGGATCTATGAAGTCTGGAGCTCCCAAATGTTGCATGTTTTATACAGTGATATAGAATAGAATTCTTTATTGGCCAAGTGTGATTGGACACACAAGGAATTTGTCTTAGTGCAAATGCTGTCAGTTTACATAAAAGAAAAGATACATTCCTCAAGAGTCAAGAATCATAAGGTACAACACTTAATGATAGTCATAGGGTACAATAATCAATCAAATCATACAGTCAATATAAATCGTTAGGGTACAAGTGATAAAGTTACAGTCATACAGTCATAACTGGGAGGAGATGGGTGACAAGGAGGGATGAGAAGATTAATAACGATAGTAGTGCAGACTTTGTAAATAGTTGGACAGTGTTGAGGGAATTATTTGTTTAACAGAGGGATGGCGTTCAGGGAAAAACTGTTCTTATGTCTAGTTGTCTAGACATATCTTTTTTTAGGTAATTAGGGCAAAGAAGCAACGTCGAGTTAGCCACACCCACCCAGTCACATGACCACCCAGCCAGTCATTAGGGCAGAGACCCGCTTGCTAAAAAATTTGAAGCCTACCCCTGTTCCCAACTCCTGCTCTAGCCTACTTATTCCCCTTAAGATCGTGTTTCTCAACCTTGGCCAATAAGAAGATAGGTGGGCTTCAACTCTCATAATTCTCCAATCAACTTAAGAGTCCACAAGAATCGAGGGGATAGATAAACTGCCTGTATGCATTATTACCAGCCCTTCAACCTTGGCAACTTTAAAATATCTGGACTTCAACTCCCAGAGTTCATGGTGGCCAGGGAATTCTGGGAGTTGAAGTCTAGACACTGTAGCATTGCTTGGGTTGAGTGACAAGCTGGGAAACATGCATTTGGTTCCAGCCATACCTTGTTTTATTGCCGTTCACTTTATTATGTTTAGTTATTTTTACAAGACCCTCCACCAGCAAAACTATTGTGACTCCTGAAGGGCTCCAGTGAGGCTTAGCACTTTTTAGCAATAAAGTATTTTTTAACTTAAGACAGGTCCATCTTAAAACACAATGCGATTGAGCGCTTTAATAGACTACGGTATAGCATAAACATCATTTTTATATGCACTGCGAAATCAAAACATTTGTGTGGCTCACTTTATTGCAATATTTGCTTTCTTGCATTGGTCCAGAACCAAACCAGCAAGATCTTTGACACAGGCCATAATTTTGTTCTTGTTCCAGTTGTAGAATTAATGCTAGACTAGGTGAGCTGTCCAGCACTTATGTTCTTAAATACTAGGATAATACAACTCAAGAAGGAATGCTGCCAATAAGATGATAAGAACATATGTGGAAGGGTTTTTTTTTTAATTAAAAAAAGAGGGTTTATAATGCTGCCTTTACTCAGGGTCAGCTTGGCATAAAAGAGACATTTAGACAGAGAAAGCAACAAAGATGATTAGGGGACTGGAAGCTAAAAGATATAAGGAACAGTTGCTGGGACTGGGTATGTCTAACTTTGATGAAAAGAAGGACTACGGGTGATATGATAGCAGTCTTCCAATATCTGAGGGGCTGCCCCAAAGAAGGGGGAGTCAAGCTATTCTCCAAAGCCCCTGAGGGCAGGACAAGAAGCAACGGATGGAAACTGAACATAGAAAGAAGAAAAACCTAGAACAACGGAAACATTTCCTAGCAGTGAGAACAATTAATCAATGGAATGACTTGCCTTCAGATGTTTTGGGTGATCCATTGCTGGGGGTTTTCCAGAAAATATTGGATAGCCATTTGTCTGGAATGACATAAGGTCTCCTGCTTGAGCATGGGGTTGGACTAGAAGACCTCCAAGGTCCCTTCCAACTCTGTTATTCTGTTAAATTCCCCTTAAGCCACCATTCCTGAGAAGTAGACTGTACATCTTCCTGATTCATACTATTTGCAGAAAGTGGGGATATGTATGTATGTAGCCTGTTTCCCTCAAAAATACAACCTACCCCGAAAGTAAGCCCTAGCTTGATTTTTACATGTGTGCCCAATATAAGCCCTGCCCCTCAAAATAAGCCCTAATTAAGATCCCGCCCACTCCAGAGTGCTCAGATAAAAATTACACTACTGCTTAACTTTGGACAACTGTAACCAGGCCTCGCACACCCTGATTTATTCTGCAGCTGGCAAGGCTTTCCTGAAGGCCTCTGTAGATCGATCCGGAGCTCCGTTATCGGCTGCAAAGGTCTTCAGGAAAGCCTTTCCAGCCTTGCTGGCTGCAGAAGAAGTTCCTGAAGGCCTCTGACAGCGAAAAGGAGGCTGCAGGCAACACGCTTAAGTGAGGTTAAGTGGATGACCTCCCCGAAAATAAGACCTGGTGCCTTTTTTTGGTGGGGGGGAAATATAAGACAGGGTCTTATTTTGGGGAAAATCTGATATGTATATATGTATAATGCATGCATGCATGCATGTGTGTGTATGCATGTATGTATGTGACTTGTTTCCTGCCCATCTTGCATAGAAGGGATTCCAGGCAGTTTCCAAACATTAAAATCCAATAAAACATTGAAGCCATAAGTAATCCTCATAATAGTAATAATTTACAACAGTAAGATGGGAAGAAAGAGAGCAAGATGCGAAAAGGTGGGAGATAGGGTTTCGTCTCGATCCGATAGCCATCTCCAAAGTGATTCATCCCCACTGGGACCCCAGGCCAAGTGGTAGAACCAGGTCTTCAGGCCCTTAGGGAAGGTCAGAAAATACAGGGTGGATTTCACCTTGGTTGGGGGAGGTACAATGTTCCAAAGGGGAAGAAGGACAGCAGGAAAGGCTCTCGTCCTGGACTCCCCCAGCCCAAATTTCTTTGACTGACGGGGTTTGCAGCAGTGGTGGGATTCAAATTTTTTTATTACTGGTTCTGTGGGCGTGGCTTTGATGGGCGTGGTGTGGTTTGGTGGGTGTGGCTTGGTGGGCGTGGCAGGGGAAGGATCCTGCAAAATCCCCATTCCCTCCCCACCCCACTAACCTGCTTTTCAGCTCCTTTCTCCTGTGCAGGGCAACCAAAGAAGACCCAGCAGATCAGCTGGGACTCAATGGGAGGCAGAGAAGAGATGGGGTTGGTGGGGCCAGTCAGAGGTGGGATTGGCTGGTTTTCCGAACTTACTCACAATTCCCGCTACTGGTTCTCCAGAACTGGTCAGAACCTGCTGAATACCAGCCTTGGTCTGCAGCATGTCCCCTCTGTTGGCACAGGGGAGTCGGACCAATTCCATTGGGATGAGACGATCCCTCAAATAATAACCTAGACTTCGAATTGGATCCAGAAGCAAACCGGCAGCCAGTGCAGTTTGGTGTAACCTGGGCCACCTTATGGGCCCCACCAAAAGCTGGACATCTCCCCAACATTTCCAACTTAGATTTAGATTAACAGAGTGGGAAGGGACCTTGTAGGTCATCTAGTCCAATCCCCCTGCCCAAGCAGGAGACCCTACACTATTTATGACAGATGGCGGTCCAGTCTCTTCTTCAAAGCTTCCAGGGATGAAGCTCCCACTACGTCCAAAGGCAACTTCTGTTCCATGGGTTGATTGTTCTCACTGTCAGAAAATTCCTCCTTATTTCCAGGTTGAATCTCTCCTTGTTCAGTTTCCATCCGTTATTCCTTGTCTGGCCTTCAGGTGCTTTGGAAAACAGCTTGACCCTCTCCTCTCTGTGGTAGCCCCTCAAATATTGGAAGACTGCTCTCCTGTCTCCCCTGGTCCTTCTCTTCCCTAGACCAGCCATGCCCAGTTCCTGCAACCGTTCATCGTATGTTTTAGCCTCCAGTCCCCTCATCATCCTGGTTGCTCTTCTCTGCACTCTTTCTAGAGTCTCAACATCTTGTTTACATCTCTTCTTTGTGGCAAGCCCTGAGATATTGGAATACTGCTATCATGTCCACCCTATCCTTCTTTTCCTTAAAATAGACATGTTTTCTGTCCATCCATGATTCTCTCAGATGTTTATCTCTTTCTTTCTTTCTTTCTTTTTCTTTCTTTCTTTCTTTCTTCCTTCCTTCCTTCCTTCCTTCCTTCCTTCCTTCCTTCCTTCCTTCCTTCCTTCCTTCCTTCCTTCCTTCCTTTCTTTCTTTCTTTCTTTCTTTCTTTCTTTCTTTCTTTCTTTCTTTCTTTCTTTCTTTCTTTCTTTCTTTCTTTCTTTCTTTCTTTCTTCCTTCCTTCCTTCCTTCCTTTATTTCTCTCATCTTTCTTTCTTTCTTTTGCTTTAGAGAATAGCTTTACTCCCTCCTCTCTGTGGCAGCCCCTCAAATATTGGAAGACTGCTATCATGTCTTCCCTGGTCTTTCTCTTTACTAGACTAGCCACGCCCAGTTCCTGCAACTGTTCTTTGTATGTTTTACCCTCCAGTCTCCTAATCCTCTTGGTTGCTCTTCTCTGCACCTTTTCTAGAGTCTTAACATCTTTTTTATAGTGTGGCGACCAAAACTGGATGCAGTACTCTAGGTGTGGTCTTACTAAGGATTTATAGAGGGGTTGCAGAGAACTTGCAGAAAGCGTGCTGAAAAATTTCACACACACACCAGTCCTCTGATCTGCAGATGCAACCCCTAAGGGGAAAAATCCTCTGCATAAATGGATGACTCTGAACCTGTGGGCCCATCGCTGAAGTCTTCCAACGCCCCGTAAGTATCTGAGCGTCAAGATTTGCTCAGGAGTGAACTCCAGGACCTGGTGGGCGAGGCGAAGCGATAAGTTGCCTGCAGCTGGAGATGACTTTCGTTGTGCGTATTTCTCTTTCTCACCAGCCTCCCAAAGCCTCCTTTGCCCTCCCTGTTGTAAACATTGTGAGGTTTTCTTCCCTGGGGATAATAAGTATATGTGCGTGTGTGTGTACCATTCTGCCACACATAGAAATCTTTGGTTATTGAACACCATCAGCTAGGTGTTGCAATCCTTTTAGGGCATTGCAGCCTTGGTAACCACATACACACACACACACACATACACACACACACAGAGGCTGCATGTTTATTAAGGCAAAAGTGCTGGTCTTCATCAAACATTCATCAAAGCCCCTCGCTTCCTATTTCACAGCCTCTGCATGGCCCAGCTGCTCTCTGTCTTACCAAGAATAGTCTGGAAAAAATAAAAATAAAAACAGATTTCCTCAACCTTCAGCACTGCTTGCTATCTCTCTGATTAGCAGAGAGAGATTCGGGGGGGCTTCTGTGTGCCCCATAGATGTGGGGAAAGTCAAAGGGTTGAGACTTTTCTAGCAAAAGCTCAGATTCCTGTAAGATGTTATGGGAAACTTGGTTCCCGAAGAGGAAAAAGAGTGCATGACTGAGAACAAATATAATATAAAGTCTCCTGGCTTGGGAAGGGGGCTGGACTAGAAGACCTACAAGGTCCCTTCCAACTCTGTTATTCTGTTCTGTTCTGTTCTGTTCTATGCTATTCCATTTTCCACACCATTCCATTCCATTCCATTCTTCTGTTCTGTTCTATTCTATTCTATTCTATTCTATTCCATTCCATTCCATTCTACTCTTCCATCTTCTTTTTCCATTCCATTCCATTCTATTCTATTTTCTATTCTATTTTCCATTCCATTCTATTCTATTTTCTATTCTATTTTTCTATTCTATTCTGATTTCTTAATTCTATTCTAATCTAATCTAATCCAGAGTTGTACTCAATTCATAATAACTTCACGAACTCATCCACACGACTCCCTTACAGGTAGTCCTCAATTGGCAACCAAAATTGGGGGCCAGAACTTCCATTGCTAAGCAAGGTGGTTATTACATGAGTTGCATTCCATTTTGCAACATTTTTTGTTACGGTTGTTAAGCAAATCCTTGGTGTTGTTACGTGGATCATGTGGTTGTCAGAAGCCAGCTGGGAAAGTCAGAAACAAGGATGACAAGAGCCCGGGATACTGCAACCATCCTTAAAGGCATGCCAGTTGCAAATTATCCAAATTTTGATCACGTGATCATGGAGATGCTCGGATGGTCATAAATGGAAGGATTGGTTGTAAGTGTTCCCCCCTCTTTCTTTCTTTTTTGCTATTGTAACTTTAAAATGGTCCCTAAATGAATGATTGTAAATTGAGGATTACCTCGGGTTGAAAATGTATCCTACACAGTGGTGGGATTCAAATTTTTTTACTACCGGTTCTGTGGGCGTGGTTTGATGGGCGGTAGTGTGGCTTGGTGGGTGTGGCTGGGGAAGGATACTGCAAAATCTCCATTCCCACTAACCTGCTTTCCAGCTCCATTCTCCTGTGCAGGGCAACCAAAGAAGACCCAACTGATCGGTTGGGACTTGAGAGGCAGAGAATGGAGGGGGGGGGGGC
Organism: Bungarus multicinctus; assembly: GCA_023653725.1. Taxonomy (NCBI): domain Eukaryota; kingdom Metazoa; phylum Chordata; class Lepidosauria; order Squamata; family Elapidae; genus Bungarus; species Bungarus multicinctus. The sequence continues at coordinate 12,009,643 of CM042842.1, read as the reverse complement.
GGCAGTCAGAGGCGATATTTGCCGGTTCTCTGAACTACTCAAAATTTCCCCTACCGGTTCTCCAGAACTGGTCAGAACCTGCTGAATACCAGCTCTGATCTCACCCCTGATTTTTAGAAACCCTGTTCTGCCCTCAAACTTTGCTCGAGAGGTTGACTTTTCTGTTTGATCCCAAACATCGCATTTGTGCAGAAGAAGACAATTCTGAGATGGATCATAATTCGCGATCCAAATGAATTATTTTGCAGCGAACGGCCTGATGGCCCTGTTGCTGATTATTTTTCCCTTCTCCTTTGACAGCTTGATCCCAAAAACACTGGTTTCGTTGGGGTGGAGACCTTCGCCAGCCTGATCCACAGCCATGAACTCCCTCTGGACCCTGCGAAACTGGAGATGTTGGTGGCCTTGGCACAGAGCAATGATGAGGGTCAGATCTGCTATCAGGAGCTGGTAGATCTGGTCAGTGGCGTGAGTACCAGCAGCTGTACGATGGCTGGGTCAGAGTCTCTGAGCATGGATGGCCTACGTTTTCCACTTCTGTAGACCAACATTTCTCAACCTCAGCATGGTGTTCAATTCTCAGAATTCCCCTCTCATCTTAAAGCTGCTACGGTTGAGAAATGTTGCTTTCTTGCAGACATTTCATTACCTAAATAGGGATCATCAGAAGGTGGCTAAACCCCTTTCTAACACTGATACTGTTATCTAGTTGGGTAATGAAATGTCTGAAACATCTGTCAAGGTTGGCTGGGAGTTGCTACTTGTGGAGACAATTCTGGAGAAGTAGTCTCTACTTTTCTGCAATTGGTCAAGAACAGGCATTTCAGGACCTGGGAGAGCTCCCACAAGCCATGAGACTCGCTCATGGGCTCCAGAAAACAGGTCACCCTGAAAGAAAACTAGGACAGGTTGAAATCTGAAGAGGCAGACTTTTCCTTTTTTCTCTTCCTGACCATTCAAGCAAAGATGGACCTTATTTATGGACAGTTGCAGAGATAACTTGGGTAGTGGTTAAGGTGTTAATTTAAACTATGAATATCTGGCAGCCAAAAAGGTGTTTCACTTCTTATTCAAGAAGCTTCTTCGTTCTGAAGAACTGAAGTTCTTCAAAAGAAGTTACTTGGATGAGAAGCAAAATGTCTTCAAGGAAAAAAAAAAACAAGAAGGTCCAGTTGCCTTTTGAAAAAGCACTTTTGGGGTATTGTCAGGCGCAAATGACTAGGAGCATTTCTTGAGTTCAAAACACAGAAGAGTTTATGATTGCTATCTGTAATAACAAGAATCAGGTCAACTAACAGTCAAAGTAAATCAGCATTAGATAAAAATGGAATTCACAGGAGGCAGGGCTTGGTTTCTTTGTGGCAATGCAATGATTCCAAACGGATGACATGTTTAACCCCACCTTCCAGATCAGCCCATTGTTCCCTTATATCAGGGGTCGGCAACTTACGGCTCTGGAGCCACATGTGGCTCTTTCATCCTTCTGCTGCAGCTTCCTGTTGCCAATCAGCTCCACAGTTGATGGGGCTTTCGGTTAGAACAGATAAAGGAAAATGGATGCTGCATTAGGAGGAGATTATGATGAGGGACAATTCTGGACTTCTGGTCGGCTCCAGAATTGAACGGGGGATTTCTGGTTAGGACCTATGTGGCTCTTTGAATGTTTAAGGTTGCCGACCCCCGTCCTATCCGTATCCTGCCAGGGAGATAGTTTTGGCTCAAAGGCAGGCTTGGGAATGGGGGGAACTCTAGGAGGCAATTCATGAAGAAGGACGCAGCAGAGATTTTCCTGCTGTTGGGGTCACTGTTTCTCCTTGCAGATCAGCAGCAAACGTTCCAGCAGCTTCAAGAGGGCCATCGCCAACGGACAGAGGGCCCTGCCTCAGGATGGCCTCCTGGATGAGACCGGGCTGGGCTTCTACAAACGCTTTGTGCGCTACGTGGCGTACGAGATCCTCCCGTGTGAGATGCATCGACGGTGGTACTTCTACCAGCACCGTGCCTGTCCTCCGCCGGTCTTCATGGCTGTGGTCACACTCACCCAGGTGTGCAGAGGAGCCCCTGGCCAAGGCTTGGAGTGCACAGCACACTTGGAGGGGGAGGGGGCGTGCCTTAAAAGCAGACATGTCGGTTCTCCAATTCTTTGACTTGTACATCCTGATTTCTAGGTCAGAAGCATTTGCACAATCTGATGTTTTGGTCAAGGTGATGAAAGCATCTCTCTCTCCTCTCCTCTCTTCCTCCATCTCTCCTTTTCTCTCTCTGTCTCTCTCTTTTTCTCTCTGTCTCTCTTTCTCTTTTCCTCCCTCCCTCTCTTTCTCTCTCTCTTTCCCTTCCTCTCTCTCTTTTTCTCTGTTTCTCTCTTTCTGTCCCCCCCCTCTTTTTTTCTCTCTGTCTCTCTCTTTTTCTCTCTGCCTCTCTCTTTTTCTCTCTTCTCTTTTTCTCTTTTCTTTTTCTCTCTCTTCCCCCCTTTCTGTTTCTCTTTCCACCCCTCTCTCTTTTATTTTCTCTGTCTCTCTTTCCCTCCCTCCCTTTCTCTTTCTCTCTCTCTCTTTCTCTCTCTTTTTCCCTCACTCTCAATCTTGCTGTCTCTCTCTGTTTCTCTCTTTCCCCTCCCCCTCTGTGTTTGTGTGTGTGTGTTAGAATTTTTAAATACAGATAGTCCTCAACTTACAATCACAATTGGGACCAGCATTTGCATTACTAAGCAAGGCAGGAGAGGGGCATGATGGCTCAGCTATTAAGACCCTGAGCTTGTCAGCTGGAAAGCTGGACCCCGGGTTCGAGACCCGAACACCATTCAATAGGGTGAGCTCCCATTCTCACCCTAGCAAATTTGAAAACATACAATTGCAAGTAGATAAATAGGTACCACTTTGCTCAGAAGATAACAATGTTCCATGCATCTCAGCCGCTGACCAGAGAAGCGTCTTCAGACAACACTGGTTCCCTTGGCTAAGAAACAGAAATGAACCCTACCTTCTAGAGTTGGATACAACCGGACAGGAGAAACAGGGCAAGGCGGTTGTTAAATGGGTCACACCCGATTCTGCATCATTTTTGCCACTGTTGTTAAGCAATCCACTGCAATTGTTAAGTGAATCGCATGGTCATTGGGCGAGTCTGGCTTCTCCCACTGACTTTTGCTTGCTGGTCTCCTGTAGAACTGCCTCTTGGCCAGAATCCAGAGATTCTGCAGCAAAGTTCTTAGACTTCAGCTCCACTAACGGGGCCTTTGGTCCCATGTGCTTGAAAGACATCAACTTACAGAAGACCATCGCAGTAATGTTTTTTCTCCTTTCTACTAGATCATAGTTTTCCTTTGCTACGGAGCACGGCTGAACAAGTGGGTGTTACAGACTTACCATCCAGAGTACATGAAAAGCCCTTTGGTCTACCATCCTGGACATCGCGCCCGGGCCTGGAGGTTTCTGACGTACATGTTCATGCATGTAGGGTAAGGGTCTACACTCCCTCCCTGTTTATAGTACAGCAGGATTGGAGGAAGCTGGTTTGCTGGCCACACCTGATCCATCACCTTTCCTTGCCACCGTTGATAAGTGAATCACTGCAGTTGTTAATAACACGGTTGTTAAGTGAATGTTGGTTTTCCCCATGGGCTTCACTTGTCAGGAGGTTGCAAAAGGGGATCACATGACCCTAGGACCCTGCGACTGTCATAAGTATGAGTCAGTTGCCAAGTGTATGCATTTTGGAACACATAATCCTGGGGGGGATGCTGCAACCGTCATAAGTTTGAAAATCAGTCACAAGTCCCTTTTTCACTTTCGTTGTAACTTCAAACAGTCAGTAAGTGAACTGTTGTAAGTCGAGGACCACCTGTAGTTCTTTCCCTTTGAGGCAAAGTACAGCTAATCCTCTACTTACAGCCACTCGTTTAGCAACCATTTGGAATTATGACGGAGCTGGGGAGAAATGCTCACACTTACAACCGTTGCAGCATCCCCATGGTCATACGATCAAAATTTGAACCCTTGGCCACTGGTATGTAGTTATGACAATGGCAGCGTCCTGGGGTCACATGATGTCAACTCATAAAACATTTTGTATAACAAGTTTTATAGTTGACAACAGAAAGAAGTGGGGGAGTTTCAAAGAACAGATGGCAGTGTGGAATCGAAAATACATTCCATTCATATTTTCTTCAAAGACTGATTAGATGACTGAAGCTTCTGCCGTGCAAAAATCTAATTGGAGAGCATGATTGATGACTCTTGGCTTTGGACATGTTGGATGAAACACCCAGCGGGTGGTTGGGGGGGAAGCAGGATCAAGGGTGACAGTGAATTACGTATCTCAGAGTTGGCTATGCCCAGGCAAATGCCGGAGGTAGAATGTTAACTTCAAATAAATCCTTCTTAGTTTTGGGAGTGTGGCTCAAGGTTCATGATTTAATTGGAGTAATTGCCGGAATCCTGATACATGATCCCCGTTTGCAACCTTTCCCAGCTAGTTTCGGACAAGCAAAGTTAATGGGGCGAAGCCAGATTCACTTAACAACCTTACGATTCTCTTAACAATTGCAGTGTGTCAACTCAAAAATATTTCTCTGCTCTTTTAGAGTTGACAGCAGAAAGGGAGTGGGGGAAGTAATGCATACCTTAAATATTTTCATAGATAATTGCTAAGCAGCCGAAGCTTCTGGCACACAAGATTATTACTGGAGAGCATGATTGATGACTCTTGGCTATGGATATGTCCCATTGGAGAATATACATACACCCAGGGGGTGGGGGGAGACCAGGGTCAAGAGTGAGATGAATGATGTGTCTCAGAGTAGGCTGCACCCAGGAAATGCCGACATGTTCATTCCTAATAAATGATTTTTTAAAAATGTTGAGATATGTGACTAGAGACTCATGATTCGAATGGGGGTGGTTTGTCAGAGCCCTGACACAGTGGTTCACTTAGTGACCATGGCAAAAATCATAAAATTGGGTGCAACTCACTTAAGAACATCCTTGCCTAGCAAGCGAAATTCTCAGTTCCCAATTGTAGTTCATAAATGTGGAGGACTTTTTGAGAGAAAAACAGTTTTGCAATTCTGGGAACAACTTTTTTCATTTACTTGATAGGCTGAGAATCCCACGCTTCTCTCTTCCTTTTAATAATAATAGTAATAGTAGTAGTAGTAGTAGTAGTAGTAATAATACATTGCCATACCTGGTGACAGCAGAATCGACGAGAAACAACTTGAAAAAGTCACCAGATATTAGGACTTGAGAATCGAACTGCAGAGACTCTGGCATAAACCGGTGCAGGTGGTTCCAGTGGTACTGGGCACACTGGGTGCTGCTGTGCCTAAAGACCCAGGCAAGCACTTAAAAACAATTGGCGCTGACAAGATCACCATGGGTCAGCTGCAGAAGGCCACCTTACTGGGATCTGCTCGCATAATCCGCCAATACATCACGCAGTCCTAAACGCTTGGGACTTCGACTACAAAAACCCAGCATGGTTATCTCGTTTGCTGTGTATACTGTCATTTTATGTATAATAATAATAATAACAATAACAATAACAATAATAATAATAATAATAATAATAATAATAATAATAATAATAATCACATATTGAGCTGTTGCAAGACAATAACTCAGACTGACTATAAACAATGTCACAACACAGTCATTCAGATGGTCCACTGGAACTTGTGTTACAACTACCATCTGCCTGTAGCAAGAACTGGTGGGATCATAAGCCTGAAAAAGTGGTCAAAAATGAGCATGCAAAACTACTGTGGGACTTCCGAATACAGACTGACAAAGTTTTGGAACACAACACCCTGGATATCATGATTGTGGAGAAGAAAAAGATGTGGATCGTCGACATTGCCATACCTGATGACAGCAGAATTGACGAGAAACAACTTGAAAAAGTCAACAGTTATTAGGACTTGAGAATCGAACTGCAGAGACTCTGGCATAAACCAGTGCAGGTGGTTCCAGTGGTACTGGGCACACTGGGTGCTGCTGTGCCTAAAGACCCAGGCAAGCACTTAAAAACAATTGGCGCTGACAAGATCACCATGGGTCAGCTGCAGAAGGCCACCTTACTGGGATCTGCTCGCATAATCCGCCAATACATCATACAGTCCTAAACGCTTGGGACTTCGACTACAAAAACCCAGCATGGTTATCTCGTTTGCTGTGTATACTGTCATTTTATGTATAATAATAATAATAACAACAACAACAACAATAATAATAATAATAATAATAATAATAATAATAATAATAATCCCAACTAGCTTTAAGCATCTTTCTTTCTTTTTTTTTTTAACGGCAACTAGCAGGAAATGTAGAAAAGAACAGATGTAAAGTTTACAAATTAGGGTGGGTGGCAGACCAGAAATATCGTGGGAAGAGGAAGTTTTGGCAGACAAGAAATCTAACTGCCAGGCAAATGGCCAAACTTGATTATTTCATATAATTAGGAAAAAAAGGAATTGTGCCTTTCAACCCCCTTATTTTTCTGTAACTATTTTTGCCCAGTATGTGTAGTGTATGAGTGAATGGTACCTAGAGGTGAAGCTCTCTCTGTGAGTTTGAGCCTAGGTAGAGGCCGATATTTCTCTCTCTGAACACACTGGGAATATATCTAACTGAACAAAACTCCACATTGCTGACAGGAAGGGCATCCGGCCAGTAAACACTCATCTCCATTCCGTTGCCCAGATTCTACTCTGCAAGGGATTATGGGGTCATTAAAAGAAGATGATGATATATAGTGTATGAGTATGTGGGGGAAAAGAATGAGTAGACACCAAAAACAACAGCAAGGATTTTGTTCTGACCCAGGCTTCATAAATCATAAATATTCACAGACTTCTTTTAAAAACAAAACCTATTTTATTGCAGTTGCTGGGAATTGTTTTCATTCCAAGCCGGAATTAATTTCAAACAGTCCCCCAAGATAAGCACCCACCTTTCAGTTCTGTGAAGTGCTGCCAAAAACAGAAGTATCAAATGAACTAGAAAAGAAACCAACCAAAGTACAAAAAAAAAAAAAACCAAAGTACAGAGAGCTTCAAGGATGACTCGGAACCATCGAACTACTTTGCTTCCTGCAAAGGTTTCATCATCTTGGCCTGACTTTTATCCCTTATGGAAGGGGCAATCACCTCCCAACCTTACTCCTGAGTCGCCCCTTTTGTTTCAGCTGTTCTCGCCTTCTAGCAGCTCTATGCACACACACACACACACACACTGGGAACAGGCTCCCCTTGTTCTTCGGCCTCGCTGCTGCCAGGATCCAGAGGCAGCACCCCTGTCCCAGATGGTCCTGGCCCCATCTCTGCATCAGATGCAGGACCCTCATCTGAGTCCTCTCCAGACTCCTGGACTGGTCCCCGTTTTCCCCCACTGTCTGATTCCACTGCTGTCTGCACCGGCTGTTGGTGAACCATAACAGATTTTGATCCGAAGAGGCTGGTGGCAAAGGGATGCAATGGGCGGATTTGGGCAGGTTCTTTGGCAGCGATGAGGACTAGGAACATTTTTTCCAAATGTTAAAAGACTCTCTTTTTAACATGAAAAGACTTTTCATGTTAAAAGATGCGGCTGATTTGGAATCTGCTTTTCATTTCTGTGGAAGCAGGACAGGGGCTGTGGGCACTAAATTGCAATCAAATAATTGAGGTTTGCTTTTCCTGAATGCTAGCAAACAGTTTAGACCTGGGGGCAATTCTTTCATTGGGGGGTGTAGAGTGGCAGTTGGCGTTTAAAGTAGAATTAATTCAATATTTCAAGGGACTGGATGGAAGGTTTCCCGGCAGTCAAATCAGAAGCACACAGTATGATGATATGCATTGAGGTTAATGTTTTTGAGGTTCACCCTGTGTTTAAATTTAACCTGTCGTTGACTTTGGGGTGGGTGGGTGAGATAGCTCAGCATTTAAAGACTCTGAGCTTGTCACCTGGGAAAGCTGAGAGACCGGGTTCGAGACCTGAGCGCTGCACGACGGGGTAAGCTCCCGTTCTCGACCCCACCTCCTGGCCCCCTAGCAGTTAGAAAGCCTGCAAATGCGAGTAGATTACGAGGTACCATGTTAAGCTGACAAGGTTCAAAGCGGGCCAGGAAATCGAGATGAAGTTTGTGGCTTTGAGAATTTCAGATGCCTGTCAAGTTTCTAGCCCTCACGACAAGGCAGCCTTTTTGTCCTCTGAAGCACAGACGAAGTAGATCTTATGGAGGGTTGAACCTGTTTCCTCCCTGGCTCTTTTCCAGGTTAGAACAGCTGGGGTTCAACGCGCTCCTGCAGCTGATGATCGGAGTGCCCCTGGAGATGGTCCATGGCGTTCTTCGCATCAGCTTTCTCTACCTCGCAGGAGTCCTGGCAGGTGAGTCGAGAACACCATAGAGCCCTGCACACCAGAACAGCTGGACACACAGACAGGTTTTTTTCCCCAACACCCTCACTCTGCTAGACAAATAATTCCCTCAACACTGTCCAACTCTTTAGAAAGTCTGTACTACTATTACTGTTACTCCTTATTGCCCATCCCCTCCCACTTGTGACGGTTTGACTGTAACTTTGTCACTTGTATCTTTACAATTTACACTGATTGTTTCCTAGTATGATTTAATTGCTTATTTGTACCCTATGACTATCACTAAGTGTTGTACCTTATGATTCTTGACTCTTGACAAATGTATCTTTTCTTTTATGTACACTGAGAGCATTTTCACCAAGACAAATTCCTTGTGTGTCCAATCACACTTGGCCAATAAAGAATTCTGTTCTGTTCTGTTCAATTCTATTCTATTCTATTCTTCATTCCAATTTTTTATTCTATTCTATTTCCATATTCTATTCCTATTCCATTCTATTCCTATTCTGTTCTATTCTATTCCTATTCTATTCTATTCCATAATCTATTCCTATTCTATTTCTATTCTATTCCTATTCCTATTCTGTTCTGTTCTATTCTATTCCGTATTCTATTCTATTCCTATTCTATTCTATTCTGTTCTGTTCTATTCTATTCTATTCCTATTCTATTCTTGTTCCTGTTCCTGTTCCTGTTCCTATTCTATTCTATTCCTATTCTATTCCTATTCTATTCTATTCCATACCTATTCCTCTTCCTCTTCCTCTTCCTCTTCCTCTTCCATTCCATTCCATTCCATTCCATTCCATTCTATTCTATTCTATTCTAATCTACCAGCTATTTGGGGTTCAACCATATATGCCAGGTTCTTTTTTGAAAAACATGGATGCATTTTTAAAAAATATGTAGCACTCAGGAATCACTCTCTGATCCTTTAAAAAGAAAAACCACAAAAAAAAAAACCTGCTAAAGATACTTTCCTGAACCTGATGCCTGCAAAGGTGTAGGGATTACAGCACCCATATGCCACGACTACTCCAATCATTGAGATTTGGAATGTCCAATCTCTGGAGAACTGAAACCGAGAGAAGGTGCATCATGGGACTTTATTCGCTGCAGTTCTTCCCCAAATCTTTGTTTCTTCAAGAATTCCAGGGAGCCTGGGATGGAAAACAAAATCTGATTTTATTGCTGTTTATTCAAGGGATAAAAAAAGGGAGGGTGGGGGCAAATGTGATTTTCACCAGATGATGGGCAAAGCAGAAGGCAGCCTTTCAAGAAGGAAAGGAAGGTTTGTAGTTCAGCAACAGACCGTTATTTTTATGCAGAAAGCTATTGGTTAATCCTTGGCAGCGATGGACCACAAGGCCACTTCCTCTGTTTCTAAGACATGGAGGGCTTCCTAAGGTAGGTAAGGATGTGTGGGGAGTAGAATAACAACCGAGTTGGAAGGAGCCTTGGAGGTCTTCTAGTCCAACCCCCTGCCCCAGGAAGAGACCCTATACCATTCTGGACAAACGGCTGTCAATCTCTTCCTAAAAAAAAACTCCAGTGATGGAGCACCCACAATACTAGAATAATGGAAGGGATCTTGAAGGTCTTCTAGTCTAACCCGCTGCCCAAACAGGACACCATCCCAGACAAATGGCTATCCAGTCTCTCCCTAAAAGCCTCCTGTTCTGACCCAACCCTGTTACCCGCAAGAAAATCTCAAACAAACGCAGCAACTCAAACCTTCACAGCTTTAATCTACAAATAAACTTCTTTGTCGATAAAAGACGGCTTGCAGCCAATGAGTCCAACCAGAAAAGCCTTGACAGAATTCTTCAGATAAGCCGGAGTCTCTACACATAATGCTGAGTCTTAAAACGTTTTTGCTTTCTGCAAAGGCAAAAACCTTTTGAAACCAGACTTATATTCCCTGGAGGGAGGGGCCATTATGTTGCATCCATACTCCCGAGTCGCCTGTGCTGCTCCAGCTGTTCTCTTCTACGAATCTTCCTGTGCTCATACGCACTTGGCACAGGCTCCTCGGGAACCTCCTCATCGCTACTGCCAGCCCCCACAATCTCTGAAGGCAGCAGTCCACTCCCTGATGGTCCCAGCCCCTCATCTGAGTCCTCGCTCTCCTCAGCCATCCGCATCTGCTGCCGGCTAACCACAACACCTCCAGTGGTGGAATACCCACAATGATAACATAAAAGGATTGGAAGGGAGGTTTTCTAATCCACCCCCTGCCCAAGCAGAAGACCCTACTACACTATTCTGGACAAATGGCTGTCCAACCTGAAATCTTCCAGTGATGGAGCACCCACAATAAAGGAATAACAGCATTGGAAGGGACCTCAGAGGTCATCTAGTCCAGTGGTCGCCAACCAGTGGGCCAGGGACCATTGGTGGTCCGCAAGAAAATTTTGGTGGTCCGCAGAGAAATGTCACCCCCACAAAGACTCATTTCTGGCAGAGTTTGGGGGAGAGAAAGAAAGACTTCTGCTGCTTCTGCTGCTTTCCTTGCATGAAGCCAAAAGTCTCTCTCTCCCCTCACCCCTCGCCCCGAGAACGGAGCTGCAGACTATATCCTGCGATCTTAAATAAAGAATGATCTATCGGTAGGAAAACGGGATGGGGAATTTTCCTGCAGACTTTTTGGGGGATTTTCCTCAGGGTCTCTGGTCCACGGGATTTAAAATTACGAGTTTGGTGTACCGTGAGGTCCAAAAGGTTAGCGACCCCTGTTTTAATCCAACCCCCTGCTGTAGCAGTGCCCTGTAGCATTTCAGATAAAAAAGTTGTCCAGTCTCTTCTTGAAAACCTCCAGGGATGGACCAGTCACAACATCCGGGGGCAAGCCATGCCACTGTTGAATTGTTCTCACTGTCAGGTAATTTCTCCTTAGTTCTAGGTTGGATCTCCCTCTCTCTCTAATGATCTTCCACCCATTACCTCTTGTCCTGCCCTCAGGTGCTTTGGAGAATAGATCAGCCCACTCAAGTGAGGTCTCCCACAACTTAACAGATAACAGATAATCAGAGTTGGAAGGGACCTTGTAGCTCATCTAGTCCAACCCCCTGCCCAATCAGGAGACCACACACCCTTTCTAAGAGATAGCAGTCCAGTCTCTTCTTGAAAGCTTCCAAGGATGAAGCTCCCACAACTTCTGTTCCATGGGTTGATTGTTCTCACTATCAGAAAATTTCTCTGTATTTCCAGGTTGACTTTCTCCTGGTTCAGTTTTCATCCATTATTCCTCACCTGGCCTTCGGGTGCTTTAGAAAACAGCTTGACCGCCTTCCTCTCTATGGCAGCTCCTCAAATATTGGAAGACCACTATCCTGTCTCCCCTGGTCCTTCTCTTCACTTCCTTCACTCTTCACTCTTCATCGTATGTTTTAGCCTCCTGTCCCCTCATCATCCTGGTTGCTCTTCTCTGCACTTTTTCTAGAGTCTCAACATCTTTTTTATAGTGGCTGATTTGGCAGTGTCCAGCCAACTTAAGACAAGATGGTTTCGCTTAAACAGAAGGTAGTTTCGTTCCTACTTTTCTATCATCTTCCCCGTCCTCCATTTTCTTGCAGGTTCACTGACCGTCTCCATCACCGACATGAGAGCCCCCCTGGTTGGAGGTTCGGGGGGCGTCTACGCCCTTTGCTCGGCTCACCTGGCCAACGTCGTCATGGTGAGAATTGGGCAAATTATAGCTGTTCCTTGGGAAATAATAGACGGTGCTGAATTGGCAGGTCCTTGCCAATATTTTGGGGGCAAGTCAGAAGAGGGAGATAAAAATATTGCAGAGAGAAGGTCTGTCCCCATGGCCAACACTAAAGCGAAGAATCTGAGGCATCTTCCAAGCCAACTCGCTTATTTCGGCGCCAGCTTTCAGGGTAGCAGCCAAGTTAAATCAGGAAAAGTATATACAACCCCAGAGCTGTGACAGTTGAGAGTGTGGCAGGCTTATTTTCCCAATTCATGGAGCCGGAGGTGGGAACTCGGTTGTGAGGCGCCTGAAATAGGCCACTTTGCAGCTGCAGAGGGGAGAAGGTGGAAGGGGAAACTGAGTCACTGAGGCACCCTTTTCTTCTCTCTCCCTCCACAGAATTGGGCAGGGATGCGTTGCCCCTATAAACTCCTCCGTATGGTGCTAGCCTTGGTGTGCAGTAAGTGTGTTGCCTCCATCGTTTTTTACCTCACACGCTTACTCCATCTAACAGATGGATGAGCTTCACGGAGCATGACAAACCATGGGTTAACCATGGTTTATTATACAAACTACGACCAGCTGGGTTTCTACAATCACATATCCTCATTTGCAAACTGCAAGCATTCACGTGGAGACCGGTGGTCCTCCAGATAGAGCTAATCCTCGCTTAAAGACCGGTTAAAGACAAAGATATGAGAACCTCCCCACAACAGGGGCATTTATAACCTGATTTTGACGTTCTGAAAGATGCACACACACACACACACACACACACACGCACCCCCTGAAGTCACAGGACTCCAGTCTGGCATTTATGGCTGTTCGTAGCCGCCCTACAGTCAGACGGTCACAATTTTTGATATTTATTGCAGGTTTCCACATTACTTCTGGCTTCCGATAAAAAATGCCATTGGATAAATATATTCAGCCTAGTCAGTCAGTCATCCTGCCTGCCAGCCAGTTAGTCACTTAGTCAGTTAACTAGCCAGTCAGTCAGACAGACAGACATCAGTTAGTCAATCAGTCATTCATTCACTCAGTCATACTCAGTCAGTCAGTCAATGTCATTGATTCCTTCAATCAGACAGACACTCAGTCAGTCAGTCAGTCAGACAGACATTCAATCAGTCAGTCAGACACTCAGTCAGTTATTGATTCAGTCAGTCATTCAGTTAGTCATTCAATCAATCAATCAGACAGAAAGACAGACATTCATTCAGTCAGTCAGTCATTGATTTAATCAGTCAGTCAGACAGTCAGTCAGACAGTCAATCAGACACTCATTCATTCAGTCAGTCAGTCAGTCAATCAGTGAGTCAGACACTCAGTAAGTCACTCAGCCATTCAGTCATTCATTCATTCACTCAGTCAGTCAGTCAGTCATTGATTCAGTCAGTCAGACACCCAGCCATTCAGTCAGTCACAGTTAATTTATTTGCCAGCCATGTCACTGAGGAACTTAACAACTGGTGCATTTGCCTAATGGCCGGCATTAAAAAAAAGTTGTAAAATCGGCCGTGGTCACTTGGCAACCTGCTTAACAACTGCAATGACTTAACGACCATAATCCCAGGCTTAGTGATGGTGATAAGTTGAGGACTATCTGCCCTGTTAAAGGGCCTCTCTTAGCACCAAGGCCCTTTGTCCAGTTTAGCTCCTGCTGAGGCAGCAAAGATTTACCCATCCTTGTGTAAATTCAACAACAACCACGACAACACCCACATGGTGTTAGCAAGATGGGGGGGACCGGCGATTCAGCTTTCCATTTCATTTGACATCAGTGTCTTGAACATGCCGCTCAATGAGCCTCGCCTCCTTTTTACATAACTATCCTCCACGACCATTTTGAACCCCATGGATACCCCCTGCCTCCCTTTTTTCCCTCTAGTTTATTCCTTTCTCTTTTTTTTTCCTTCCTTCCTTTCTTCCTTGGCTCACTAAAAGGCGACCAAGGTGGAGGTTTTGTGGCGAGAGAGGCCCTGAGGACTAGAAACTTGACCCTCACCCCATGTTCTCTTTCTCTCTCTCTCTCTCTCTCTCCCCACAACCTTCCCTGCAGTGAGTTCGGAAGTGGGCCGGGCCGTCTGGCTGCGTTTCTCCCCACCGTTGCCCTCCGCAGGCCCCCAGCCCAGTTTCATGGCCCACTTGGCTGGGGCCATTGTGGGCATCAGCATGGGGCTGACCATCCTCCGCAGCTACGAGGAGAACCTGCAGGATCAATGCGGGTGGTGGGTGGTGCTCCTCTCCTACGCCACCTTCCTGGTGTTCGCCGTCTTCTGGAACATCTTCGCCTACGACCTTCTGGGGACGCAGATCCCGTTGCCCCCGTAGCCCTCGGCCCAGCCCTGGTTCTCTTGGCATCTGCTGACCCTGGAAGGCGCCCAAACCTTGCAGGGTTTCGAAATAGGGTGGGGGAATTAAAAGAAAAAAAAAGGGAGGGGGGCTGGGCTGACACCCTTGAGAGGGGCGAAACCGAAGCGTGCCACCCTCGCCTGGCAGGGCAGAGTGCTGTGATCCCATCAGATGCTGGAAAAAAAGGCTAAAGCCAGGCTAGAGGCCGGCGGAGACAGGAAGGCTGGGAGGTGTTTCAGTGAGCGCGGTGGGGCTGGGGGGTGGGGTGGGGGGAGCCAGCTTGGCTCGGCGGCGTCCTCGGTGCCCCTGACCTCGCCTGCAGAACGGGTGCTTTGTCTCCCCGAGAAGAAACACACAGACAGACAAACCAACCAACCAACACGAAGCCTATCTCGGCGTGTGCACGGGGTTGCTCTTTTCGAGGCATGAGGATCTCTAGGGTTTGGAGGGGGGAGGAGGGAGGTTATGCGGCCCCTGCGTCTTGGCCATTCGAGGGAAGGAGGCTATCCTGGCCATGGCCAGGCTGTGTCCAGCCTTGGGTGACCTGCTTCTGTTGCTAAGGCTGTAGGAGATGCCCTCAGCTGATTTCCTGGGTTGTTATTGGACTGAATGGTTTCCTTTGCCTTCTCCTCTCCTTCCCATTCTCCTCGTCTCTTCTCCTCCTTCTTCCCATGTTGTTGTTCTCCTCCTCCCCCTCCTCCTCCTCCCCTTTCTGATTCTACAATCCTCCTTGTCTCCCTTCTCCTTTTTTTTCTCCTTGTCTCCCTTCTTCTCTCTTCCTCATCTCCTTCTCCTTGTCTCCCTTCTTCTCTTCCTTCTCCTTCTCCATTTTTTTCTTGTCTCCCTTCTTCTGTCCTCTTCCTTCTCATCTTCTCCTTCTCCTTGTCTCCCTTCTTCTCCTCCTTCTCCTCCGTCTCCTTTCTCCTGTCCTCTTCTTCCTCATCTCTCCTTCTCCTTCTCCTCCTTTTCCTTGTCTTCCTTCTCCTGTCCTCTTCCTCATCTCTCCTCCTCCTCCTCCTTCTCCTTGTCTCCCTTCTCCTGTCCTCTTCCTCCTCATCTCTCCTTCTCCTTCTCCTCCTTCTCCTTGTCTTCCTTCTCCTGTCCTCTTCCTCCTCATCTCTCCTTCTCCTTCTCCTCCTTGTCTCCCTTCTCCTGTCCCTCCTCATCTCTTCTCCTTCTCCTTCCCCTTGTCTTCCTTTTCCTGTCTTCTTCCTCCTCATCTTCTCCTTCTTCTTGTCTCCCTTCTCCTGTCCTCTTCCTCCTCATTTCTCCTTCTCCTCCTTGTCTCCCTTCTGTCCTCTTCCTCATCTCTTCTCCTTCCCCTTGTCTTCCTTCTCCTGTCTTCTTCCTCCTCATCTTCTCCTTCTTCTTGTCTCCCTTCTCCTGTCCTCTTCCTCCTCATTTCTCCTTCTCCTCCTTGTCTTCCTTCACCTGTCCTCTTCCTCATCTCCTTCTCTTCCTCCTTTTCCTTGTCTCCCTTCTCTTTCTCCTTTTTCTTCTTCTTGTCTCCCTTCTCCTATCCTCTTCTTCTCATCTCTCTCCTTCTCCTTCTCCCTGCCCTTCCTTTCCCTTCCCTTCCCGATAAAAGTCTCAGCTTGGGCTCTCCAGAACCCTAGGGAGGGCTGAGGGGAAACTCCTGTCTGCCACCCTAACTCAGAAGTCCCGGCTCAACACAGAGTGTCCAACATTTCCAAGCTTGTTCCGTAGCCCGATTTAACATGAGAACGCTTCCGGTATCAGCTCATGGTCTCCACAGTTCTAGCTCTAAAAGGGGGTTCTCCGATGGACGTCTCATCAACCGAAAGGCCTCTGGTTCTGGTATTTGCCCCCAAGCTCAGCATCCCTTGTCCCCCTCCTGCAATTCTCACCACTGAGGCCCATCAGCAAGCACCCATTCCATCCTGCCATCCTGACGGAATAGCGACCGAGCAATTGCTCCTGAGCAGGCTAAAAGTGTGGCTTGCGTGGGCCTGCTTTCACAATCATCAGGGTTTAGGCTCATCAGGGATAGCCAATTTCTAGAATATTTTTTTTTTTTCCCATGGGGAGGGGATGTCACGGGCGTATAGATGGGGCGGGCGAGATTCTCCAAGTAGTTGGAAAGGAGCGCGTCTAAAGTGTTATTTCTTTACTATTTTTTTTTCCATATGAATTCTCCCCCGATTGACAATCTGGCTTTAAAATAAATAAATTTTTTAAAAAGCACAAAAGCACTTTGTTGGCGGTGGAAGGAGAGGGAGACACTCGAATGGAGGAGTTTGGCTTCAACCTAAAGACCAGCCTCCTTCAAGCCCTCCCAATCATTTCGATCTCCTGACCTTTGGAGCAAAACAGGGTTATGGCCATTATCTTTCCCAGTGGTCCCACTTCTCCTTGACGTCCAGCATAGCCTTCAGATCTCTAGGGAAGGCTTGTAGCAATGCTGCAGGCAGGGTCCATCCTGCAGAGATAGCAGCAGCACTTCTATCTCCTTGGATGGAAAGTACGCAGTTGCAACTGTGATGCAGGGTTTGTCCATGGATGTGCAATGCCAGGTAACTGCTAAAAACATCTCCAAAGCCAGCAAGTTTAAACTCTGTGGCCCAGCTAACATTTGAAACGATCCACACGGGGCTCTTAATCCACGTGCTAGTTTTCAAACCCAATTTGGGATGCTTCTACCCCGGGAGTCGTCGGGGCAGAGGGAAGGCAGGAGTTAAAAAGGCCAGTGGCTGGCAGATGTTTTTCTGCATCATCCACCCTCTTTGCCCTTTCTTCTCACAGCTGGCTCTTGCAAACCCCTGATGGAGAAGTAGACAAGGGAAGTGAGCGGTTGGTGGAAGAAATGGAGGGGAAGGGAAGGGCCCTGGGGGGGAGGGTGGGGGTAGAAAGGGAGAAGTTGTTAAAAAGCAATGCACTGATCCAGATTAAAAATGTGACTGGGGGCGGAGAGGAAGATGTATGTACGAATAAATATTTTGCACACCATCTGCCTGTTTGTTTTCTTGTCATTCCTAAATTTCCAAAGCTGGCTAAACGGATGGGTTACTCACAGTGAAAAGGCAGCAGATGGTTCCAAAACACGTTTCTTCTTCCAAAAAAAAAAAAGTGACGAGGGAAATATATAAATGGCGCCACTTCAGAAGAATCCAGAGCCAATGGTGGTTGGCTTTCAATACTGCTGAACTTGATTTTGGCTTAATTTGTCCCTTTCCTGCATTTGCAGAATACTCTAGATCAGTGTCTGTCACCTTTAACAATATTAAGGCATCTCCTAGAATTTCCCAACCAGTTTGAAGATGGGTGGACTTCAACTCCCAGAGTTCCCAAGTTGACTTGAAGATGAGTGGACTTCAACTCCCAGAATTTCCCAACCAGTTTGAAGATGGGGTAGACTTCAACTCCCAGAATTCCCAAATTGACCTGAAGATGGATGGACTTCAACTCCTAGAATTCTCCAACCAATTTGAAGATGGGTGGACTTCAACTCCCAGAATTCCCAAGTTGATTTGAAGATGGATGGACTTCAACTCCTAGAATTCTCCAATCAATTTGAAGATGGGTGGACTTCAACTCCCAGAATTCCCAAGTTGACTTGACGATGGATGGACTTCAACTCCTAGAATTCTCCAACCAATTTGAAGATGGGGTAGACTTCAACTCCCAGAATTCCCAAATTGACTTGAAGATGGATGGACTTCAACTCCCAGAATTCTCCAACCAGTTTGAAGATGGGGTGAACTTCAACCAGGGGTGGGATTCTACCGGTTCAGACCAGTTTGGTAAAAATGGTTGTTACAATTCTGCACAGTTCAAAGAATCGGCAAATCATGTCCGTGGCTGGTCCCACCCGTTTCACCCAGTCAGTCCTTACAGTATTTTTTCCTCCTGACGATCAGCTGTTTCGATGATCAGCTGTGTCAGGATCCCCCTCGCTGTCTTACTGCTTCACCAGGAGGCTTCCCTGAGGCCCAGGAGGCCAAAAAAATGGAGTGGGGGGAAGTGTGCAGCAAAAAAAAAGGAAGAAGCCACACCCACCCAATCACATGGCCACACCCACCTAGCCATTCCCACCTAGCCACTCCCACAGAACCTGTAGCAAACATATTTGCATCCCACCCTTGACTTCAAGTCCCAGAATTCCCCAACCAGCTTTAAGACGGGTGGACTTCAACTCCCAGAATGCTGGGGAATTTTGGGAGTTGGTCCATACCTTCAAATCACCAAAGTAGAGAAACATCCGCTCGACCACAAGTTCGATAAGCTGACATCAAGAATCATGTTGCAGCCAACGGGGGATTGAGGTGCCTAGTTAAACCTTTGTGCAAACCCTCCTTCAAACTGGGATTGAAAAGTAGGGAAAACATGGATGGTGTTTGAGGACGATGGGTGTTGGAATAACCTAACAGGTGCCTGCATGCTGCAAATTACAAAGGCATCTGATAAACAAGCAAAATCATTGCTTTGTGCCAGTGTGGTTGCGTTGATTGTGTGGGAGGACAATGCATGTTTGTGCCTATTCACACACCCTGCCTGCCTGCCTCTCAGTATGCGTGGCCTCAAATTATAGCTTATTTTTGTGTTATTGTAGGTGGTTGAAGTAAGGGGGTAGACAATGCGGGTTTCGAGAAATTCTTAGTGACTGGTAGAAATTGCACAAGGTTGGACTTCACTCAACGCCCACAAAATATTTTATCAGTAGAGGCCAAACGTGTTTGGATCCAGCAGTTTGTGCCACATTAATGGTGATGAGATCTTTAACAATGGGGGGGTGGGGGGCGGCGAACAGCCCATCCTTAACTATTAAGAAGGTTGAAGCCAAATTATCATTATTTCATCCTATGTACAGAACTACAGAAAGACACTACCAAGACTACAAACCTCTCTCATCATAAAATGTTTTTATTTATTTATTTATTTATTCAAATTTGTATACCACCTCCTCTCCCTAAGGACTCAGGGTGGTTCACAGTGAGATAAAAACATATAAATACAAATATAATAAAAAAAATTAAATAAATTAAAAGAATTAAATAGATAGGCTTTAAGAGATTAAGAGTGGAGAATTAGAAAAGTTAAAACCATTTAAAAGCCGAATTTATAACCATTTTATATAACTCTAGGCCAGACCGGCTAGATGGAATAGGTGGGTTTTTAGTGCGCGCCGGAAGGTCAACATGTCGGGGATGGTCCTTCTCTCCAGGGGCAATTCGTTCCAGAGGGAGGGGGCTCTCAGAGAGAAGGCCCAAACCCTCAGGGCCATCAGCTATCCAGCCAGTGGTACCCCAAGGAGGCCCGCTCTATGAGAGCGCACTGGTCGGCGAGAGACTGATGGTGGCAGCAGGCGGTCCCGTAAGTATCCAGGTCCCAAGCCATGGAGCGCTTTAAAGGTGGTCAGTAACACCTTGAATCGCACCCGGAAGGCCACCGGGAGCCAATGCAACTCGCGCAAAAGTGGTGTAATATGGGAGCTCATAGGAGCCCCCAAGACCACCTGCGCGGCCGCATTTTGCACCAGCTGGAGCCTCCGGGTGCTCTTCAAGGGGAGCCCCATGTAGAGAGCATTGGCATAATCCAGCCAGGAGATGACGAGGCCGGATGTGACCGTGCGAAGTGCGTCCCGATCCAGAAAGGGCCGCAACTGGTAGATCCTACGGACCTGACAAAAAGCCCCCCTGGCGACGGCTGCTATATGATCTTCTAACGACAGCCGTACATCCAGGAGGACACCTAAATTGCGTGCCCTTTCCGTGGGGGCTAGAAATCCCGCCCCCTCCCCACGGCTAGCGAAGGAGCGAGCTGGCTGTATCAGGGCGCTGGAAAACACAGCCACTCAGTCTTGGCTGGGTTGAGCTGAAGTCTGTTTTGCCCCATCCAACCCCGTATAGCCTCCAGGCACCGGGTCATCACTTCCACGGCTTCGTTAGGGTGGCCCGGGGTAGAAAAGTACAACTGAGTATCATCAGCGTACTGATGAAATTCTATCCCAAAATCACTCGGGCAAACTAAGAAAGAAAAGAAAAAAGAGAGGAAAGAAAAGAGAAAAGGAAAGGAGAAGAGAAGAGAAAAGAAGAGAAGAGGAAAGGAAAAGAAAATAATAGAATAGAATAGAATAAATTCTTTATTGGCCAAGTGTAATTGGACACACAAGGAATTTGTTTGTGCATATGCTCTCAAGATACATACATCAAGAATCGTAGGTATAACACTTAGAAGTAGTCATAGGGTACTATAAATCATACTAGGAAACATATAAAACATAAATCATATTAGGAAACATAATAATAAACTAGGACCTATCAAATAATTCAGAGAAGAGAAGAAAGGAAGAAAAGAGGAAAGGGAAAGATAAGGGAAGAAGAAAATATAAAGGAAGAAGGAAGGCATATTATAAAGAAGGGAGGAAAGGGAAAGGGAGAGGGGAAGAAAAAGAAAGAAAATCTCTTGTTTGAACAGGAGGTTGGACTGGAAGACCTCAAAAATCCCTTCCAACTCTGTAATACTGTTACTATTGCTGAAAGCTAGTTTCTCAAAATATCCCAGCCCATATTTCAACCATCTATCTTCCCACCAAAATCAACGTTTCCCCCAGCTGCTCCGAGAGCTCAAAAACCTGATCTTTAATACATAAGAAATTTTGGGTCCTTTCCATCTTTTCCATTTGCTTCCCGCTGCTTCCTCATCACTCCAACTTGGCCATTATCAGCATTGTTTATTTTCAGCTGCTTTTCCTCCTTCCTTCCCTCCCTCCCTCCCTCCCTCTCCTTTAGAAAATTAGTCAACGATTCTGATTTGAAGCTTAAAATATAGCCTCTTGGGTTTGCAAGTCCTTTTTTTCTTTTTCTTCTTCTTCAAATTGCAGCTGGGCAAAAATACAACCGACATATTTTTAACTTCTGAAGCTGGTTTTTTTTTTTTTCATAAAAAAATAAGAAAAGACAGAAGGTGGCCTTGAAAAGACACCTTCCCCTCCTCAACAGACTTATTTTCTTCTTCCCACCGTCATCCAAGAGAGGATTTCAAGTTCCTTAGGAGCCTCTCCAGAGGTTCTGCAGGAGGGCAATCTTGCAGAAACAGCAGTGGATAAGTTTGGAAGCTGGAGAGCACTTCATATTGTCTGTTTCCAGGTACTTTTAAGAGGCTTCAATCAGGCAAATCTGAAGTGGCTTGAAACTCAAAACCGAATGCATGCGCCAACATGGAAGCATTTCCGGTGTAAATGAAGCCTAATTCGATCAGAACTTCATCAAGGTAGCTCAGGCTAGCACCTTAGCTTAGCTTTCATCCCCATGAAATACAGGTAGTCCTTGACTTATGACCACAATTGGGCCCTGAATTTCCATAGTTTAACACGGCTAAACAATGATGAACAGTTGCAGGAATTGGGCATGGCTAGTCTAGAGAAGAGAAGGACCTGGGGAGACAGAAGAGTAGTCTTCCAATATTTGAGGGGCTGCCACAGAGAGGAAGAAGGGGTCAAGCTATTTTCCAAGGCACCTGAAGGCCAGACAAGGAATAATGGATGGAAACTGAACAAGGAGAGATTCAACCTGGAAATAAGGAGGAATTTTCTGACAGGGAGAACAATCAATCCATAGAACAGAAGTTGCCTTCGGAAGTTGTGGGAGCTTCATCCCTGGAAGCTTTCAAGAAGAGACTGGACTGCCTTCTGTCAGAAATGTTGTAGGGTCTCCTGCTTGAGCAGGGGGGTTGGACTAGATGACCTACAAGGTCCCATCCAACTCTGTTAATCTGTAATAAAGTAATACAGGCAGTTGTTAAGTGAGTTTGGTATGGCCAGTCTAGAGAAAGATGAGGGTAGGCGATCTTTTGGTTTGCACTGAAGGTGTTACTCCTAGCTGGGTAGCGAAACATCTGAGAGGAAACGAATAAGCTGAGAGAGCATCAAGGACTTTACATATGCCCGAAAGCTATTCAAATGTTATGTTTAGAGCTTAACTGACAGATATGCCCTATCAATGCTCATTAGGAACTCTCTCAGCCCCCGGGATTATGAAGCCACACATCTCCAGGCTGGATTGAGCAATGCGCTCCTTCACTTGCACACCTGTCACATCTGGAAACAGAACACGTCGCTGTAATGAGCCGTAAATGAACCATTGAGATCTCTCCCAGCAGCGTTAATGCTGGGGAATTGCAAACTGCAGCCTCCTTGGGAAAAAGACAGAGGCAGGGCAATCGAAACCTATCAATATCCAATCCATGTTCACCTCCTTAACAAGGAGTAGATGAAGATGGACAGAGAGATACCTTCGTGTCAGCATCGTCCAAGCAAATGGATCGATGCAAATATTAACAAATCATACTTCCGCGCAAACACACCTGACTCCACTCCCTTCCCCAGCCCAGAATGTCTTTTGTTTTAATGGGTGGGTGGATCTCTTTTAAAGGTTCCCCTCGCACATTCGTGCTAGTTGTCTAAGGGGCTCTAAGGGACGCTGCTCCTCTCCGTTACAAAACCGAAGAAGAGCCAGCGCTGTCCGAAGACGTCTCCGTGGTCATATGGCCGGCAGGACTAAACCCTGAAGGTGCACTGAACGCTGTTCCCTTCCCACCAAAGGGGTCCCTATTTTTTTACTTACATTTTTTACGTGCTTTCAAACTGCTAGGTTAGCAGAAGCTGGGACAAGGAACGGGAGCTCACTCCGTTAGGCCGTGCTCGGGATTCGAACTACCAATCTGAAAGATTGACAAGCTCAGCATCTTAGCCACTGAGCCACCACGTCCCTTCCTTTTAAAATACAAGTTTTAAAAACGTGGCCATGTGGGGTGAAGTTTAGAATAACAGCCAGGGTGTAAAGGATCTGCTTCAGCTACTTCCTCAGGAAGCATGGCTCTTGAAACAAGGGGTATTTCAAAAGGAATTTTCACTGAAAGTGATTGCTGAGAAGTCAGGTGGAATCTGAACTTCCCGTGCAAAGCGTTAAGCTATTCTCTCTCCCCCCCACCCCTTCAAATCCTACCCCGATGCCCCGATCTACAAGCTAGCCAATACAAGGCCGCGAAAGTGTTTTGAGAACTCTGAGGCGGTAGGTTGATTAACGGTTCACTCTCAGGACGCCATGGCCTTGGTAACAGGCTGGAACCGGCTGGGAATGAGTCCATCGTGTCACTCTGATCCCCCTTGGCAGGGAGCGGACACAGGGGAAATAATGCTTTAAAAGAGCAGAAAGCAGTGGGATAGATAATCCTCCATTTACAACCAGGATTTCCATTGCTAAGCAAGAAGTTAAATGAGCCGGGCCTGATTTTATGACTTTATTCATAGCCATGGTTAAGCCGATCATTGAAGTAAATCACACAATTGTTAAACGAATCCAGCTTCTTCCTTTCATCATCTTTGTTTAACAACCCCATAATCTCTAGCAATGTGGAGTCTGGGCAGCTGAATAGAGCTGAGTGTTTACTGGCCGGATGCCCTTGCTGTCTCCAATGTGGAGTTTTGTTCAGCAGATATATTCTCAGTGTGCCCAGAGTGAGAAATACCTGCCTCTGCCTAGGATTGAACTCACAGCCTCCTGACTGTGAGGCAAGAGCTCCACCTCTAGGCTACCGCACCACTCCAATTCAGATTCTTCCATTGATTTTACTTATCAGAAGCTGGATGGGAAGGTCACCAATGGTGATTCTATGCTCCTGGGAGGCTGCAATTGTCATAAATAATGTGCCAGTTGCCAAGTGCCTGAATTCTAATCATGTGACTGTGGGAAGACTGCAACGGTTGTGTGAGAACTACTCATAAATCACGTTTTTCAATGCCATTGTAATTTTGTGCAGTCACTAAACAAACACATCCTTGTAAGTTGAGGATGCTGGCTGGGGAATTCTGGAAACTGAAGTCCACACATTTTCAAGTTGCCAAGATGGTTATATACACCTGATGAGCCCCCAAAAAGGAGTAACTTTTGGTAACTTTTCAGTGCAGCAGCTTTTCAATAGGACTTCACTTTATCCAGTTTTCCAAAATCTTGCTTCTACCTTTGTGGCTGCACCAACAACAACAGCAATTTTTTCAGTCCTAAAATATCATTGGGAACATTAAAACAAATTTAGAAGGGCCAAGTTAAAATCTGATATAAATATATTACGATAATGCAGAGGATCGTTATCCCATATGATTCCAAATTCTAAATTACCTGCATCCAGAACATGGTGTTTGTTTACTACTAGTTGTGGGTGCCTAAATAATTTACTGAAAAAGAAACATCCTGTTTTTCTTAAATTCTTCGAACTGTAAATAACATTTAAGATTGTATTTTCCCCAAAGGACTCCTAGGTGAAAATTTAGCAGAATGCCTACAGTTTTTGGAACATAGGGAGCAGACTTAGAAAAGATGTGGAAGGAGGTTGGGAAAACAGGACAAAAAAAAATCACAATACTCGAGAATAAATGTGCCATAATTGCAGTAAGACAAAAACTAGGCCAACACGTCTTCTGCAAGGAAAAAAAAAAACCATGGTAAGGATGAATTTCACCAAGCCAGTTTCTCCTCTGCATCCAACTGCAGTTCATGAAAACTAATGCTTTTTATAAATTTTGCTGCTCATAAGATAAGGTACTGCAGTGATAATGTGGGAATGACCTGGGAAACAGAAGGAAGAACTTCAGCCAGGGGAATGGTTGGATAAGAGGCAGCTGAGCCCACAGAAAGGAAGTCAAATATCTCAGAAGGAACTCTCCCTACTTTTTTAGGCTGTAATGGTGAGTGGGGGAACTTTCAGGGGCTTTCAGATTTGCAAGAACCTATTTTAGAGAAATAGCACCTAGACTTCTACACCGCTTCAAAGTGCTTTTACAGCCCTCTCTACTGTAAGCAGTTTGCAGAGTCAGCCTCTTGCCCCCAACAACCTGGCTCCTCATCTTACCAACCTCAGAAGGATGGAAGGCTGAGTCAACCTTCAGCCAGTCAGGATCGAACTGCTGGTAGTCGGCAGAATTAGCCTGCAGTAGTGCATTCTAACCACTGCCTACCATGGATGGATGGATGGATGGAGGGAGGGAGGGAGGGAGGGAAGGAAGGAAGGAAGGAAGGAAGGAAGGAAGGAAGGAAGGAAGGAAGGAAGGAAGGAAGGAAGGAAGGAAGGAAGGAAGGAAGGAAGGAGAAAAAGAAGAGCAATAGCACTTAAACTTATATACCGCTTCATACTGCTTTACAGCCCTCTCTAAGCGGTTTAGAGTCAGCCTGTTGCCCCCAACAATCTGGGTCCTCATTTTATCAATCTTGGAAGAATGAAAGGCTGAGTCAACCTTCAGCCAGTCAGGATTGAACTCCAGGCTGTGGGCAAAGTTAGCCTGCAATACCACATTCCAGCCACTGTGCCACCAGGGCTAACCTTACAATAAAGTTAGAGCTAGTCCTTCTGTATGTGCTTCTTGCCCTGGATGACATCGCAAGGCTGACCTCAATCCTGCAAGCCTGAAAGTACATTTCTCCCCTTAAGCTGTCTTTTTTTCACCTATTCCCCTGGCTGCAGCTCTTCAAGTCCATTTCCCACAAACTCTTACAAGCAGGGGGGAGATGATCTTAAGATTTATCAGGCTGCAAACTCACCACAAGCCACAGGAAAAGCATCCTCCCTTTAAACAGAAATAGCCCTGGACCTTTCAGGAAAATGGGAGATTGGACTGTGTTATTCTGGTTGGGCTCTGCTTATTCTGTATCTAGATATATAAAAGCGAAATACCACTCATGCATCATCACAAAATCTCCAGAACCGTAAAGCCTACAAACTTGAAATTTGGCGCGTATGTTCCTCTTGGCTTCTAGGTGCTCACTAAGAAAGGATTTTTCCAAATGACCATCAGAGCATTAGTATTTCCTATATTATTATTATTATTAACACGCCCTGATGCTAAGTTCTACTCCCCCCCCACACCTGAAAAGAAATCTGTTCCAAATACAAAACACAAGCAGAGGAGAGGAGTTTCAGTTTCATAGCACCAAGCAACTTTAGTACAGAACAGTTGAGCTAAGCCACGCCCAGGCTCCTTACTGTCTCCTTCTTGCTCACACAGCAAATACTCTTTCAGTTTCCAAACAGCCCTCAATTCTCACACACACACTGACAGGACGCTAGCCAGATGAATACTGATGCATGGTGGTGGGCAGAGTCAAAAAATGTTTCCCCTTATTTTCCTCCCCAAAAACTAAGCCCGATCACATAGTTTTGTAGCAAAGCATGGGTATCAAGCTAGTTCTGTAATATTCTTCTTATCCTGCTTCTATAAAGTCCAATTTTTGCCTCTGTAGAATGTCACAGGGAACACCGTGGGTTGCACGATTCTGATCTTCATAGGTGTAAAGCACATCACGGGCAGCTGAACAATTTGAGCAAAGGTTTCCTAGATTAAATCAGCCAGATAGGAAAGTAGCCAGGGCTGAAGAAGTGTTGGAATTGGGTATCTTTAGGCAGGGGCTCCCTCTAGCGACAGCGAAGCACCATGGCATTCAGATCCAGTGTTTTTCAACCTTGGCGACCTTGGGTGGACTTCAACTTGGCGAAGTTGGGTGGACTTCAACTCCCAGAATTCCTCAGGGCTGGGTAGAGGGTTCTGGGAGTTGAAGTCCACCCATCTTCAAGCAGCCGAAGTTTTGAAACAGTGTACCAGATGGTTTGTGTCAAGAGGGGGGGAAAAATCACACAACTTTGGAAAACTCTACACAATTTGTGTGGGATTGAATTTTGATTGCTCAACTTAGAACCCTACGCTTAGTGACTTTTTGAAGTTGCAACTGCACCGAAGTGACTTGACTTGAATTCTTTATTGTCATTGTATGTATATACACAGTATACATACAATGAAATTCACATAACACCCTTGTGGACTACTGTGAAGCTGTTACCATGGCAAGTCCACTGTGCTGTACGGTAGAAGCCATTTTAAGGCGCACACACACCCCGAGGAGTGTTAGGGGATGTCTTACCCCCACAGTATTTGTTTCCAGAGGGTAAGTCATTTGTATACCACGTTTGGTTGAAATTGTTCGAGGCATTCCAGTTATGCTGGAACTTTGTGTGTGTGTGTATATATAAAAGTTCCAGCATAACAACCGTAAAATATAGAATCCTTTATAAAAATATAGAGGGGGAGGAGGAGAAGGAGGAGGAGGAGGAGGAGGGAAGGAAGGAAGGAAGGAAGGAAGGAAGGAAGGAAGGAAGGAAGGAAGGAAGGAAGAAAGAAAGAAAGAAAGAAAGAAAGAAAGAAAGAAAGAAAGAAAGAAAGAAAGAAAGAAAGAAAGAAAGAAAGAAAGAAAGAAAGAAAGAAAGAAAGGATTAGCATACACCAATTAGTATGGGGCCCCTATGCTTGTGGGGCCCATGGGCAAGTGCCCATCAAGCCCATGTCGTAAGTCAAGGACTACCTATATTTGAAGAAAGGAACGAAGGATTTGTTAAAGGCAAAGGATGGATTCAGCTTGGGTGTAACAGATATAATTTGTAATCCTTAAAGTTGTCATTTCTGATCATCCCTGCTGGAGCTTTGCAGTTTAATAGAGAGAGATGCATTTATAGAAACTGGGGGAAGATATGGAATAAAAAGATACTGGGCTTCGTTTTAAGAGATTGTGGCAAGTTCTTAATGTTGATTATACTGGCTGAGGATGGAAGAGGATATTTCTTGTTTTTTCTATTTTTATCTTTGCTCTTTCTTTTTCTTCTTTCCTGCTCCGTTTGAGGTAGCTTTTTATTTTGTAACCGTGTCAAGTTTACTCGTATCATTTTATCCCTTTTATTGAAAAAATAAAGGAAAACTTATCAACTCCTGAATTCTACAAAAACTGTTTCCACATGTACAGCATATATCAGCCGGTCGTTCTGTTAAATCTTTTAACAACTAATTGAAAAAAAAAAATTTTAATATGCAGAAATGAATAGATAAACATTGGAAATTAAAGAAAAAGAACAAGCTGAATATTACATGGTATGGGATTTATTTTACTAATGGTTAGAAAATAAAACAAATTAAAATGGATTAGATGGATATATAATAATGGTAAGATTGTAAAGATAGATACATTGGGTATTACTTACATGAAAACGTGATTATTGTTATATTGGTATTATTAATAAGAAGAATATTAATTATAAACTGTAAGCACATGAAATATGTACCTAATCTACACACGGTTGAAATGGAATGGATTTATTGTATATAAAAAATAAAAAAATATATTTAAAAAAATAATCTTTTAACTCCTAATACCAACCAATTGAACTCTAGATTTAATGGAGTTCCCCTCCCATACCTCTTTAGAATAGAATAGAGCTGGAAAGGACCTTGAAGGTCTTCTAGTCCAGCCCCCTGCTCAAGCAGAAGAACCTATACTATTTCAGATAATCTTCTTAAAAACCTCCAGTGATGGAGCATCCAAGATTTCTGGAGGAAAGCTGTTCCACTGGTTAATTGTCCTGTTAGGAATCTTCTCCTTAATTCTAGATTGCTTCTCTCTTTGATTAGTGATCCATTAATGATGCCACTAAGATCATGGTATCCGCCCCTCTCAATTCCTGGCAAATAGATGGGGAAGAAATGGAGGTAGTGATAGATTTTATGTTCCTGGGCTCCAAGATCACCGCAGATGGGAAACTGCGGCCAAGAAATTAAAAGACGCTTGCTCCTGGGGAGGAAAGCGATGGCAAATCTAGACAGCATACTAAAAAGCAGAGACATCATCCTGCCAACAAAAGGGAAATAGAGTCAAGGCTATGGTTTTCCCAATTGCAATGCATGCCTGTGAAATTGGGACCACAAGGAAGGCTGAGCGCCAGAGAATGGAGGCCATTGAATTCTGGTGCTGGAGAAGACTCCTATGAGTCCCTTGGACAGCAAGGCCATCCAACTGGTCAGTCCTAGAGGAGATCAACCCTGGCCGCTCTTTAGAAGGCCAGATCCTGAAGATGAAACTCAAAGACTTTGGCACCTCATGAGAAGGAAGGAAGGACTCACTGGAGAAGAGCCAAATGCCGGGAACAATAGAGGGCAAAAGAAGAAGAGGATGGCAGAGAAGGAGGGGGCTGGATCGAGTCACAGAAGCAGTAGGCGTGAGCTTAATTTTTTCTTTATGTATACTGAAGAGTATTTACACCAAGACAAATTCCTTGTGTGTCCAATCACACTTGGCCAATAAAGTTTCTATTCTATTCTATTTAGTTCTGTTCTGTTCTGTTCTACTCCACTCTGCTCCATCCCATCCCATCCCATCCTATTCCATTCCTAGTCCTGTTCTGTTCTGCTCTGCTCCACTCCATATTTTCTATTCTATTCTATTCTGTTCTATTCCGTTCATTCCATTCCGTTCCACTCCACTCCATTCCATTCTATTTTCTATTCTATTTTCTATTCTATTCTATTCTTAAATGGACTCCGGAGGATGGTAGAGGACAGGAAGGCCTGGAGGAACGTTGGGGCCGCGATGGCTCAGGCACGACTTCGCAACTAACAACCACCACCACGAGGCGGGGGGCAGATAAGGGAAAGCTGCTTGGAACAGAACGATCCATTTCAATATTATTAAACAGGAACATTTGGACAGATCCCTGATGATCCTTTCAAAGAAGACCGAACAGGGTTTCTAACCCTATTTGTGTCACACAAGCTGCCATTCTGTTTGTGAGAAAACTCTGGTGCTCGGGTTGCTGTGGGCTGGTGTGGTTGGTCCCAAAGTGAGCAAACGTCTCTTGGGTGTGTTTGCTCAGCTCTGCCGTTCACGTGCCGAGGAGCAGGTGTTCACCCTACAAAAGCAGGAGCTGGGAAGCGTTCATTTGGTTCTCTGTTTCTTCCTGGCTTGGTCTCTTTGCTCAACAACATCTCCCTGGACTTCCTCTTGGCTCACAATCGGTAAAGAAGACAAACGCAGCTTTTGAGCCAAAGCCCAGGTCCAGAGGCATTTTTCCACCAGGTGAGCCGTCCAGGTTTCCATGGTGTTACCTAACAAAACACAGAATACAGAATAACAGAGTTGGAAGGGGCCTGTGATGATCCGGAGCGTGGCACAAAGGCAACACAGTCAGATAATCAGTAGGAATCCCTTTATTAGCTCCAACTTTGCCCCCCATGTCCTGGTTACTTTCTGGGCTGGAGAAAAACTCTCCCAGGAACAGCCTTTGGCTGCAGAGAATCAAGTCCAAAACAAAGCTATTTGTTTTGGTGTTGTAATACAAAGTATATACTTATTCCCCTGCCTCTGCTGATAAGGATAGAGCCAGTGGTGTAGTGGCAATTACAACTGCCTCACATGTAATACTTCCCTGGTTCGAATCCCAGTAAGGGTATGGCTAGCTGAAGAGAGCTAACTAGCTCGAAATAGATCTATCCTAGTCTCCCTTATTTATTATTTAAAATTATCAGTTTAAAAACCTTACACACACACACACACACACACACACACACACACACACACATATATACAAAGTATATACACAAAGTATATACTTTGTGTTACAATACCCTGTTAAGCCCCAATTAAGGGAGAAAGCATACTGCTTTCTTTTCTGTCTTTTGGCTCATCACCAGAGACCATACCGACAGAAAGCTATTTGTTTCGTTGTCTTTAGTTTACATGTGTGTAAGGTTTTTGAGCTGATAATTTTAAATAATAAATAAGGGAGACTAGGATAATTCTATTTCGAGCTAGTTAGCTCTCTTCAGCTAGCCATACCCTTACTGGGATTCGAACCAGGGAAGTATTACAATGTATATACTTATTCCCCTGCCTCAGCTGAACAGGATAGAGCCAGGTGGTGTAGTGGCAATTACAACTGCCTCACATGTAATACTTCCCTGGTTCGAATCCCAGTAAGGGTATGGCTAGCTGAAGAGAGCTAACTAGCTCAAAATAGATCTATCCTAGTCTCCCTTATTTATTATTTAAAATTATCAGCTCAAAAACCTTACACACACACACACACACACACACACATATGTATATATATGTATATGTATGAAAATGTATACGGCTGCCCAACTCACTCTTAGTGACTTCATGAAGGACTTGGATTGGGGGTTGGACTAGAAGACCTCCGAAGCCCCTTCCAGACTTACTATGATTCAGGAGTGGAGGATAGTGAAAACTTTCTCTTACCTTTGTTCAGTTTCTTCACACAGCTCTGAATCTTATCCATATAAAGCAGATAATGTTTCAGGGTGTACTGGAGCGGTCCCAGGCCTGGGAGGATCTCCATCACTTCATCGGCCATGAATGCAGCAATTTCCGGTGCTCCGGCAGCGAGAATGGCTAAAACGGAAGTGAAAGCATGGGGCTATGGAAGAAATAATTGGGGGTGGGGGGAGTGACAGGGTATGAAGTCTCCCTGCCCAGAAGGAGGCAGGCTCATCCCTGCCTGATATTTCTACTCTTTTTACTAATTAGATTTCAAATCCTTTATTGTTTGGATTGCTTCGGTCCTGCCTTTCCGCCTTGCATCAGGGTGGAAATAAATGGACTTGGAGGATAATGACCATGAAGAAATCATGATGGATCAATAGGCATTAGAAAACAGCCATCATAGAACATAAGAAACATAATTACGGAGTGACAGAGTAACAGAAGTGGAAGGGACCTTGGGAGGTCACCATCCTTTTGAACCTCAGGGACCACCAAACGCATAATTTAAATACCGTGGACCACTAATATGAATTTTGACTGACGGTGGCTGCAGGAAAAAAGTCTGCAGAAAAATTCTCCACCTCATTTTTGATCATTCTTTATTTGGGATCGCAGGATACCGTCTCCAGCTCTGTTCTCGGGAGTGGGGGAGAGAGAGAGAGAGAGAGACAGAGAGAGAAAGAGAGAAAGAGAGAGAAAGAGAGAGACTTTTGGCTTCATGCAAGGAAAACAGCAGAAGCAGCAGAAGTCTTTCTTTCTCTCCCCCAAACTCTGCCAGAAATGAGACTTTGTGAGAATTGTTGTGCTGGTGCAGCCTCTTGGAGCAGGAGGCCTTGCAGGGTCCCAAAGACTCATTTCTGGCAGAGTTTGGGGGAGAGAAACAAAGACTTTTGCTGCTTTCCTTGCATGCAGCCAAAAGAAGAAGAAGAAGAAAGAAGAAGGTGGTTAAGCC
This sequence comes from Bungarus multicinctus, assembly GCA_023653725.1. Taxonomy (NCBI): domain Eukaryota; kingdom Metazoa; phylum Chordata; class Lepidosauria; order Squamata; family Elapidae; genus Bungarus; species Bungarus multicinctus. Next base: position 11,977,180 of record CM042842.1, on the reverse strand, counting down.
AGGTGTGTGGAGCGAGTAGAAGACCTTGTAAGTCTTCTAGCCCAGTGGTTACCAATCAGTGGGCCAGGATCACTGTTGGTCCATGAGAAAATTTTGATGGTCCACAGAGAAATGTTACCCCCAAAGCAATTAATCCAGGCTGTGCGGGAACACAAGGCTGCACTGCCCACATGGATTGCAGGAACACAAGGCTTGTGTCACTTGCATTGCAAACGTGAGGTAGTGAGGAGAGGGGAGAAAGGGCGGAGGGGAGGAGCTTGCCCCACTCACCCCACGCACCTGGCCTGGCCACCGGGCTGCTTCTTTCCGCTTCTTTCTTCTTCTGCTTTTGGCTGCACGCAAGGAAAGCAGCAAAAGTCTTTCTTTCTCTCCCCCAAACTCCGCCATTTCTGTGTTTGGGACCCTGCAAGGCCTCCTGTTCCAAGAGGCTGTGCTGGCAAAGATTCATTTCTGGCGGAGTTTGGGGGGAGAGAAAGAAAGACTTCTGCAGCTTCTGCTGCTTTCCTTGCATGAAGCCAAAAGTGTCTCTCCTCCCTCTCCCTCCCGCCCCCCCTCCGAGAACATAGCTGGAGATAGTATACTGCGATCCCAAATAAAGAATGATCGATTGGTAGGAAAACAGGGTGGAGAATTTTCCTGCAGACATTTTTTGGGATTTTCCCAGGGTCTCTGGTCCACGGGATTTAAAATTATGAGTTTGGTGGTCCCTGAGGTCTAAAAGGTTGGCGACCCCTGTTCTAGTCCAACCCCCTGTTCAAGCAGGAGTGGAGACCCTATATTATTCTGGACAAATGGCTGTCCAATCACTTCTTGAAAACCTCCAGTATTTGAGGGACTGCCACAGAGAAAAAACTTATTTTTCCAAAGCACCAGAAGGCAAAACAAGAAACAATGGATGGAAATTAATCAAGGAGTGAAGCAACCTGGAATTAAGGAGAAATTTCCTAACAGTGAGGACAATTAACCAGTGGAACAGCTTGCCTCCAGAAGTTGTAAGTGCCTCCAACATTGGAGGTTTTTAATAAGAGACTGGACAGCCACTTGTCTGAAATGGTATAGGGTCTCCTTCTTGAGTAGGGGACTAGGAGACCTCCAAGGTTCTTTCCAACTCTTATTATCGGATTTAGAGAAAGAAAAAAACAGAGTTGGAAGGGACCTTGAAGGTCTTCTAGTCCAACCCCCTGCTCAGTCAGGAAACCTATACCACTTCAGACAAACAGTTGTCAAATCTCTTCTTAAAAACCTCCAGTGTTGGAGCATTTACAACTCCTGGAGGCAAGTTGTTCCACTGATTGATTGATTATTTATTTGTTTATTTATTCATTTATTCAATTTATATACCACCCCCTCTCCCAATCGGGACTCAGGGCGGTGTACAGCCAGATAAAAACCACATACACAGATACACAATATTAAAAAGGAATTAAAATGAATTAATGTCTGAAATGCTAATAAGACTAAAACATGTATTAAAAAGTAAAACCCAATTAAAAGCCCATTAAAACTCCACCAGTAAAAAACCAAGGCCAGGCCCGCTTGATGAAACAAATGGGTCTTTAGCGCGCGCCGGAAGGTCTGGAGTTCAAGGATGGTCCTCATCTCCGGGGGTAGTTCGTTCCAAAGGGAGGGTGCTTCCACAGAGAAGGCCCGCACCCTTGGGGCCGCCAGCCGGCATCGCCCAGCCGGCGGTATCCCGAGGAGGCCCACCCTGTGAGAGCGCACTGGTCGACGGGAGACCGATGTTGGCAGCAGGCGGTCCCGTAAGTACCTGGGTCCCAAGCCTGATTAATTGTAACCTGTCATTAATCTGTAATCTTGCCATTTTTGTACCTGAAGCTGTGGCTGGCCCGATGCCCTTCAATTCATTCAACTCCTTCACGGCCGCTTCTACATCTGGGAGTCGATGGAAAGCTTTTCTGGTATGTTCCTCCACCATCTTGCTCAGATTGGCAGCCACCAATTGCTGCAAACGAGGCCGAAATTTTCCTCTCTGGAAAGGCCAAAAGCAGAAATGATCCGCTTTGAAGTGCAAGCTGCAAATGTTTAGCGTGATTTCATTATGTCAACTGTCTATTTTGGCCATTGTTTGTCTTTCCTCTGTTCGAGTCTTAAACCTTCTGTCTCTTTTCCAAAAAGATGATACTTATCTGGCATGTTTGGCAATGTGATGAGTAATGGTTCCAAACAGCCAAATTTTAGATACCCTGAACAGTAAGTCATCTTCGTGGATTCTAACACGCTATACGCTAAAACGATTCGAGCTAGTTTGGGTTCAGAATGATTGAGGGAAACAGCAAAGGAATGGGATATGTACCTCCCAGAGTTATTCCAGAAAGTTCCTGGGTGACACTGGACCTGCCAGTCTTTTTCAGCCCAACCTATTTCAAAGGGGGGATTGTAAGGAAAAACAGGAGAACAGAACTCCATGGATGCTTGCTAAGTGAAAGATTTCTAACCTATTAAGAAGATTGCACTAATATGCCAATAGCATCTTCACTATATCCATTAAAGGAGAATATTTGTGGCTCAGGGTTGAAATGAGGGGGCCTCAGTGCTCTCTGAGCTAGCTTGTTTTCTAGCAGACGTTTCGTTACCCAAACTAGGTAACTGTTGTGGTTCGCCGACAGCCGGTGCAGACGGCAGAGGAATCGGACAGTGGGGAAGAACGGGGACCAGTCCGGGAGTCTGGAGAGGACTTGGACGAGGGTCTTATGTCCGATACAGAGATGGGGCCAGGACCATCTGGGAGTGGGGTGCTGACTCCAGAGCCTCCAGAGTCTGGTAGCAGTGAGGCCGAGGAACCAGGGGAGCCTGTTCCCAGTGTGCGTATGCACAGAGCTGCTAGAAAGCAAGAGCAGCTGAGACAAAAGGGGAGACTTGGGAGTAAAGCCGGGAGTTGACTGCCCCTCCCATAAGGGATAAAAGTCAGGCCAAGATGATGAAACCTTTGCAGGAGGCAAAGTCGTTCATTCTGTTCAGATTAATCCTTGAAGCTCCGTGTGGACTTTATACTTCGGTTGTTTTTTTTTATAGTTCATTTGGCACTCTAGTTGTCGGCAGCAATTCAAAGGAGAATAAAGGTGGGTGCTTATCTTGAGGGACTGTTTGGGACTCATTACAGGCTGGGAATGAACCTAATTCCCAGTGCTGAAATAAAACAAGAGTTGTTTTAATTACAGTCTCAGGAAGCCTTGGTCAGAAAAGTAATGTCATTAGTGCATCTTGGGTAATGAAACCCCTGCAAGCACCAAGGCCCCCTCCTAAACCCATTTTACAGAGGGGTTTTAAAGGCTGAGAGTTCACCTGTCGTTGAACTGCAGAAATTAGGGCTTCCGAGAGAAATACCTACGGTAAGCTTCCATTCCATGAGTTTCAACAATTCCTCTTTCGTCAAGTATTTTTCCTCCCGCCCTGCAAGAAGTTTGGGCAACTCTTCTTGATACCTTGAAAAGAGACAAGAAAAAGAAACAGTAAAAACATACAGAGCCCTCCTCATTCTCAGAGGGACATTTTTAAAGAAGCTTATGGAAATAAGAAAGAGGGTGGTAATGGATAAACTGCCTTAAAATGCAGTTAAAATTCTTTTCCTGCCCATGGAAAATTGTCAGCTAGGCCTGCCAGGTCTGATATCCTTCATTAAACTGTTCAAATTATACATCAGTAATTTACCACTGATCCAAGGCAATTAGTTTCTTCTTCTTGCTTCCCATAGCTTCAATCACATCCTGGTAAATGTTCAAAACGGCTTCCCAGGAGGATGGATCTTCGCATGCATAAAGTCCCCCTTTCCCTGTCATGCCTTAAGGCCTCCTGGAACAGAGAAAATGCAAAATATTAGGTAGCCAAGGGCAGAGTGGTCATCTTCGTTTTTTACGTTTGGTTGATTAAAACAGTATTTCTTAAGTTCGGCAATTTTAAGATGGGTGGATTAACTCCCAGAATTCCCCAGCCAGTTAAGCTAAGCTGGCTGAAGAATTCTGGGAGTTGAAGTCCACCCATCTTAAAGAAGAGAAGAAGAGAGAATTGGATAGCATATGGAATGGGAGAGGAGAGGAGAGGAGAGGAGAGGAGAGGAGAGAAGAGAAGAGAAGAGAAGAGAAGAGAAGAGAAGAGAAGAGAAGAGAAGAGAAGAGAAGAGAAGAGAAGAGAAGAGAAGAGAAGAGAGAATAGGATAGAATATGGAATGGAATGGAATAAAATAAAATATAATACAATAGAATACAGTAGAAAATAGAATAGAGAAAAGAGAATTCTTTAGTGGCCAAGTGTGATTGGACATACAGGAATTTGTCTTGTGCAAATGCTCTCAGTGTACATAAAAGAAAAGATACATTCGTCAAGTGTCAAGAATCATCAAGTACAACACTTAATAATAGTCATAGGGTACAATAAGCAATCAAAACATATGAGGAAACAGTCAATATAGATTGTAAGGATACAAGCAACAAAGTTACAGTCATAGTCACAAATGGGAGGGGATGGGTGAAAGGAAGGATGGAAGGATTAATAGTAATAGTAATTCAGACTTAGTAAATAAATAGTGAATAACTTAGTAGAGTTGGCCAAGCTTGAGAAATAATGACTTAGGGTATTATCTAAACTCTGACCCAAAATGCAAAGCCAAGTCTATCATATCTTTAACAGATAACAGATAATCAGAGTTGGAAGTGACCTTGTAGGTCATCTAGACCAACACCCCCACCCAAGCAGGAGACCCTACACCATTTCTGACAAATGGCAGTCCAATATCTGGGACATTCTAAGCCAAAACCTTGTTTATACGCACCTTGGTTCATGTTTAGGATTTCAGCCCCAAACTTTGCAAGAAATAAGCCAGATTTAGCTCAATATGGGATCCCTTCCATCATGGGTTGGCTCCTGTCTCTCAAAGCTAAACCTCTCAGCTATAATTACTCAATGTAATTGTGGTCAGATATAGTACCCAAATGTGCTGTGATGTGCAGGCAAGACAACATGTAGCTTTGCCAATTTTGTGGGTTATTTATTTTGGGGTTTTTTTTGTATTTTTGAGTCAATGTTGATTCTTGCTGCTTGATGTACAAATCCCTGCAGTTTTCTTGGCAATGTTTCTTGGAAGTGGTGGCCCTTGCCTGCTTCCTAAGGCTGAGAGGGAATGACTGGCCCAAAGTCTCTGGCTTGAATGCCCAGGACAGGACTGGAACTCACAGCCTCCCAGTTTTTAGCCTGATGTTTTAGCCATCACATCAAACTAGCCCTCATTAAGAATAATAAAGTCCCTGCAGTTTTCTTGGCAAGGTTTTGGGGAAGTGGTTTCTCATTGTCTCTTTCCAAGAGCCAATGATCACCCCATTGGCTTTGTGCCCAAGGTAGCACTAGAACTCACCACCTCCCAGTGCCTAACCCAGTAGACACTAAAGTTGCTTTTAATTTTGGTTTAATTCCCAGTTTCATTAATCAACTGAAACCCAATGTATCCTAGCAGAACGTACCACCTCCCCCTTTGGTGAATCGATCAAAACTCAGCAGAATTACAGAGTTGGAAGGGACCTTGAAGGTCTTCTAGTCTAGCTCAAGCAGGAGATCCTATACCATTCCAGACAAGGGACTGTCCAGTCTCGTCTTAAAACCCACCAGTGATGGAACATTAGGATCCAACCTGCACTTTAACCAACCAACCGAGGCTGAGTATGGAAACAGCCCAGCTACGCCCCCACACCCCAAGTCAAGGCCCATCAACCACGGTTAGACTCCACAAGCCAGGGGTTGCTCCCTCGACCAGCTCCACCGAAGATCCGCTTCATACTTTTGGAGTCGGTCCGCTTCGCCGCCCGGGCACAACCGAGGCAAACCGCTCCTGCCCGGCGGCGCCCCCCACTCCCCGCGCCCGACCGTTAAGCCAACCGACCGTGCGCAACCAGAACCGGCTGGGCGCAAAGCGGGGAGGACAAAGCGCCTTTGATTCCCCGGCTGGGCGCAGAGACTCCCCGGCGGCCCGAGCGCGAGGTCGTCCTCCTCTCTGCTTTGTCCAGGGCCCCTACCCACCTACTCAGCCAGCGCCCCCCGCCTCCGTTATCCTGGCTGGGCTCAGCCATTCCCCGCTCGCTCCGGGACCCCCTACCCACCCATGCAGCCATCCCTCCCTCTCTAAGCCCCTCGGCTGCGCTCAGCCACTCACCATCCGCCAGAAAGAGAGACTGCCCTCCTGGCGGCTCGCTCAGCGACCCGCTACTCACCCGGCCGTCCCTCCCGCCTTGCCACCCACTCCTTCCGACCCCCGGGCTGAGCTCAGCCACACCGGCCGTCTGGAAAGCCAGGTCTCTCCCCCACACACACCCTCGCCTGTTTACCCATCGCTCGGTCAGAGATCCCCTCTACTCACCCACCTTTTCCCCATTGACCGAAAAGCGAGATCACCCTCCTGCCGGCTCGCTCAGCGACTCCCTACTTACCCCCCCAGCTGAGCTCATGTACTCCCCGGCCATCCCCTAAGTCAGGTCCCTCCCACCCCCGCCTGCCTGCCCATCGCTCGCTGAGCGACCTCCTACCCACTTACCCACCCCTCCCTCCCTCTCCCACCCTCCAGCTGGGCTCATCTACTCACCGGCCGTCCGCCCGCCAAGCTAGTTTTCACCCCCACCCCCATCCCGCTCACTCAGCGACCCTCTCCTCACTCACCCCTTCCTCTCTGACTTCCTCTTCGCGGCTGGGCTTAGCTACTCACCGGCCGTCCGCAAAGCCAGGTCTCACCCCCTCCAACCCCCGCCTGTTTGCCCATCGCTCACTCAGCGACCCCCTACCCACCCACCAACTCACCCACTCCCTCCAACCCCCGGGCAGGGCTCAGCCACTCACCGGCGTCCGCAAAGCCAGGTCATCCCCCAACCCACACCCGCCGCCTGTTTGCCCACCGCTCGGTCAGCGACCCCCTACTCACTCACTCACCCCCCCCCCCCACTCACCGGCTGTCCGGTAGGCCAGCTCCCCCCCCAAGCCTGCTCGCCCAGCGCCCCCCTTCCCCGCCCAGCCGGTCCTCCCCCTCCTGTTGCCCGGCCGAGGCGGCGGCGGCGGCAGCGTCTTGGTGCCCGAGCGCAGCAGATCCCTCCCCTTCCTCCTGCCACGGCAGCGCTCCGCCCGCCCTTCCTCCCGGCGCCCGGCTCCTCCTCCGGGTCGCTGCTTCTGCTGCTGTTGGTGCCGCCGGCGCTGCTGCTGCTGCTGCTCTCTCTCGGGCAGGCGGGCGAGCGGGGCCCGGGCCGGGCTGTGGCGGTGCGTCGGGGCCGGGGCGAGCGGGGCCCGCCGGGCTCCTCCGGGGGCGGCGGGGGCGGCTGCTTCTGCCTGGGCGGCGGCGGTGCCGGAGGCGGCATGAAGGGGAAGGAGGAGAAGGAGAAGAAGGAGGGCGGCGCGGGGCTGCCCGGCGGAGGGGAGGCGGGCGGAGGAGGCGGCGGTGGAGGAGGCGGAGGCGGCAGCCCGGAGAAGAGCCGCAGCGCCCAGGAGTACAAGGAGCAGGGCAACCGGCTCTTCGTCGGCCGCAAGTACCCCGAGGCCGCCGCCTGCTACGGACGGGCCATCGTGAGTCTGCGGAGGAGGAGGAGGAGGGTCCGGGTGGGGAAGGGGCGAGGGGCTCTCTGGGCGTGGGCAGAGCGTGGCGGAAGCTCCGGATGGAAGGAGAGAGGGCCTCTGAGCATGGGCAGAGCGGGGTAGGTCGGGGGTTGGCTGGCGGAGGGGAGGGGAAGGAAGAAGCCTGCAGATAGGCTGGGTTTGTTAGGGTAGGAAGGAAGATAAGGAGCCTCTGAGCATGGGCAGAGTGGGGTAGGTCGGTAGGTTCCCAGGTGGAGTTGCTGGGGGGGTGGAGGAGGAAGAAGCCACAGGCAGGCAGGATAGGAAGGGGAAGGGGGCCTCTGAGCATAAGCAGAGGGCGCTGGAGATGGAGAGTTTGGGGTTGTGATACCTGGAGGGAAGCAAAGGTTTCCCTCCCACCCCCACCCAGCAAAAAAAAGACAGCTTGGGTGGAAGCTCTAGATGGGAAGGAAGGAGAGAGTGCCTCTGAGCATGGGCAGAGTGGGGTAGGTGGGTCGGGCCCTGGTGGGGTTGCAGGAAGAAGCCTGCAGACAGGCCCGGTTTGTTAGGGTAGAAAGGAGGCCTCTGAGCATAAGCAGAGGGCACAGATGGAGAGTTTGGGTTGTGATGCCTGGAGAGAAGCAAACGTTCCCCCCCCCCCACACCCAATAAAGTGCATCCCCCCACCTCTCTACCAAAAAAGAAAGAAAAATGTCGGCTTCTGAGCAGGGTCAAAGGGCATCGGGTGCCAAGAGTGTTGTGTTGGTGTGTTTATGCGTGGGAAGGAGAGGGTGCCTCTGAGGACAAGCAGAATGCCCCCCTCCTCCTCCTCCTCTTGGAGGTCAGCCCCATCGCTGCATTGCTACTTTCTGTACCTGGAGAGGTTTACAATCGTCCCATTTTAGTGGCCGCTCGGAACTTACAACATCCCTGGGGGGGGGGAAAGTGATTTGGGGCCGTTTTTCACACTTAACGGCCGTTGTGGCGTCCCCACGGTCAAGTGATCAGAATTCAGAGGCTTCATCTGAATCTGGACTCCTATTGGTGACTCGTATTTATGACGGCTGCGTCAACGGGGAAGCCGGGTTCACTTAACAACCGGGTTACTGACAACAATTCGCTTAACAACAAAGGAAAGAAGGTCACAAAATGGGGCAAAACCCATTCAACAAACGCCTCGCTTAGCATAGCGGCATAAATTTTGGGCTCGATTGTTGTCGTAAGTCAAGGACTACCCTATGCAACGTGTAATGAGGTTAGTTTCCCTCTCCTGAAGAATGCGGCCCTCTGAGCACGAGCAGAGTGCGGGCCTTCCTAAGCTGGATGGGCAAAGGAAAGGGCTCCAGTTTCCTCCCCTTGGACCGTGAGCCGAGAGGGTTTATAAGCATGTACAGAGTGCGGGCCAACTTTTGGCCCCAGGGAGGAGAGATGAGTTGGTCACCGGAAGAGGATGCTGTTAATTAATCCTGCAGTCACCTGACCTGGTCATTGCAACTAAGGGAAGGCATCTGAGCATGCACAGAGAGCTGGCAGATGTGGATTGGGGAAGGCCTCACCTATCTTGAATCTCTGGACCAGGACAGATGGGCTGGGAGTGGTTGACGCTGATCAGGGTGAGTGTGTGGTTTGAGTCGGGCAGAGAGCTCGAAAAAGTTGTGGTGGGGGCTACAGCAGGGTTTTCTCAGCCGTGGGAACTGGAAGAGGTGTGGACTTCAACTCCCAGAGTTCCCTAGCCAGCCAGCTTCCAGTTCTCACAGTTGAGAAAACACTGCGTTAGAGCATGGGTCTTCAAACTTGGCAGCTTGAAGACTTGTGGACTTCAACTCCCAGAATTCCTCCTCCAGTCATGTTAGCTCAGGAATGCTGGGAGCTGAAGTCCACAAGATTTAAAAGGTGCCACGTTTGAAGACCTTTGCATTAGAGTGACCCCAAGAATGTGTGAATGGGATCCTGAGCTCTGGGGACAGAAAGAATTGAGGTCTGAGCTGAGCAAAGAGCTGGAAGGAAGGAACTGCTCCGATCCGGTGCTTTTTAAAAAAAATGCATCGGGAGAGGTGTGTACATACACACAATTGTATGGCCGAGCTTGGCTGACATGCACAGCCAGGCCTTTTACACACCTGATCGCTGTCGGTGAACAGACAGCTGATGCTCACCTTGGTGACTTCAGGTGTGATATATATGTATGGTACGGATGTATGTCTGGGAGTTAAAGCTTCCCAAAATGGCTTACTGTATAGGAATACAGGTAGTCCTTGATTCACGACCACAGTTTTCCATAGCTAAGCCAGGGAGTTGTTAAGTGAGTTTGGCCTCTTTTTGCAAGCTTTTTTTCCACGGTGATGAAGCCAGTCCAGCTTCCCTCGTTGATTTGGCTTGTCAAAAGCCAGCTGGGAAGCTTTCAAATGTAACAGATGAATTTAAACACAACAATTAAACAAAGCCACGCCAAACCTAATAAATATTAAATGTTGATTATGTGACTCCGGGATCGTGCAACCCTCGTAAACACCTACCTGTTTCAAGCCCCCAAATTTAGATTCCTGTGACTGTTGGGATCTTGCAACGGTTGTAAGTACGAGGATCAGTCCTAAGTGTCTCTTTGTTTAGTAAACTTTGAACAGTTGCTAAACAAATGGTAATTCAAGGATAACCTGTACAAAAACTCTAGATTAAGCGCTCTTGCATGAATTCAAAACATTGTGCCGAGAGTTTATTTGTGCTTTGATCCTCAAGAAGTTCTGGTTGATGGCCCCAAGATCAGGTGTGTGGAGGCTAAAAAAAAATCGTACTATGGCTAGGTAGGAACTAGGCATGTTTGGCCTTATGAAGGGAAGGCTCAGGGGAGACATGATGGCTGTCTTGCAGTATTTGAGGGGATGTTACAAAAAAAAGGGGGTTGATTTATTCTCCATAGCATCTAAAAGCAACCTAGAACTAAGGAGAAATTTCTTGACAGTGAGAACAATTAATCAGTGGAACAGAGAAGTTGTGAATGCTACAACACTGGAAGTTTTTAAGACAAGATTGGGCATCCATTTGTCTGAAATGGTTTCATAATAATAACCCTGCTTGAACAGAGGGTTGGACTAGAAGATCTCCAAGGTCCCTTCCAACTCTGTTATTCTGCTCAGATTAAGTATCTTGTACAGCCGCTATGCTGGGGGAGTTTATTTGTGTCTTGACCCCTTTGGGGTTGAAGGCCACAAAACCTGTTAGTTGCGATGTTGTGTCTGACCCATTGCGACCCCCTGGACAACGTTCCTCCTGGCTTTCCTGTCCTCTACCGTCCCCCAGAGTCGATTTAAGCTTACGCCGACTGCTTCAGGGATCCCATCCAGCCTCCTCCACCTCTGCTGTTCCCTTCTTCTTTTGTCCATCATGTGAAAGTGGGACCACAAGGAAGGCCGAGCGCCAAAGAATAGAGGCCTTTGAACTCTGGTGCTGGAGGAAAAGACTCCTGCGAGTCCCTTGGACTGCAAGGCGATCCAACTGATTGGTCCTAGAGGAGACCAACCCTGACTGCTGTTTAGAAGGCCAGATCCTGAAGATGAAAGCCTTCAGGACTGGAGGCCAAAACATAATATTTCCTGACAGTTGGAACAATTAATCGGTGTAATGGCTTGCCTTCAGAAACCGTGGGTGCTCCATCGCTGGATGTTTTCTTAAAAGAGTCTAGACAGTCTCTTATCTGAAATAGTATAGGTTCTCCTGCTTGAGCAGGGGGCTGGACTAGAAGACCTCCAAGGTCCCTTCCAGTTAAGTCATTCTAGTAGATCAAGTATTTTGTACAGCCACCAGGCCAGAGGAGTTTATTTATGCCTTGACCCCAAGAAGTTCTGGTTGATGGCCACAAGATCAGGGGTCAGGAGGCTAAATCATACGATGAATAGATAAGGGAACTAGGTATGTTTCGCCTAATGAAGAAAAGGCTCAGGAGAGACATGACAGCTGTCTTCCAGTACTTGAGAGGTGTCGCAAGGGAGAAAGGGTTGATTTATTATCCAGAACATCTAAAAGCAGGACAAGAAGCAATGGGTAGAAGTTTGTCAGAAGATCCAACATGGAACTAACTCGATACCCGTGCTTCGCTACAAAACTATGTGGTCGGGCTTAGGTTTTGGGGAGGAAAATAAGGGGGGAAAATTCTGCCTCTGCCTACCAGCATCCATCGGTATTCATCTGGCTGGCATCCTGTCAGTGTGTGAGAGAGTTGAGGGCTGTTTGGAAACTGAAAAAGCATTTGCTATGTGAGCAAGAAGGAGACAGCAAGGAGCCTGGGCGTGGCTTAGCTCAACTGTTCTGTACTGAAGCTGCTTGGTGCTGTTGTGAAACTGAAACTCCTCTGCTTGTGTTTTGCATCTGGAAGAGATTTCAGGTGGGGAGGGGGAGTAGAACTCCTTAGCGTCAGAGCATGTTAATAATAATAATATAGGAAATACTAAGGCTGTGATGGTCATTTCGAAAAAAATCCTTCCTTAGTGAACACCTAGAAGCCAAGAGGAACATAGGTGCCAAATTTCAAGTTTGTAGGCTTTACAGTTCTGGAGATTTTGTGTTGATGCCTGAGTGGTCTTTCGCTTTTATACATAGAGAAGATTTCCTGACAGTTGGAATAATTAACAGAAGAATTTACTTCTCTGAGTTGTGGGTGCTTTGTTGCTTGAGGTTTTCAAGAAGAGATTGAACAACCCTTTGACTAGGATGGTTGTAGAAGGTCATCTACCTTGAGCAAGAGGTTGGACTAGAAGACCTCTGAGGTCCCCTTTCAGCCCTAGGAATAGTTTCTATAGATTCTGTGAGATTTCACCCTGGCACAGGTTTTGCGCAGTAGGCTTAAACACGGTTTGTTGAAGCAGGCTTTCTCAGGCAAACGAACCTAGATGGCTTAAAATCAGTGACCAGGTTCACATTGCAAAGAAGTGACCCATGCTTTACACACACCCCCCCCCCAGGGATCTCCAACCTGGACTTCCACTCCCAGAATTCCTCAGCTAGCCATTCATTCCACTGGCGGAGGAATTGAAGGCCCCGGGTGTTAAACATGCTAGGTTTGGAGATCCCTTGCATTAAGCCTGTTACGGGAACACATGCCCGTGGCTTTTACAACAGCCCTTCAAGGCAGGTCCATGGGAACGGGGTGGGGGTGGGGGAAGTGACTCAGTCAAAGTCAAATTAAAACGGGGCTCCAGACACCCCCTCCAGGCTCCTGGTTGAGGTGGCTTTGTTGCGTCAGCCCTCTGACAAACAACAAATAGGAGATATCCGGGCGGTGCATGGGATGTGATTCACCTCCTGTGGGCCAAATTATGCACCTTGCAAAAGCCGCGCACGCAGGTTCCTCAAGGCAGAATGGACGGAGGCGAAGTTGGCTACATCCTGCAAAGGGGAGGCGCCCCGCCCACCTCCCGGCACATGTGGGATGCATGGAAAACTTTGCAGCTGGAAATTCACAGGGTTGAACGAAGTTCAGATCTGGGGCCTCCAGATTCAGGAGCACGATACCTTATTCCTCATCTTTAATCGGAATCCCGAGTCTCGCCAACCCCAAACTCCTCCACAAGCGAAAGGAAATGGCCTTCCGGGCGGTCCTTGCCTTACAACAGTTCTCTTAGTGACCATAATAAAGTTGCAACGGCCCTGGAAAAAAGTGACTTACCACCGTTCTTCACACTTACCACTGTAGCAGCATCCCCCAAGGTCAAAATTCAGGCGCTTGGCCACTGACTCGTATTTATGACAAGTTGCAGAGTCAACTAATCAGCATGGGGAAGTCTGATTCGCTTAACAACGGGGTGACTTGACTTAACCCCTGGCAGGGATTCACTCAACCCCGGTAGCGAGAAAGAGCGTAAGGCTGAGACGAAAACCCACTTAGCAGATGTCCCGCTTACAAAACCAAAGAGAAATGTCGGACTCCATGTGGTCGTAAATCGAGGATCGCCTGAACGTAAAAAGAAACATCCGAGAGACAACATCCCACCACATTGCAACCTCTTAAGGGGTTGTAAGAGTAAAGGGGATGTGTCGTGCCCCTGTTGGAGTCCGAAGCCGAGGAGGAGGAAGCCGAACAGCTGACACAGAGTGGGAGTGTGGCCCCGTTGGCTGTGGAGGAAACTGGGGAAGGGCAAAGCCCGGCTGGGCACAGCAGGGGAGAGGTAGAACAAGGGAGAGGGAGTTCAGAGGAAGACCCAGGCCCACCCCCCTCTTCATCCTAGGGCATGCAAGGAGAAACGGAGACTGGAGCAACGTGGGTTGCATGGCTTACAGGGGAGGAAAGAGCCCTGATTCCCTTCATTAGCCAAGATGGGAAGAGAATTTAAAAGAGATGCATGCTGAGTGTGGCAGCTGCTGGGAACAAAAGTGAGTTTATCTTGTGTTGACTTTGGTTATCTGTGTTCCTGCCATCTTCCCAACGGTGTTGAATAATGGCCGTTATTTCAAGTCTGGAATTCCTTCTCCTGCCCTGCTGGACTAATTACCTTATTTTGCCTTGATTGGACTTAATAGTTACAGTTTTTGTTGACCGCATTTTGGACTTGATTCTCTGCAGCCAAAGGCTGTTCCTGGGAGAGTTTTTCTCCAGCCCAGAAGGTAACCAGGATATTGAGAGCTAAGTTGGAGCTAATAAAGGGACTCCTACTGATTATCGGACTGTGTTGCCTTTGTGCCATGCCCCGGGTCATCACATGATGTGTGATGTGTAATCTGTTAGATTAAATTTAATTTAATCTGTTAGATTAGAGGGCAACTGCTCTACAATTTACCTAATGTTGTGTTAACTTTTTGCTTTTAAACTCTGGAGGGTTTCCCAGGCTCCCTTTTGCAACTGGCTGCGTAGAAAGTTTAAGACATAAAGAGACTTTAGCAACAGCTTGGAAAAAGCTGGCCTGTTGCAAGGTTTAATTGTGAAAACTGATATTTCTGTGTGTGTTTGTAGGGCAAACTCTTTGGAACACTTGGAAAACAACTGTGCCTGCTGCTTAAGGATATTTTTGCTCCTTCTGTTTTGCAATTTTTAAAATATTCCTTCGGGTGGGAAGACCACTGGGGTCACGCCTCTCTCAGATATGTTTGGGTCCTGTTTGCACAGATAAAAAGTACCTGTTTTGCACCATAGGTAGTCCTCAAATTACAACAGTTCATTTAGTGACAGACCGAAGTTACAACGGCCCTGAAAAAATGGGATGGTTGACTGTTTTTCACACTTTAACGACCGTGGCGGGGGTTCCCATGGTCATGTGACCAAAACCCAGGATACTTGGCAACTGACTCACAGTTAGGACCATTGCAGTGTCCCTCAGGGTCAGGCCGATCCCCGTTTTGTGACCTTCTGACAAGCGAAGGCAACGGGGAACCCTGATTCACTTAACGGCCGCATTACTAACTTAACAATGGCAGGGATTCACTGAACAACCGTGGCAAGGGAGGTCGTAAAAATAGCTCGGTGTTCACTTAACCAGCGTTTCCTTAACAACTGGAATTTGGGGCTCCGTTTTGGTTGTAAGTCGAGGACAATCTAAGCAATAAATCCCACGTGATGCTTGCAGTGGTCACAATGTGAAAAACAGTCATGCGTCCATTTTTTGTTTATAGTGCCGTTGTAACTTTGAATGGTCACTAAATGAATTGTTGTAAGTTTGAGGACTACCCATAGTTGCGTATTAGTAGTTTTGCTTCGGAATTTTACAAAATGCAGTCTTTGCAGTTCATAATGTAGATTTTTTGGGGGCAAAGATCTCCCCCCCCCCCAAAAAAAAAAATACCTTTAACATAAATACTTTTGTTTCCACTTGGAAACCGCTTCTGAACTTCGTGCTTGATGGGAAAAAGAATGAAAGTTTGATTTTGGGTTTCACAGATTGACCGATCGCGTTTTGTAGAAATGACTGATTCATACAGACAACAGTTAATCAGAGTTGGAAGGGACCTTGTAGGTCATCTAGTCCAACCCCCAGCCCAAGCAGGAGACCCTACACCATTTCTGACAAATGGCAGTCTAATCTCTTCTTGAAAGCCTCCAGAGGTGAAGCTCCCACAGCTTCCGAAGGCAATTTCGGTTCCATTGGTTGATGGTTCTCACTGTCAAAAAGTTTCTCCTTATTTCCAGGTTGACTTTCTCTCCTTGTTCAGCTTCCATCCATTATTCCTTGTCTGGCCTTCAGATGCTTTGGAAAATAGCTTGATCCCTTCCTCTCTGTGGCAGCCCCTCAAATATTGGAATATCCTGTCTCCCCTGGTCCTTTTCATTAGACTAGCCATTCACAGTTCCTGCAACCGTTCATCGTATGTTTTAGCCTCCAGTCCCCTCATCATCCTGGTTGCTCTTCTCCACACTTTTTCTAGAGTCTCAACATCTTTTCTTATAATGTGGGGACCAAAATTGGATGCAGTACTCTAGGTGTGGTCTTATTAAGGCTTTATAGAGTGGTATTAATACCTCCCTTGACTTGATTGTATCCCTCTGTTAATACAACTTAGGATTGCATTAGCTTTTTTGGCTGCTGCTGCACACTGCTGGCTCCTATTTAACTGGTTGTCCACTAAGACTCTGAGATCCCTCTCACAGTTCCTGCTATTGAGCCTGGTTTCACCCAGTCTATAAGTGTCCTTGTGGTTTTTCTTGCCTAAGTGTAGGACTTCTCTACTCTGAATTTCATTTTGTTAAATACTATTGTGGTAAAACAAAAAAAAATGTGATTTGTTGTTAATGCCTTATTTTATTGCAACAGATAAAGTCAGAAGTCAGTGTTTCTTTTTCTTTCCTTACCCTTCCTCACTTTTCTTCCCCCCCCCCTTTTCCCTTCTCCTACACTGTCCTCTTATTTGCTTTTCTATTTTGTATTTTATAGGACCTTATAACCTAATAAAAATATTTCCAATTAAAATATATATATTTAATGCTTAATGAACTTCAGTGGCCTTGCATGTATTATGAAAGAGTTGCTTTTTCAAAGGAGGAACTGTGATCAATGTTCATAAGAATAACAGAGTTGGGAGGGACCTTGGAGGTCATCTAGTCCAAACCCCTGCTCGAGCAGGAGAGTCTCTTCCCAATATTAGCCTCTACCTCGGATCGAACTCACAGCCTCCTGATTGTGAGGCGAGAACACCTCTAGATCAACGGAGCTGCATCCTTACAAAAATATAGACTTTATTTTGGAAGACACTCTGCCCTTTCAAATTGGTTGCGGAAGTTGCTCTTACCATCACTCTTCAGGGGCTGATAAAAAGTTTTGGTTACCCAGAAATTTATTTCCTGAAATGTTTGTCAGATCCTAGATAAGAATCCGGCTGATGATCACCTCTGTCTTTGGTTTTGATTTGAAAGTATTTCTAATCTTCTCTCTCCTCCTTTTGCTGTCGCAAAATACCCTTTAATTCTGGAGTTCTTCCTGAGCTTTTCCCATCCCTGCCACAGTGAAATGGCAAGAAATCAGTTTTTTTAGAGGCTCCCAATGCTAACCTCTGCAAGATTTCTTTTTTGTTTTGTTCTGTTTTGTTTTCAACCAGGAATATTTTGGAAAATCCCAGTTTGGATCGGAGGGAGCTCCTTTCCCCTGACTGCAGTTGTGTGACTGAATTGCATTTACCTGAAAAAATAATGCTGCTTCAATTCTTTTTTCCGGAATAGACATATTTTGTCATTGTTGTTGTGGTTTGAGATGCATAAGGGGGAAAATAGCAGGTCAAAGTCTAGAGCTTTGAATCACTTTAATAATGGTGTCAACCAGCATGTCCTTTGGATGAATTCGGGGCTCTTTTATGATGGGGCCCCTTTCTAAAGCAGCCCCCCCCCTTGAATTTGTAATACCTGGGAATGATGTTGAAGAATCATTTATTTTGCGAAATGATGTGGCAATTAATACAGTCGCTCCTCAATGTATTCAGGATTTCTCCTGTCACAGTTTAAGGCAGATCAATTCCAGAGTCCTGCAATTGACATTTTGGGGGGAGGCATTTGGGATTCCAAGGCTTCTTTGCCCCCCCCAAACCCAAACAGATTAAGTCAAAGTCACCCTCTGTCATCCTACTTGGAAGCCATTTTGTTTTTGAGACCCAGTGCAGATCATTGGATTGGGAGGACTTTTGTAAAATAAGCATAACGTTTCAGCTAACTTATCTCGAATCTGTGGGGTCCTTGGTGGTCTCTGAGCTTGGTTGTTTCCTTGCAGACGTTTCATGACCCAACTAGGTGATGACATCAGTGCTAGGAGGGAGTGTGGTTCGCGGAGTAGAGGAGGAAGAGGAAAAGAGGGAGAAGGAAAGGAGGAGGTGAACTGTGGGGTCTTTGGTGGTCTCTGAGCTTGGTTGTTTTCTTGCCCAACTAGGCACTAAGATCAGTGCTAGAAGGGAGGGGTTTACAGAGTGGAGGAGGAGGAAGAGAAGGAGAAGGAGAGGAGGAAGAGGAAGATGATAACTATGGGGTCCTTGGTTCTTTTCTCGCAGACATTTCATTACCCCACTAGGCACTAAGAACAATGCTAGAAGGGAGTGTGGTTTGCAGAGTAGAGGAAGAAGAAGAAAAGAGGCAGAAGGAAGGAGAGGAGGAGGAGGAGAACTGTGGGGTCTTTGGTGCTCTCTGAGCTCGGCTGTTTTCTCGCAGACATTTCATTACCCAACTAAGTAACCGCATCAGTGCTAGAAGGGAGCTTGCTCTCATTTTGTATACAAGCGTCTTGCAAGAAAACCACCAAGCTCAGGGAGCCCCGAGGACTCCTGGCCTAGATTCTCTTCAATCGGTATCCCGAATCCCCCGCTACCCAGCATTACCGCTTTCTCCCCCTTGCAGAACCGCAATCCCTTGGTCGCCGTCTACTACACCAACCGCGCCTTATGTTACCTAAAAATGCAACAGCACGACAAGGCTCTGGCCGACTGCAAGCATGCCCTGGAGTTGGATGGGCAGTCGGTGAAGGCCCATTTCTTCCTGGGACAATGTCAGCTGGAGATGGAGAATTACGACGAGGCCATTGCTAACCTTCAAAGAGGTGAGCGGGGAAGATCTCTGGGTATCTTAGGTCTCAAGGTTGACAACTTTAAAAGGTCTGGACTTCAACTCCCAGAATTCCCCAGCCAGCCTGGCTGGGGAATTCTGGGAGTTGAAGTCCACACCTCTTTAAAGCTGCCGAAGTTGAGAAACTCTCCTCTCCTAACTGTATATTCATAAAGTCAGCTGGGAAGCCTTTTTTTCATTTTATAATCCCGGTCTTTGAACCGCGATGGTCTCTGTTCTGCTTTGTAGCATCAGAAGCAAATGCGTTTGCAACATTAAAAGAAAATGATGGGCACCAAGGAACAGATGTACTATGGTCATAAATAGTAGGAAAAGGTCATATGAATAGCGTCGGAATGAAATAGGAGGTAGAAGAAGAGAATATTTGCAGCTCAGGGTTGAGCTGTGGGGTCCTTGGTACTCTCTGAGCTTGGTGGTTTTCTTGCAGACGTTTCGTTACCTAACTAGGTAACATCATTAGTGCTAGGAGGGAGTGTAGTTTTTGGATGAGAAAGAGGAAGAGGAACAGGAGGACGACTATGGGATCCTTGGTGTCTTTTTGAGCTTTCTTACAGACATTGCATTACCTAACTAAGTAATATCATCAGTGCTAAAAGGGTGTGGAGTTTGATATTATATGTGTGTGTGTATATATCTATATATGTTTATGTGTGTGTATATATATGTATAAAAATCAGTGCTAAAAGGGAGTGGAGTTTGGTATATATATATGTGTGTGTCTGTGTCTATGGATGTCTCTCTCTCTCTCTCTCTGTATATATATAATATACACATACTTTGTGTTATACTTTGTGTTATATATAACACAAAGTATAACACAAAGTATAAATATATATATATATATATATATATATATATATATATATATATATATATATATATATATATATATATATATATATATATCATCAGTGCTAAAAGGGAGTTTTATATATAAATGTGTGTGTATCATCAGTGCTAAAAGGGAGTGGAGTTTGGTATATATATATGTGTGTGTCTGTGTCTATGGATGTCTCTCTCTCTCTCTCTCTATATATATATATATATATATATATATATATATATAATCAGTGCTAAAAGGGAGTTTTATATATAAATGTGTGTGTATCATCAGTGCTAAAAGGGAGTGGAGTTTGGTATATATATATGTGTGTGTCTGTGTCTATGGATCTCTCTCTCTCTCTCTCTCTCTATATATATATATATATATATATATATATATATAATCAGTGCTAAAAGGGAGTTTTATATATAAATGTGTGTGTATCATCAGTGCTAAAAGGGAGTGGAGTTTGGTATATATATATATATGTGTGTGTCTGTGTCTATGGATGTCTCTCTCTCTCTCTCTCTCTCTCTCTCTCTATATATATATATATATATATATATATATATATATATATAATCAGTGCTAAAAGGGAGTTTTATATATAAATGTGTGTGTATCATCAGTGCTAAAAGGGAGTGGAGTTTGGTATATATATATATGTGTGTGTCTGTGTCTATGGATGTCTCTCTCTCTCTCTCTCTCTCTCTCTCTCTCTCTCTCTCTCTATATATATATATATATATATATATATATATATATATCATCAGTGCTAAAACGGAGTTTTATATATAAATGTGTGTGTATCATCAGTGCTAAAAGGGAGTGGAGTTTGGTATATATATATGTGTGTGTCTGTGTCTATGGATGTCTCTCTCTCTCTCTCTCTCTCTCTATATATATATATATATATATATATATATCATCAGTGCTAAAAGGGAGTTTTATATATAAATGTGTGTGTATCATCAGTGCTAAAAGGGAGTTTATATAAAACTCCCTTTTAGGACTGATGATACACACACACTGTTTTTCTTTCCAA
Source organism: Bungarus multicinctus (assembly GCA_023653725.1). Classification (NCBI taxonomy): domain Eukaryota; kingdom Metazoa; phylum Chordata; class Lepidosauria; order Squamata; family Elapidae; genus Bungarus; species Bungarus multicinctus. Next base: position 11,956,759 of record CM042842.1, on the reverse strand, counting down.
TGTTTCATTATCCAAACTAGATTACGTTTTAATTGATTAATTGCTTTTGATTGCTTTCTTTTCTTTTCGCTGCCCACCTTGTCCAGAAGCAATTCATCATCAGAGCTATTCGTGACTGGAGTTTGCTTTCATTTTGTACACTAGTGGCTTGCTTGAAATGATAGGAAAGAAAAAAAAAATAATGAATACAAAAGCCAATTTTGTACCGGGGGGGGGGGGGGGGGGAAAGGGTATTCATTTATTATCTCTTATTATTAAAAGTTTAAAGGAATTGAAAAAGTGGTGGCATCAAAACGCAGGACGCAAAACAAGGAAGGCTCCCAGCAGTATTTATAATGAACTGTGTGCCCTGGAGGGGTTGCCCCCTCCCCAAAATAACGGGAGGCACGACACCCCCTCTAAAAGACAAAAGGATGCACTCCTCTTTATACTTTTCAGAAAGGATGAGAAAGTGATGCCTGATACAAATGGATAAGTCGTAATAGACCTCACTTCCTGGTCTTTGGTCTTCTATTATCCACAGAGGACAATGACCTTCGCTAAAAGAAATACTTACATCTCAAGGTTCAGAGATTGGTATGGGAATGTTCTGATAAAACTTACCACAGGCTGCTACAAGGTCACATTGCTAATGTCTCCGTTTGTGAAACAGTCCCATTCATTTGGAAGCTGATTTTATTTCCCCTCCAAAAATAACATAAAGATGAAAGAAACCTTCAGTGGATGTAGTCGGAGATAGTAAAACAGCAATAACAAAATAATATAAAAGCAAATTAAGATATTGCAGTCAATTAAAGGGAGTCCCATCTCTTTTAATTACAGTACATTTTACATTTATGTTTGATATACTGTCACCCTTTAATTAGGTACCGTAAAATCAAGAAAGGCCAGTCTAACCAAAATAAGATTGGAAACAGCTTTCCTAAGTAATGACGAGAAAGCATCTTTTTTTTTGGAGTTGGGGGGGAGGGGGTTTAAAGGGAGAAAAATCAGAAAAAGTGACTTGAAATTGAAATTAGAGATAGCTGCCTGGAATATTCTGGGGTTTGAAATCCGCCCGTCTTAAAATGGTTAAGGTTGGGCCTCTCCGAGTCTAGTTTTGAATTCAGGAAAAAAAAGGGGCTTATTTGGGCACACCAATTATTCCTGCAAGATTTTCTGGGGAACTTAACTTGGATTAGAGTGCTGTGTTAGGGCCAACCACGGTTAAAGATTCTGGCTGATTTGGAAACAGGCTTTAAAATGAGTCAGCAACTTACAGCTGAAAAGAATTGGGTGAGGGATTAGCTTGTATTGTTTGTGACACCCCTGGACCCTCGGGGAACGGTCCTTGTTTCTCTGTTTTGTGCAGCTGCTTCAAAAGTACTATTCTCATTAAAAACTTGGTCAGGTGCAAAATACAATAACTTTATTGTCACTTTGAAGGTAAGCTAATCGGCATGCATTAAAATGACATTCCGCTGCATACAGCTCTCAAAGGGTCTCCGCGTCTAATATACACTACATAAACATGACAAATAAATAAATACAAAGTTATGCCTATACCCACATATATTCTATTATGCGGAGAAACAACATAGTCTAATTCGGATGTCTACATGTACATAGCGATGGATGGTATATAGGGAACAGAGACAGAGAGACACACAGAGAGAGAGAGACAGAGTTAGAGACAGAGAGATATACAGAGACAGAGAGGGACAAAGAGAGACACAGAAACAGAGAGAGAGAGAGAGACTATTGGACAGTGCTTAAAAATTTTCTTTAAAATTGTAATTTAGGGTAAATTTTAAACCTTTCATCCACATGTTCTTCTATTATATCCAAAGGTCCTCACCCACTGAACCATACAATACTTTACATATTCACTTTCTAAATTCCAATTCCAATAATGTTTGATGGACTCTAAATTCTCAACTCTGCTTTTCATTAAAAAAAAAAGATAGCAACCCCTCCTGATTCCCCTCTCTCAAACCCTGATTCTTGGTTGCTGAAGACCCTTTTCCAAAGACGGTTCAGAAGACTTCAGAAAAGAGTAGGCCGAGAGAGGCACTCAAAGGGGCGAAACCTGGAACCTGGATTTTGTATACGTGCCTGACTCACATAGCTGCTGCTCATGGGTTTCCTTCTTCCCAACCCTGCTGCCCCAAGATGGGTTAGGTAGTCATAAGCTGGCTGGGGCCCGTGGCAGCTGTAGTTCCCCTCTGGGTCATGTCAAGCTAGGGAGAGCAGCCTAAACTGCAAAGGAGCTGCATCTTGTCGAGCTGGGATTGGAAACTTGAACCGAACCTGAGAAAGAATAGGCAGGGTGGGCGATGAGGCTGCCAAAAAAGATCTCAGGTTCGGAGAACTTGTTTTTCCGCTCCTGTTCTTGGCGTTTGCATTCAATCCACGCTTTTTTGCATTTTCAGCCCACAACTTAGCCAAAGAGCAGCGGCTGAATTTTGGGGACGACATTCCAAGCGCCCTTCGCATCGCCAAGAAAAAACGTTGGAATAACATTGAGGAGAAGCGGATCAACCAGGAGAACGAGTTGCACGCTTATCTCACCAAGCTCATCATGGCAGAGAAGGAGAGGTAGGCGGGGGTGGGATGTGGGGAGAGAAGATAGGTGGGCCTGGATGGAAAGACTCTGGGAGAAGGCGGGGATCCAGTTCTGGATGGGAGAAGACCAGTGGCGGGATTCAAATTTTATTTTACTACCAGTTCTGTGGGCGTGGCAGGGGAAGGATATACTGCAAAATCCCCATTCCCTCCGCACCCCACTAGCCTGCTTTCCAGCTCCATTCTCCTGTGCAGGGCAACCAAAGAAGACCCAGCCAATCAGCTGGGACTCAATGGGAGGCGGAGAATAGAGGGGGACAGGGCCCAGTCCCAAGCGGTATTTGTCAGTTCTCCAAACTACTCAAAATTCCCGCTACCGGTTCTCCAGAACCGGTCAGAACCTGCTGAATACTCACCTCTGGAGAAGACCTGTTGACCAATGATTCTTAAGGGAGACCTTCACCCTTTTCTTTTAGCCCGCCCATCTCACAAAACTTTGTAAGGGAAGAGCAGACAGAATTTGGGAGGCAGAGTTAAGCGAGTCATCAGCCTGGAGTCCTTAAGTTGCCACAAACGATCCCAAGTCCAACCGCTTTTGAATTCCATTGACCCTTAGCTGGCACTTCGGATTGAATTTTAATTGGCTAGATTCTTACTTATAGCCGTGAGCAGCAAATCTGTGAACTACATTTGATCCTTTGTGCCCGACAACATCGTTGTGAAAGACAGTAGGGAGGAATGCAACCAGAACCCATCTTGGGGCCCTGAATAAAAAAGCAGGATCTCAATCCAGCGAAAATACCACTGACAGGTTTACATTTTGTGTTATCGTTTTTTTCGGTCTTAACTGTCGTAAGCCTCCCAGAGTAGCCCCCACGGCAAGAAGGGCAGCAAATAAATTTAAGTAATCGATGCAGGTAGTCCTTGACTTATGACCACAATTGAGCTTCTGTTGCTAAGCAAGAGAGTTGTTAAGTGAATTTAGTCCTCCATTACAGCCTTTCCTACCATAGTTATTAAGGGAATCACTGTCATTGGTAAGTTAGTAAGTCGGTTGTAAAGTGAATCCGGCTTCCCCCATTGACTTTGCTTGTGAGAAGGTTTTCTGACCTAGGCTTCCTTAGAAAGCATAAAACACAGTCTTAGTCCCGGCAAAACCTCTCCTATTTCCACGGCTGTGACTTACATTCATTCACAGCGTGCAAGACTTCACAAACAGTCTTTCAGGGGAATGTTGATACAGTATAAACACCCACCTTATCGCCCTTGGAATACAGCCAAATGCAATGAGTTTGCCAAAGGCCAAACTTGACACAGTCAAACAGAATTTTTCAAAGCTTGAATCGACCAGACAAACTAATTGCTTCCTGCAAAGGCTCATGTCCCTTTCTCTCCTCTCTTACATCCCATAGGAGGGGCCAATCATCTCTGAGGTGTGGCCTAACTCCCTGCTGTCTCAATTGTTCTTGTCTTCTGATAGCTCTGTGCATGCGCAGGCTGGGAACCGGTTCCATAAACTCCCCCACCTCACTGCTGCCTTGAGTCTGAAGGCAGCTGCTGACTGCCAGCCTGCCCTGGCCCCATCCCTGCCTCTAATGCAGAGCCCTTGTCCAGCCTTCCTTAGCCTCCAAGCCTGGCCCAGGTTCCTCCCCAATCTTCTCACTTGTTCTGACCAAGGCTTCCAAGACCGTAATTAAGCACATACTTAGTTAAAACAATTCTTGTTTTATTTCAGTGCTGGGAATTAGGTTCATTCCCAGCCTGTAATGAGTCTTAAACAGTCCCTCGAGATAAGCACCCACCTTTCTTTCCTGTGGAGTGCTGCCAACAACAGAAGTGCCAAATGAACTATAAAAAAAAACCAACCGAAGTACAAAGTCCACACAGAGCTTCGAGGTTCAATCTGAACAGAGCGAACGACTTTGCTTCCTGCAAAGGTTTCGTCATCTTGGCCTGACTTTTATCCCTTATGGGAGGGACAATCACCTCCCAGCCTTACTCCCAAGTCTCTCCTTTTGTCTCAGCTGCTCTTGCCTTCTCACAGCTCTGCACACACGCACACACTGGGAACAGGCTCCCCTTGTTCTTCTGCCTCGCTGCTGCCAGACTCCAAAGGCTCCAGAGGCAGCACCCCACTCCCAGATGGTCCTGGCCCCATCTCTGCATCGGACGCAGGACCCTCATCCGAGTCCTCTCCATGACTGGTTCCTGTTCTTTCCCACCGTCCGATTCCACTGCTGTCTGCACAGGTTGCCGGCAAACCACAACATCGCTACTGTCTGACTCTGCTGCCAGCTCCATCAGCCGTTGGCGGGCCACAACAGAAGGTTGCAAAATCACATGATCCCAGGACACTGCAACCGTCATAAATACACCTCCTCCCCTCACACCCTCCCAACACTCTGCTTCTCTTCCAGGGAGCTCGACGAATGCCAGCGGGCCCAGGAGCAGGAGAACATGGATGAAAACCGAAGCCGGGCACAGTTGGCCAACATCAAAGCCAAACACGTGAGCACCCCGTGTGGGCACGTCCCTGTTCCTCCATGGCACTGAATGAGGGTCAGAAGCAAGCCAAGCTGGGGGGGGGGCTCTTCTCCGGTCCCCTGGTGGGGTGCACATACCATGTTCTCTGTCCTTGAATGAGCTGCCAGCCTTGGAAGCCATATATTTCACTTGGAAGCTTCGAAGCTGCCACATTCAGTGCCTGGGAATTTGGGAGTGGGAGATTTCCTAGAGAGGTAGAAGATTAGACACAACAACATTCTTTCTCAGAGAGTCAAGGACATGTCGCCCTGTACCTGGAGAGGAATGTCTAGAGGAAGGTCTCCAGTTGGGACGAGGACTTGGTTGAGCCATGTGACGGACTGGTGGGTGCAGGGGATGGATCCTGTTCTAGACAGGGAGACCCCCAGGAATCTGTTCACTTCTCTTTGAAAGCCATCCAAGACTACTACTTTTTTTGATGGTCATGGTAACTAACTAAAAGGCCCAATTTCTCTTTTAGGAAAAATATCTAGCAGACATGGACGAACTCTTCTCCCAAGTGGACGAGAAGCGGAAGGTAAATTTTAATTATGTATTGAATTTATTTAAATTCATTGTGCCCCCCGTCTTGGATGGATGGATAGATGGATGGATGGATGGATGGATGGACGGATGGACGGACGGATGGGATGGGATGGGATGGAGGGATGGATGGATGGATTGGATGGATGGATGGGATGGATGGATGGGATGGATGGATGGAATGGATGGATGGATGGATGGGATGGATGGATGGAATGGATGGACGGATGGGATGGATTGGATGGATGGATGGATGGATGGATAGATGGGAGGGATGGATGGATGGATGGATGGGATGGATGGATGCATGGATGGGATGGATGGATGGGAGGGATGGATGGATGGAAATCTAATAATATACTCTTGAGCCATCCTTAGAAAATGAAAATGATGGAAGAACCAGCAATTTAGACATTTGATGCTGAGTCAGAAATACCCAATAATATTCTCTTCTTTGGGGCCAGAAACGGGACATCCCAGATTACCTGTGTGGGAAGATCAGCTTTGAACTGATGCGGGAGCCTTGCATTACGCCGAGTGGGATTACCTACGACCGGAAGGACATCGAAGAACACCTCCAGGTAAATGAGGCAGGTTGGCTGCCCTAGAGAAGGAACAGGAATCCCAAGGCCTTCACAGAAGAAGGTCAGGATGAGCCACAAGGGGGTGAGAATCCCAAATGTGGAGCTGGCCATAGGGCCAAATCCTGGTTCCGATTAAATATGGATCTCTGACCCACAAGATCTTGTTTCCTTGGCCTCCTTAGCTTGGTTTAAAGGTGAAGAAGCCAGAGAGGTGGCCAATAAATTTTATAAATAAAATAAAATAATAAAATAATAATTAAATTAAATTATTAAATTAAAATAATAATAAAATCAATAAATTAAATCAATAAAATAAAATATAATTAAATAATGAAGTAAAATAACAAAATAAAAATACAATAAAATAATAAAATAAAAATAAATGATTAAATTAAAATAAAATAAAATAAAAACAAAATTAAATTATAAAATTAAATTAAAATAACAAAATAAAATAAAAATGAAATAAATAAAATCAAATCATTAAATTAAATCAAAATTAAAAAATATAAAATAATAGAACAAAATAATAAAACAATAGTAATAAAATAAATAATATAATGAGGTCTTTAAGGATAGCCAGCCTTGTTTGATGATTAAGGGAAGAGGCTGGGGGCTGCAGGGGGTGGACTGAATGACGCAAATGATTTGTGGCTTTCTGTTCCTAAGGTAGTTTTTCCATTTTTCAGTGGAAAATTGAAATCACATCAATTTACTGATCTCACCTGGGTTTAGAACAAGGAATCTCAACTTAGGAATTCTAAGATGTGCATGGACTTCAACTCCCAGAATTCCCCAGCCAGCATGATGTATTGTCTTTCATCACCTTGAAACATTCAGTGGAATATTGCGCAGGTCTCTTCCCGGCCTTGCTGTGGTTATTGAGGCCTGAGCACAATCTGGCCTGAGCACAATCTTCCTGTCCCCCCCTCACAACCGCCTCTTCTCTGTCCTCCCTAGCGGGTCGGCCACTTTGACCCTGTGACTCGAAGCCCGCTGACCCAGGACCAGCTGATCCCAAACCTGGCCATGAAAGAGGTGATCGACGCCTTTATCTCCGAAAACGGCTGGGTGGAAGATTACTGACCTCCGAAGGACGGGAACCTCCAGCTGCTCCAGCGACCAAGGACTCCCCACCCTCTGAACCGTGCCAGGCTGCCCACTGGGCCACCCCCATGCCTTAGCTTCTCCCCCTTTCTCCTTGTCTTCGCCTGCCCGGCTCGGCTGAGTTGGGATCGGCTCCCTTTCCCTCCTCCGGCAGGCAGGAGGGCGGGGTAGCTCCGTGGCTACCGTGGTTCTCCTTCCGGGCAACAAGGAGACTTCGGCCTTCGATCTGGATAGGATGGAAAATGTTTCCCATCACAGAAGCTCAAAGAGCTCTCAACAAGCTCTTTTCCCCGGGCTTTGTAAGGCCCACTTTATCCCAAAGCCTGTCTTGACTTTGGTAGAACACCATAACCCCTTCCCACGTCCATCCAGATCCTTTCACGCACACACCCTTGCTCGCCACGCCTTCCTCCCATGCCGTTGGCCCTTGCCAAGGACCTGGCCTCTCCGCGGAGCAAAGACTGGATCCAGCCCACCCACCCACCCACCTTCCAGGAGACACCCAACCCCTTCCCCAGCTTCTTCTCCTGGTCTCTTTACCTGTACAAAGTTTCCCTTCTTGTCCTCCGTTTTCCTGCCTGTTCTGAAGACCTGGAAGTTTTGCATCTGCTTCTCTGTAAATAAACGGCCACTGATTTGGGATCAAATATCGGGGAGGGGCGAAGAGAGATGGTTATTATTTGTTTTCTCAAAGATGGGAAGGGGGCTGGAATTGGGCGAAACGTTCTGCCCAGCTGGCAGCGAATTGTATCGAGAGCGGAGCCCTGTGCACAGCTCCGCCCTGTGTAGTTTGTTTGTCTATTATAATACTCAAAAAAAGTTTTATGTTTTCGGATTGGTTTTGAATTAAAATCCCCCCCCTCCCCACTTCAATCATCACAGCACAGTTTTGCAGTTTTATTTGCACCTAGCGATTGGGAGTTTTCCCTCTCGGGGAAGACAAATAGAGAAATCAGCTTATATCCTTTCTGGAATGTTTGTTTGTTTGTTTGAGTTCTTTGCAACAGGAGCAATGTTGGTTAAGTGAAATAACTGGAGTGGGAAGGGCCAGGAAGCCCAACAAGGCAAAGAAACAGTCATCAGCTGAAGAACATCCTGCTTTTTTTAAAACATCCATCTATAGGTAGTCCTTGACTTAAGACCACAGTTGAGCCCGGAATTTTATTTTGCTTAAGTGAGAAATCTGTTAAGGGAATGTTGAGACTCTAGAAAGAGTGCAGAGAAGAGCAACCAGGATGATTGAGGGACTGGAGGCTAAAACATACGATAAACGGTTGCAGGAACTGGGCATGGCTAGTCTATGAAGATAAGAACCAGGGAAAAATGATAGCAGTGCTTCAATATTTGAGGGGCTGCCACAGAGAAGAAGAAGGGGTCAAGCTATTTTCCAAAGCACCCTGAATGCCAGGCAAGGAATAATGGATGGAAACTGAACAAGGAGAGATTCAACCTGGAAATAAAAAAAAATTCTGACAGAAGAATCAACCCATGGAACAGAAGTTGCCTTCAGAAGTTGTGGAGATTCATCACTGGAGACTGTCAAGAAGAGACTGGACTGCCATCAGTCAAGAAATGGTATATGGTCTCCTGCTTGGTTGGGGGGGGGGGGTTGGACTAGATGACCTACAAGGTCCCTTCCAACTCTGGTATTTTATATTCAATAGAACAGCTTGCCTTCGGAAGTTGTGGGAGTTCATCACTGGAGGCTTTCAAGAAGAGATTGGACTGCCATCTGTCAGAAATGGTGCAGGGTCCTGCTTGGGTGGGGGATTGGACTAGATGACCTCCAAAGTCCCTTCCAACTCTGATTATCTGTTATCTGACCCGTTTACGGCTTTCCTTGCTGCGTTTCTTGAGCGAAGCGTTGCCGTTGTTAAATCAGTAACGAGGCGGTTCAGCGAATCCGGTTTCCCCCTTTGACTTTGCTCGTCAGGTCGCAAAAGAGGGAAATCATGTAACGCCAGGACGCTGCAGGCGTCACAAATGTGAGCCAGCTACCAGGCATCCGAATGTAAATACGAATGACCCCGGGGATGCTGCAATGGTTGTTAAGTCTGAAAAACGGTTGTAAGTCAACTCTTTTCAATGCTGTTTACAGCACCGTGAAGCGGTATTATATGTCGGAGCACTATCGCTATTTTAAACTTCTTATCGCTTCCATTCAACACATACCTCAAAATGTTGCGGGGCGAAAGGGCCGCATGCAACGTGACAGCAGCACCTTATCTGGGACACACTGTTCCATTTTTCTCCCTCCGCACTGGGACCACGCAGGCATTAAACCAAATTTAACGTTTTGCAGAGATGGGACTTTTCTCCTTGGCTCATATCCTGCTCTTTATTTTGAGGGACGGCATTGTTTGGCTCTGCAATTAAGATTCTGGGAGCAGGTGAGAAAGAGAGGAAAAGAATGTGGAAATTACTGTCCTGCGAGGAAACAATTATACAGTGTTTTTGATCAAAAATTCAAATTGCAGCTAAGTGAGCAAGAAGGGAAGATGCCCAGGTGCCTGTTTGAAAACAAGAAACAAGTTTCTGCTTGGCTCCTGGACATTTTCCTGTCTTCATTGTAGATCTTGTCTTCCTTTTGCTGGTTAATTTATCTCTGGGCATGTCCAAAAGGTCATTTTCTCACCAGTAAGGAATTTCAGCCTAGTTAGAGAGAATGTAATATAGAAAAATAGAATTAACAGAGTTGGAAGGGACCTTAAGAGGTCTTCTAATCTAACCCCGTGCTCAATCACTGCCCAGTCTCTTCTTAAAAATCTCCTGGGATGGAAGCACCCACAATTTATGGAGGCGAGCCGTTAGAAAAATACTTTGCAGGTTAAGAGTCCAATGCTTATGCTCACAAATTGTATTTCTATCTTGTTAACCTCTTTCCTCCTAGATAGGCCTTCACTGGTATCTAGAGGTATCTATTCTGGATGAAGACTTAACCTTTTATTAACATGTAGTAGTCCTCGACTTATGACCGCAGTTGAGCCCAAAACCTTTGTTGTTAAGTGAGACATTGGTTAAATGAGTTTTGCCCCTATTTTACGACTTTCCTTGCCGAAGCGGTTTAGTGAATCGCTGCAGCCAATTAGCTAGTAGCCCGGTCGTTAAGTGAATCTGGTCTCCCCGTGGGCTTTGCTTGGTGACCATCGTAAATATGAAAACGTCTGGGTTTTGATCACATGATCACGGGGAGGTTGCAAAGATGTGAAAAATACCCACGAGTTATTTTTCAGTGCCGTTGTAAATTTGAGCCGTCACTAAACGAACTGTTATTTAAGTTGTGGACTGCCCGTACCCATTCCACAAACTGAGAAAGGCTAACATGAAAGCCAGATACGAAGAATACGGATGAAAAGCCAAGCATGGCATGGCCCTGCAGCCTCCTGTGTTGAAATCCGATTTTAGAAACGGATCCTTTATGACAAAGTGTTCCACAACCCATCTGCCTCTGCGGGCCGGGGGAGGGGGATAGAGGGGATGGGTCCAAGTGAGTAGCAGGCCTAGTTCTGAATGGCTAAAGGTCCAGTAATGGCCTGCAGCACATGGATTGGGGACCCCTGCTTCATGGTCTCTGACAGGAAGCCATTTGAAGAGACTATAGAAGCATTTGAAATGTGGATTTACAGGTGCCTGTTAGGTATAAGTTGGTGTTGTGGCCCACCAGCAGCCAGTGAAGCTGGTGGCAGACTCAGACAGTCAGGAGGTTGGGGAGGAACATGGGCCAGCCCTGGAGTCTGGGGAAGGCTCTGACGAGGGCTCTGTGTCGGAGGCAGAGATGGGGCCAGGGCCATCCCACAGTTATCAGCTGCCTTCAGAGTTGGAGATCAGTGGGGAAGAAGAACAGCTGGAGCCTGTTCCCAATGTGCACATGCACAGAGTTGCCAGGAGAAGGGAACAGCTAAGGAACACAGGTCGACTCGGGAATAAAGGCACAGGTGGATGGTGAATGGCCCCTCCCATAGGGAATAAAGAGCTAAAGGGGAGTGGTGTTTGCAGGAGACAATTAGTTCATTTAATTAGTGTGAAGATTTGTTCGTGACTTTCAGAGACTCTCTCCCAAGTATTTCCTTGTACAGCGTTGCGCTTGGAAGCTATTGGCCTGGCAACTCTCCAAGCCTGATAAAGGCCTGTGGTTGTAAATCATTCTTGAAAGACTGTTTGCCAGGACTTTGCTGGATGTGAATCATAGGAATTCACATTATAGCTTAATAAAAAGGGGTTTTGTTGGGATGAGGAGTCTGCTTCGTGATTTTGGGGAGCCTAGGTCAGAACAGTTAGGGTGACAAAATGAGAATTGAGGAGGTGATAAGACACCTGGGAAAGCCAAGGGGAATCATCGAAACCATTAAAAAGTAAAAGTTAAGTCTATTCAGACCTGTGATGCGACAGCTGGAAAAATATAGCATCCTTCACTTGATCCTCCAAGGACAGATGGAAGGCAAACGAGGTCCAGGCAGAAGAAAAAGGTCATGGCTTCAAAATCTAAGGGGTTGGCTTGGACAAAACTCAGCAGCACTTTTTCATGAGGCTGTTGATCTAAAATGGTTTCGCCAACACGATCTCCAATGTCCGATGATGGATATGGCACAAGAAGAAGAAATCTAGGGAAAACATTCTAAAGCTTCTTAATGCTAACAGGGATTCTATTATAGCTGGTTTTCAACAGCAATGGTCCTACTTTAACCGTCAGCTCCATTCTAGATAATGAATGCTCAGATGCTGGTGGAGGCAGATGGAAGTCAACCATCTCTTCCAGAAACCCAAAACAAGCTCAAGAGCAGATGGGGGTGTAGTTTGGCCACCTCTGGAGGACCATCATTCTTTTATAGATGGCCCTCAAGGTAGGTAATAGAGGAAAAAGGCAAATGTGCTACATTAGCTTGGCCTTTGGAAGGAAATCTGACCAAGCTTTGAAGCCTTCAAGACCAATATTTTCATCACAACTGTGATAGCTTTTCTAATGTAGGGTCTTGGGTATCTGCAGTGAACCTCTGGAATCGGAATCACCATCTGCTAACAGTTGCCCTTTCAAGTAGTGTTTGGGAACTGCACATCAAGTTGCTTACATCAAAAGTACGCAATCTAAAGAGCTAATTTGATGTAATGGTTAAGGCCATTAGAAACTGGAAGACAAGTGACTTCTTGTCCTGTGTTAGGCATGAAAAGCCAGCTAGCTGACTGAATCAATCACCAGGAGATTAGGAGTTTTAATCTTGCTGTAGGCACGAAAGCTGAGTGGGTACCTTTTGAGCCAATCACCAGGAGTCGGTGAGTTCTAGACCCGCCTTAAACACGAAAACTAACTGGGTGATTTGGTGCCAATCACCAGGAGTCGGTGAGTTCTAGACCTGCCTTAGACACGAAAACTGGGTGACTTGGTGCCAATCACCAGGAGTCGGTGAGTTCTAGACCCGCCTTAGACATGAAAAGTAACTGGGTGACTTGGTGCCAATCACCAGGAGCCGGTGAGTTCTAGACTCGCCTTAGACAGAAAACTAACTGGGTGACTTGGTGCCAATCACCAGGAGTCGGTGAGTTCTAGTCCCATCTTAGGCATGAAAGCCAGTTGGGGGATCTTGGGCCAGTCAGTCACTCTCAACCCAACTTGTCTCCCGTGATTTTTGTTTGTGGAGAAAACAGGAGGAAAAAGGAGTATTAAGGTATGCCTGCCATTTTGAGTTGCTTATAAAAAGAAACGCAGGTAAGATATAAATAAATCAGCAAAATCCCCAGAGGAAAAGCCAGAATGAAATGGAACTCTTGACTGAAATACACATTGTGTTTTTAAAATAAAACGTTTATACTAAGATCTGCTCTGGTATTCGACATCAACCAGGAATATAAATATGATAGAAACAGAACCAGATTCTGCTGGCTGCGTTTCTGTACATCCAGTTGGCAGTAAAACCATTTTGAAAGAGAAAAGAAAGGAATGTGAAGTATGTCCTGCCAGAAAAAAAAGGCTGTGGGGGGGGGGGGGAGGATGCACAAACAGGTTGCTTCCAGGTGAAACCAGGTGTTTTCGTCCTCCGGTAGCTGACCAACCCCACATACAAGTCATGAGATTTCCTACCTGCCTTGCAAGGCTGTAATTTTGAGCAGCCTAAATTATTTTGAATCACCTGGTGGTGTAAATATCCCCTGGGGAGTTGGAAGGGCTGGATGAGTCACAAGAGAAGCAATAACTGTCTTCATCAGGAAGCACCTGTTTGCAGAGAGAGAGAGAAAGAAAGAGAAGAAGAGAAAGAGAAAAACAGAAAGATAAATACTCAGAAAGAGAAAGATAGAGACAGAGATAAAGACAGAAAGAGAGACACAGAAAAATAGAGAAGATAGAGAAAGAGAGAAAGGGATAGAGAGACAGAAAAAAAAAAGAGGATTAGAGAGAGAAAGAGAGACCAAACACAATACAGGTAGTCCTCAACAGCTGTTCGTTTAGTGACCAAAGTTACAATGGCATTGTAAAATGAGTCATGGCCCTTTTTCACATTTACGATCGTTGCAGCCTCCCCAGGGTCGCATGATCAAAATTCAGCCAATTGACAACTGACTCATATTTATGATGGTCACAAAGTCCCTGGCTCATGCGATCCCTTTTCGCGACCTTCTGACAGGCAACATCCATAGGGAAAGCCAGATGGCCTTCACAAACATGTGGCTAACTTAATAACTAAAGGGATTCGCTCCACAACCGCGGTAAACCCAGGTGGTAAAATGGGCCAAAACTTGCTTCACCAATGGCTCGCTTAGCAGTGTAAATTTTGGGCTCAGTTGTGGTCACAAGTCGAGGACTAGCTGTAATTGATGAAGGAAGACCTTCCCCCTGCCCCCATTTCACCTTCTTCCACAGTGTGGCAAATGCACGTCCAGGTAGAAGGATTCTGAATAGCAAAGTACAATTTAACAGGCATCGATCTTATCCTGCCCCATTTCTAAAAAATATCGGGGGGAGCAGTTGGTCCTGAGATGCTGGCTGAAAGGTTTTAGGAGGAGATCCCTGAGATGGACTAGGTATGGTCTCATTGACCGGAGAGATGGTGTTACTATGGTCCACCATCACTGATGGTCACCAACTTCATGAGGTCTTCTGGCTGTTGAATTTCATCAATGCTACTGGAACAAGCCAACCGAGATATTTCTGGGTGATGGAAGTTATAGTCTCCGGCCCCAGAGCACTGGGCCCAAATGAACGATTGTGCTGATCGCCTTACGGGGAGACTGGGACAATTTTCGAGTTTGAAATGGCCAAGAAATCCAATTTCTTTGCACGAGGAATGGTGTCATACAGGAGGTGTCCCTTGGAGCTGCTAACCCAGGAAGGTGGAGATGAAAACGCTGGTGTCCAGGTTGAGGGTGGCATGCCACCAGCGATCCGGAAAATACAGAACCTGGAAGGAAAGAGAGAATGACTCCAGATGCAATGGCTTTGTAGAAGATCCTTCCTTCCTCCTTCCTTCCTACCCTTCCTTCCTTCCCTCCCTCCCTTCCCCTCCTTCCTTCTTACCTTCTTTATACTCAATTCTTCCTTCCTTCCTGCCTCCCTCCCATTCCTCCCTTCCTTCCCTCCTTCCTTTTATTTTCTCTTCATCCCTATTTTTCCTTCTTCCCTTCATTATACTCCATTTTTCCTTCCTCCCTCCCTGCCTCCCTCCCATTTTTTCCTTCCTTCCTTCCCTCCCTCGCTCCCTCCCTTTCCTTTATATTATATAAATATTATATATTTATATAAATATTATATATTTATATTATTTAATTAATATTACCCCATTTTTCCTTCCTCCCATTTTTTCCTTCCTTCCTTCCTTCCTTCCTTCCTTCCTTCCTTCCTTCCTTCCTTCCTTCCCTCCCTCCCTCCCTTTCCTTCATCCCTCCTATTTGTGCACAAGCCAGAGGTGATATTTGCCGGTTCTCTGAACCAGTCATAATTTTTGCTACCGGTTTATTAGCACCGGTCCAAACCAGCTGAATACCACCTCTGGCTTGTGCACATCCCTATAGCAACCTGCCTCTCCTGGATGGATGGTGCATTCCACCGGCTTTTCCCAGGGTGGCAAAGAAGGGTACGTATCCAGGAACCAGGACAGAGTCGTTCTATTGGGGTGGAATGCTGGTGTTTTATCTGGAGGATACAGGAACCAGTGCTGTGGGGAGACAGAGATTTCAAGTGGTAAGGAGCAAGCCTTATACCTCTGCATGATATTTCGGTACATCTATTCCAATATGGTGACATCGAGATGATAATAAAACCCTTGAAATACCCATGAGACAAATCACAGGAGTCTCACTGCCACCATCATCTTCCTCCAATTACTCAGAAATCTAGCTTCTCTCTGTCCCCCAATGCTAAATTTTTCAAGTCATTTTGAAATTTAGTATAGTATAGGGCAAGGGTCTTCAAACTTGGCAAGCTTGAAGACTTGTGGACTTCACTTCCCAGAATTCCTGAGCTAACATGACTGGAGGAGGAATTCTGGGAGTTGAAGTCCACAAGTCTTCAACCTGTCAGGTTTGAAGACCCCTGGGATTGGACATGTTTCTTAAGCTAAGCAGCTTTGAGATGTGTGGACTTCAACTCTCAGAATTCCCCAGCCATGAGAATTGGATAGGATTCTTCTCTTCTGGTATAGGGCCTCCTGCTTGAGAGGGTTGGACTAGAATACCTTCAAGGTCCCTTCCAACTCTGTTATTCTGTTTTGTTCTTCTGAGGTGCTTTCTCCACTCCCATTCCTTCCGTGGGCTGGGATTTCTCTAATCAATTGTAGCTGTCTGGGTTTGCAGCATCTTCCTCCTGTCTCCCAAGGCCATTCTCACATCCCATAGCAGGTGGGAACATACTTTGTGGAACAACACCTTGTTGGGCCACTCACCTTCCTCCCAAAGATGACCTCCGAAAAGCCAGGCCCATGCCAATGAAATGGCACCCCGGAACCCGAGCCTGAAAGGGATTGGAAAAGAGAGAAGAAAAGGAGGAGAAATTAAATACAGCTCAGGAATTGCTTTGCTCCTTATCCCAATGACCTGGAGCAGAGCCCAGAATTCCCAACTAGGACAGAAGGATGCTTGAGAAAGCAAAGCTCTCTGATCACACGACGGACATTCTGTACGAAAGATCTCGGTGGATCTTGGGCTCAGCCCAAAGGTCACTGGAACATGACCTCGAACTGTGGAATCTGATTCTTCAGAGGAACCTACCCGAATCCAATATATTAAACCTGCTGGACAGAGCTGATGTCAACTCATAAAATATTTCTATGGTCTTTAGAGTTGCCAACAGAAAGAGAAGGGGGAGCAGTGCGTTAGCTTGCAAACCAAAAGTGCATTCCATAAATGTTTTCAAAGATAATAACTAGGTGACTGAAGTTTCTGCCATGCAAATATCTAACTGGAGAGCATGATTGATGACTCTGGGCTATGGAAGTGTCCCATTGGAGAATATGAATTACGATATACCCAGGGAATGGGGGAAAACCAGGGTCAAGGGTGACAATGAATGACGTGTCTCAGAGTCGGCTACACCCAGGCAGTGTCAGCATGCTTACTCCTAATAAATCTTTAAGTTTTGGAAGTTTGGCTCGAGACTCATGATTTAAATGGGGGTAACTGCCAGAGCCCTAACAGCTGTCCCATCAGCACCATGGACTTCTGTGACCTTGTGAAATTGCCACATGACATATACTGGCATGGGTGACTGAATTCATAGAAGGCTGGCCCCCTTGAGGACTCTTAGTCCAGATAACTCCATGTTTCTTCTATATTTTTTTATTTATTTATTGGATTTATATTGCTGCCTATTTGCCCATGGCTACTCGAGGTGGCTTACAAGGTATAAAACCACATTTAAAACAGTAAAACTAGTAAGAAGAATCAATTAAATTAATATAATAAAATCACCCCCCACCTCCCACCCCTCCCAATGACAGCAGATCACATGAGCCATCTGATGGGCTCCATCCCGCTCTGGGTCCCCCAGGCCCGCTGGCAGAACCAGGTCTTCAGCACCTTGCAGAAGAGAATTAGAGTGGGGGCCATTCTAATCTCGGGGGGGATTATGTTCCAGAGAGAGGGAGCCACCACAGACAAGTCCCTTCTTCTGGGTCCCACCAAGTGTATCTCCTTAGGGGATGGGACCCACAACATTCCGTGCCTCCCCACTCTGATGGGTTGGGTAGATGTGACCGGCAAGAGACGGCCCCTCAGATCACCTGGTCCCAAGCCATGAAGGGCTTTAAAGGTGACAACCAGCACCTTGAATTGCACCCGGAAGCAAATCAGCAGCCAATGCAGCTCCCACAGGAGAGGTGATACATGTTGGAGATATTGTGCCTCTCAAGACCAGTTGCAAGGGAGGTGTAGATGACCTGGCTGAGCCCGATGGAGGAATCAAATGTGTCATCAATCTCGAGTCCCTTGGTGCCCACAAGAGATCTGAGTCCAGCCCATCTTGAATTCTGTTCTTATGTACTGTATCACCAACTTGCTTTGACTGTTAGTAGTTCATATTCTTGTAGAAAGCTTTAACATACCATAAACCTACAGTCTAGTCTTTTGAACTGTCTGAATCTCTGATTTCTTGCACCTGATATGAGCAAAGGCAGAAGGGGAGGAGACATCTCCACCTCTGACTAGCACCTGATTGGCCCTGGATGAAGATAGGCTTCATGTGACCAATGAACACCCAATGACCTTATTTTTAGTTTTTTTGGCAGGGAATCCGCACACGATCCTTCTTGGTGATAGTCTTGGATCTTTGGACTAAGGAGGCATACAGATTTGGCCCTAAGAAGGAACCAAATTGTGGGGGGCAATTGTTGAGGGTAAACAGGGGTGAGATTCTACAGGTTTACACCTATTCTCTAGAACTGGCTGTTAACATTCTAAGCAGTTCAGAGAACCGGTTGTTAGAGGAAATTACTGGCCTAATCCCGTAAGGAAGGCAGGAAGGAAACATTCTGGTGTTGCTTACAGAAACTGCCTCTCCGTTAACCCTTATTACATTTTTGGCAGGACTAGACTTCCTGTCCCAGGAACATCTCTGAAGTTTTTTTCCCCTCGTTTGCTGGTCCTTTGCTTGTGTGGAGTGACCATTCAAAGTTACAATGGCACTGAAAAAAGTGACTTATGACCATTTTTCACACTTACGACTGTTGCAGCATCCCCACAGTCATGAGAGGTCAGGCGAGGAGATGCGTGCCTCGATATGAGTGATGTTGAGTTGGCCATGCCCAGCCAGTCACATGACCACCAAGCCACACCCACCAACTAAGCTATGACCACAGAACCGGTTGTTAAAAAATTTGAATCCCACCCCTGGGGGTAAACCACTTAGGGCTGTAAAGCACTACGAAGCGGTATATAAGTCTTAGTGCTATTGCTATGCATGGTCCTAGAAAGAAGAGGAAGCTATGAAACCAACATTGTTGGTTGAAAGTGCCCTGGGAAGGTGTTAAAACATCTCCTGAAGATCAACAGCTACTGACCCGCAATCCCAAAACTGTATGCTCCCGTGGTGCCTGGAATCCTGAAAGGTGGTGGGTTGTATTTCTTGAAGAGGGACCCCCATTCAGTGAAATTATTGTTTCCAAAGAAGTAGAGGGTTTCTGCAAGAAAGAAGGGGAAAAAAGAGAAGTTAGTAGTTTATCCCAACAGATCCTTTGCTCTTCTTGAGTGCTAGAGGCCAAAACCAAGGACTAAACTGGTTTGCAATTGCAACTTTTCTTGTCTCGGTATCTTCAAAGGGAAAAAAGAAATCTGGGAGAGAAGATTATTTGCATGGGAGATACTTTATAAGTAAAGAAAATAACTGCAATCAAAACAAAGATAAGAGAAATCTGAGTCTGGAGTAGAAATGTACTTTGAGAAAGCGTCTCAGATATAGATTTCTATCCCATCTTTATTACTTTGTAAGTAACTCAAACCTACTACTTCTTCTTCCACCTGTTTTCCCCCCACATAACAACAACTCTGTGAGGTGGGTTGGGCTAAGAGAGAGTGATCGACCCGAAGTCACCCAGCAGGCTTTCATGCCCAAAGCAGGACTATAACTTATGGTCTCCTGGTTTCCAGGCCAGCCCCTTAACCACTATACAAATTTGACTCTTGTTCTTCTGAAATTAAAGGAAAGGAAGGGAAAAATGCATCCAGAGTTGCAAGATCTGTTACTATAATCCTATCCTAAAAAGTAGTTTTCATAGTCATAATTTTGGTATTCAGGGCTAGACTAGCAAATAGTCCTCGAATTACGACCACAATGGAGTTCCAAAAGTTCTGTTGCTAAGTGAGACCTTTGTGAAGTGAATTTTACTCCACTTTTCTTGCCGTTGTTGTTAAGTGAATCACTGCAGTTCTTAATTTAGTATCATGGTTGTTGAGTGAACCTGTGTTCCCTGTTGACTTCGCTTGTCAGAAGGTTGCAAAAGGGGATCACGTTATTCCGGGACACTTGCAACCGTCATAAACATGAACCAGTTGCCAAGCGTCTGAATTTTAATTATATGTGTCAACTAAAAAATACTTCTTTGGTCTTTTTAGTTGCCAGCAGAAAGGGAGATGTGGGGGAAAGCAGTGCATTCCTCAAATGCTTCAGATAATTGCTAGGCAGCCAAAGCTGTTGGCGCACAAGATTATTACTGGAAAGCATGATTGATGACTCTTGGCTATGGATGTGTCCCATTGGAGAATATACATCCAGGGGATGGGGGGAAGACTAAAATCAAGGGGGAAATGAATGATGTATCTTAGTGTCGGCTGCAGCCAGGTAATGCCGACATGGTCACTCCTAATAAATCTTTTTTTTTTACTCTGAGAGATGCAGCTAGAGACTTACGATTTGAATGAGGGTGGATTTGCCGGAGCCCTGACAACATGATCACGGGGATGCTACAATGGTCGCAAATATGAAAAACAGCCGCAAGTCACTTTTTCCAAGTGCCGTTGTAATTTTGAACGGTCACTCAGTGAACTGTTGTAAGCTGAGGACTATCTCTACTCTACCTGGAAGAGCTGACATCAGCTGATTCTGGTCTGTGGAATCCAGGCTGAGTTTGGGTTTGCCATGGATCAAGGAAGCATGGAGATCTGAGAATGCCGAGGTGTAGTTACGTCCTACTCACCACTTCCTAGGGAAGCCAGATTCTGGGGTTCCAGCAAATGGTCCACATAATCTTGGAAGGGTAGATCAACTGCATCAAAGGAAAAGCTGGTAAGAACTCAATGCTGTGCAGTCTTTTAATCTGAGTTTTTGTACCATGCTCAGCAGAATAAGGAGTGTTTTTTTAATGAGGACGTTGTCAGAGAAGACCAGGCTGAGCCTGAAGGTGGAGTCAAATGCATCATCAGTTTGGAATTGTTACATTCCCACAAGAGATCTAAGTCCAACCGCCAGTAAGAACTCAATTCATCTTCTGCCAAAGCTGTGCAATCTTTTAATCCAACTTTTTGTACCATGCTCAACAACAACAAGGGCTATTTTTACTGAGGGTGTAGGTTCAGAGGTGGTATTCAGCAGGTTCTGACCAGTTCTGGAGAACCAGTAGTGGAAATTTTGAGTAGTTTGGAGAGCCGGCCAATACCCGCTCTGACTGGCCCTGCCCCCATCTCTTCTCTGCCTCCCATTGAATCCCAGCTGATCGGCTGAGTGTTCTTTGGTTGCCCTGCACAGGAGAATGGAGCTGGAAAGCAGGTTAATGGAGTGGGGAGGGAATAGGGATTTTGCAGGATCCTTCCCCTGCCACACCCACCAAGCCACACCACGCCCACCAAGCCACATCCACAGAACCAATAGTAAAAAAATTTGAATCCCACCACTGGTGGTGTTGATGAACAGGCTGAGCCTGAGGATAGAGTCAAAAACCTCATCAGTTTGGAATCGTTACGTTCCCACAAGAGATCTAAGACCAGCCTCCCCTTGAAGTCCATTGGCTCTTATCTGCTGCAAATTCACTTTAACCGTTAGTGGTTCAAATTCTTGCATATACATATCATGAAATAAACTTGTAGTACTGGGAGAATTCGGCTTACAACCCCAATTGAGCCCAATATTTCTGTGGCTAAGCGAGACCGTTGTTAAATGGATTCGCCCCATTTTATGGCTTTTCTTGCCCCTGTTGTAAAGCGAAGCACTAGAGTTTATGAAGGACAAATACAGGTAGTCGTTGACTTACGACCCCAATGGAGCCCAACATTTCTGTTGCTGAGCCAGACATTGGTTAAGTGAGTTTTGTCTCATTTTACAACCTTTCTTGCCACAATTGTTAAGTGAATCACTGCAGTTGTTAAGTTAGTAACGTGGTTGTTAAGTGAATCTGGCTTCCCAGTTGCCCGTCAAAAGGTCACAAAAGGGGAACATGTGACCCCGGGACAGTGCAATACCGTCATAAATATGAGTCAGTTGTCAAGCTTCTGAAATTTTGATCACATGACCCTGGGGGATGCTGCAATGGTCGTAAGTGTGAAAAACGGTCATAACTCACTTTTTTCAGTGCCATTATAACATCTAAACCAGGGGTCACCAACCTTTTGGACCTCAGGGACCACCAAACTCATCATTTTAAATCCCAGAAACCCTGGGAAAATCCCCAAAAAAAAGTCCTCAGGAAAATTCCCCACCCCGTTTTCCTATCAATCATTCTTTATTTGGGATCGGAGGATACCGTCTCCAGCTCTGTTCTCAGGGGGAGAGAGAGAGAGACTTTTGGCTTCAAGCAAGGAAAGCAGCAGAAGCAACAAAAGTCTTTCTGTCTCTCCCCCAAACTCCGACAGAAATGAGTCTTTGTGCCACTTGTCGCACCGATGCAACCCCTTGGAGCAGGAGGCCTTGCAAGGTCCCAGAGACTCATTTCTGGTGGAGTTTGAGGAGAGGAGAAAGAAAGACTTTTGCTGCTTCCCTTGCGTGCAGCCAAAAGCAGAAGAAGCGGAAAGAAGCAGTCCGGTGGCCACGCCAGGCGCATGGGGTGAGTGGGGTGAGTCCCCGTCCCCCCCCATGATGCAAGCCTCGTGTTCCCGTGGGCCATGTGGGCGGTGCAGCCTTGTGTTTCCACGCAGCCTGGATTAATTGTTTTGGGGGTGACTTTTTTTCTGCGGACCACCAACATTTTCTTGTGGACATTTCTCCCTGGCCCACTGGTTGGCAACCACTGATCTAAAGAGTCACGAAATGAAAGTCGATGGCTACCTGTACTTTTGAACTCTATCCTATTCCTTGGCTTCCTGCATCTTAACAGGTGTGTAAAATTGCGCCTCCGTGTCTCAGCTCACTCCCACCTCAGCTTGGGGCACAATTGGGGAAGTTTCTCCCCCCTCCTCACCTTTGTGGTAAGAGTAGGTGTTGGCGGTACTGAGACGAACCAGATGTTCTCCAAACTTGGCCAGCAGTTGATCTTTGGTGCATTGAGCCTGGAATTCCTGTGGGCACAGAAGGGAATCAGAATGGAGAGACACCTCCAATTTTTACAGTCCTCCCCACCCTGCAAAAAAATTATTTTTTCCTGACTGCAAAACAAGATTGCACTGGCCAGAGCCCACATGCAATACAACTACGGAGTAGTTAATCTCTGGGAATTACAGGTAATCCCTTATGGCCGTATCCCAAAGGTGCTTTTTTTCAAGAGGCAACTGGACTTTCTGGTTTTTCTTTGAAGGCGATTTGCTTCTCATCCAAAGAAATTTCTTCAGCTCTGACTGGATTGTGTGGAATGGAAATAAAGAAAATATTGGAATGCGCCAAAATGGACAGGTTAACGATGGAAATTAAAGACAAAGGAGAAACAGAGTATTACCTAATATGGAACCTCTGGTACAATTGGCTAGACAATAGATGCAAAGGTTAGAAAACGGATGATGAAAAAGGAACAAGCTAGAAACAAATACAGGTATAAAACTATATAGAAGGATACATATTGTAAGCAATATTGGGACTAGATTGTACATAATTGCAAATCAAAATATATAGAGTGATAAATGCATAGAGAAGTATGTTATTTATTTTATTTTATTTATTTATTAATTACATTTATATACCGCCCTTCTCCCAAGGGACTCAGGGCGGTGAACAGCTCGTCTAAAAACCCCACAAATACAAAAGTTAAAAAGTAATTAAATATTAGAATCAGCTGCAGACTAAAATTAGAAAACCCCCCCCCCACCCTTAAAACCCAATTTAAAGTTAAAAATGGAGATCAAATTTAAAATCATTATCTCAGCCCAGGCCGGCCTGCTCAAAGAGCCAGGTCTTTAACGCGCGCCTGAAGGCCCTCAGGTCCGTGCCGGTACGAAGTTCCGGTGGCAGAGTATTCCAGAGGGCGGGGGCACCCACAGAGAAGGCCCTACCCCTTGGCGCCGCCAGACGACACATAGCGGCCGACGGCACCCGGAGCAGACCCTCCCTGTATAACCATGGATACAATAGATATAAATATGTTGTATAATATCAAGTTTTCTATGGACTTTTTTCTATGGACTACACTGTATGAAAAAGAGAAAAATGGTCGTAACTAGAATGTACAACATCATGTCTATTTTAAAAAAAGATGTTGATACAACCAGCATATAGTTGTTGCAAAATTGAAATTGCAATGTAAAATGAAGGAAAATGCACAATAAAAAAAACTTTTTAAAAAAAGGGATTTATACTCCTTGCAGACAGCTGGTCATTTGTATCCTTTTAGAGGGTCGTTGAGGTCACTTGGAGGTTTATCTGTGTCTTCAGGGTCATCAAATGACCCTGAGGACACGGTGTGGAACCTTTTTGGAACTGCTGCAGATAAAACTCCAAGTGGCCTCAACCTTTTTGGACTCTCCAAAAAGGATGCAAATGACCTGCTGTCTGCAAGAAGTATAAATCTTCCATTCCCCACCATCCAATCAGAGCTGAAGAAGTTTCTTGGATGAGAAGCGAAACATCTTCAAAGAAAAAACAGAAAGTCCAGTTGCCACTTGAAAAAAAAAACCATTTTTGGGACAAACCATGACTGGAGGACTGAGAATCTCCATAGACCTTACGACCATAATTGACCCTGGAATTAGGCATTAAGTGGATCATCCCATGATGGACTCCAGTTTGCAATTTTTTGCAGCAATCGTTAAGTGAACGATTAAGGATTAACATTAAACGAGCCCATTGCTTGCAATGGACATTTTATTTTATTTTTTGCAGGAAAGTAAACACTGACTCCCACCCAAAAAAATGTAACTTGCGTTCAGATAACTTCAGGATTCTGGGTTATGATTCATTAACAAGCGTTTGGCTTTTGGTCCCAATTGTGGTTGCAACGATGTAGATTATCTGTATTTATCATTTGGAGTTCTGTGGGTGTGCAGCTGAGTGATTTCCTCATACAATTAGGGGGATTTAGAAAGTCGCTGTTAAGAAAACCACAAGATTGCATGCCATATAAATATAACCACGGCTGTGTCTACCTGTGCAACAAATTTCTCCCTTTGATCATACTCAGAAATATTTATGGAGAGAGCGTGAGATCACATTCAGGCTTTGCAAAATGGCTTCACAGCCCCAGACTGATCATTTGACTTTATTAATTCATGCCCTATATGAAGGGGTCTCAAAAATATAGTCTCAAAAATATTGACCTTCTACTGCTGCACCCTAGAGAGTATCTTAACTTACTGCATCTCTGTATAGTTTGCCAATTGCAGAGTGGCAGATGGGACAGCACTCCAGAGGGTTAATGTCATTGCCCAGAGGATCATGGGTTGCCCTCTCCCCTCTTTGGAAGAGCTTTATAGCTCCCGCTGCCTTAAGAAAGTTCAAAACATTCTCAAAGATCCATCTCATCCTGGGCACCTTTTTTTTTTTAAACTATTGCCATCTGGCAGACGGCAAGGATAACAAAAATAAGAACAAATAGGCTGAAAAACAGCTTTTATCCCAGGCAGTAACTCTATTGAATTCTACTGTATAGTGCAATATTAATGCAACATCAAGGGTTTTCCATTCAGCTTATAGAATGCGAAGGATGTGTGTTTGTGTTTTATTTTTATAGTTATAATATACACTGAGGATGGCATTTAATTTCATTGCACCTCATGCAATTAATTCAATGCACAATAAATTAAAGTAAGAAAACTAGTGGCCTTTAGAGATTAGGATGGTTCCAACCTGGAACTAAAGAGAAATTTCCTGACAGTGAGAACAATTAAACAATGAATCAGTCAAACGGCTTTGCTGTTGTGGCTGCTCCATCACTTGAGGTTTTTAAGAAGAAACTGGACAGCCACTTGTCTGGAATGGTATAGGGTCTCTGGCTCGAGTAGGGGGTTGGACTAGAAGACCTCCAAGGTCCCTTTCAGCCTTTTGATTCTGTGGTATTTCACTCAAATTTATAATGCAGGGGGCACTCACGGTATTGTCAGTTAATCCCTGAAGAATTACCGGCCGGGAGAAGGCATACCTAGGAGGAGGAGGAAGAGGAGGAGGAGAGAGGGAGGAAGGGATGGAGGAGTTGGAGGAGGAGGAGAGGGGGAGGAGGAAGGGAGGAAGGGAAGGAGAGGGGGAGGAAGGGATGGAGAAGTTGGAGGAGAAGGGGGAGGAGGAAGAGGAAGAAGAGGAGGAGGAGAGGGGCAGGAGAAGGAGGAAGAGGGAGGGAGGAGAAGAGGGGGAGGAAGGGATGTAGGAGTTTGAAGAGGAGGAGAAGGGGGAGGAGAAGGAGGAGGAGGAAGGGAGGAAGAGAAGGAGAGAGGAGGAAGGGATGGAGAAGTGGGAGGAGAAGTGGGAGGAGAAGGAGGAAGAGAGGAAGAGGAGGAGAGGGGAAGGAGGAGGAGAAGGAGGGAGGAAGAGGAGGAAGAGAAGAAGAGGGGGAGGAAGGGATGGAGGAGTTGGAGGAGGAAGAGGAGGGAAGGAGGAGGAGGAAGAAAGGAGGTGGAAGAGGAGGAGGAGGAAAGAGACAAGAAGAAAGAGAAGGTCATTGTAATAGCATTATGGATTACAGAATAAAACCATGGGACAAAGGCTTTGAATTGTGAAAGCTTTTCAGGGTAAGGAAAGCAAAACCCCATGATGTGCTCTGACATGAAGCTGCATCCTGTGGATAATCGCTTAGCGCCTCCCAAAGAAGCAGACCTGTTATTTGCAGCATCGACTTTTCTATAATCTGCTCCTCCTTTCATTTCTTTTTTGTTTGTTTTAAATCAGCGTGCATTTGCATTTGAAATCACTTGCCCATAATGCTCAACAACATTGGCTTCTGGTCTACCACAAAGGGCTGATGGAAAAGGCAGGGGAGAATTTCAAATGACTATTTAGAAGAGGAGAGGAGAGGAGAGGAGAGAAAGGAAGAGAAGAGAGGAGAGGAGAGGAGAGGAGAGAAAGGAAGAGAAGAGAGGAAGGAAGAGAAGAGAGAGGAGAGGAGAGGAGAGGAGAGGAGAGGAGAGGAGAGAAAGGAAGAGAAAGGAAGAGAAGAGAGGGGAGAGGAGAGGAGAGGAGAGAAAGGAAGAGAAGAGAAGAGAAGAGAAGAGAAGAGAAGAGAAGAGAAGAGAAGAGAAGAGAAGAGAAGAGAAGAGAAGAGAAGAGAATTCTTTATTGGCCAAGTGTGATTGGACACACAAGGAATTTGTCTGGGTGCAAATGCTCTCAGTGTATATATAAAAAAAGATACACTTGTCAAGAGTCAAGAATCATGAGGTACGGACACTTAATGACTTAGGCCTGACTCTTATTTTAAAGGTTCCAGGAGTTTGCCATGATGGAGGCTCTGATAAGGAGCCCAAGAAACAGTTTTAAGTAACTCAAGAGTTAAATAACTAGGAGCTTGTGCAGGGGACTCTAGCAAAAGATGGAGCTGTCTCGTTTGTTTGTTTTTAATTCCTTCTTGCAAAAAAATAATAATCTGGAACCTGTGCCTGCTGCCACCTGGTGGTGGAAAAAGTAGCAAGCTGGATCATCTGCCATCACTTAACTGTTGAATCTTTGTTTTGTTTTGTCTTTTAATGATGCCAAAATCCCTTGCAAGGTGGACTCGAGGAAACTGAATGGAGCTGAAATGTTTACTGGCCGGATGCCGTTCCTGTCGCCAATGCTGAGTTTTGTTCAGCAGATACATCCTCATTGACAGAGAGAGAGGAATATCTGCCGCTACCTAGGATCCAACTCACAGCCTCCTGATTGTGAGGTGAGAGCTCCACCTCTAGGCCACCGTACCAGTCCCATCACTTAACTGTTGAATAAACTGCGCATAAGTTAGGGAAGAGTCCCTTCTCTCCACCGTACAGCTCCCGTCTTCTGACAATGCGGCGTGCCTGTTTGTCAGCCTGCAGGGACAAAAAAAAACCAGAAAAGCTTGTGTTTCATCAGAGATCTACCATTTTTTTAAAGGTTTCATAAGTAGGAAACAACTTACTTCCTAAGCTTTCTTCACAGCAGAATTAACTGTACCGCTTCTGATTCTGGAAAGAGGCACCCAGAATAGAATATAAAAATAAGGGGGAGATGAAGGGAACCTGCCACACTGGAAGTGCCTTGCATGTAGAAATCTAGCATCTTCATCTAATCCCTTGCGGGATGGAATCTGGGCAACTGAAGGAAACCAGCAGAGTGAAACCATCTTTCAATTTTACAGTGTGGCCGGTTGGGTACATATATCTTGTGCGCATAGTAATATTGTTATACATTTCTTATTTAATTATATTCATAAACCATTCTAATCAACCTTTTACATTATATTATTCCACTATTATATTCTCATTAATATTATAATTTCTATCAAAAACAAATCTCATCCTTGCAACGTTATATTCATATTCTTACTCATTCAGAAATAATCCATTATAGTGTATTATTGCTGTTACCTCATATTTCAGTTTCTTACTCTTCTATCTAACCATTCATAAAACAAATCCCAAATCTTTTAATACTCTTTTTCTTCCTGTTCTCTAATTGCCATTGTTAGTCTACTCATTTCTGCACATTCCATTATTTTCTTCTCTGTCGGAATTTTCTCACTTTTCCAATTTTGTGCAGATACAATTCTAGCTGCTGTTAATACATTAATAGTCAAATATGTTATCTCATTATTATAACCTTCAGGCAAGTTCCCCAATAAAAGTATCTTTGGTTTTAGATTTATATGTTGTTTTATCATTTTTTCCAACCATGTGTGTATTTTAGTCCAGTATCTTTTAGCTTCTATGCATGTCCACCACATATGATCCAGGTATCATTTCCAACATTTCGCCGATTTGTCTTTAAACATCTTTGCTATTTTTGCTGGGAGGGAAAATAGCAGAGTATTTTAATGGCCGGATGCCTTTCCTGTCACCAGGGTGGAGTTTTGTTCAGCCTATCTATTCTCCATGTGCCCAGAGAGAGCAATATCGGCCTCTGCCTAAGATCGAACTCACAGCCTCCTGATTGTGAGGCAAGAGCTCCACCTCTAGGCCACCCCATCACTCTCCATGTAGAAATCTAGCATTCTACTGAGAAATGCAAAACCCCTTTGGCCATAACATCTGTCTTTCTGTGAATAGGGCCATATATTAATGGTTGCCCTTAAAGCTCTACTGAATATACCATGTATATCCCTGGAAATAAGACCTGCCTCAAAAATAAACCCTAGTGCTTATTTTGGAGCCCCCCCCAAAAAATATAAGACCGGGTCTTATTTTCGGAGAAACATGGTACATATGCATGTACACCCAACCAAATGAAGGGCTCTTTGTGTGTGATTTAAGTGATTTTCATAGGAGTTCTTCTTGAAATCTGTCAACAAAGCCAAAAATCTATGTGCAAAAAAAAAAAATCTTCCAGAAAATACTACTAGATTTGGGAGGAGGAAAGAAAGGGGTTTTTTTTTGGGTGGGGGGGAGGTTGTTGCAAAATGGGACGAACTTATCAAATATGACAAATAGGAATTCTGGGTATTAAGTTCCGCTAGAACTTAAATGCCTTTTATGCTGAGATACTATAATTTATGTTGCGTTGGGTCAGTCTTTTTCAAATTTGGCAACTTTAAGAGGGGTAGACTTCATTCCCAGAATTCCCAGGTGTTTTGGGGGGAACCCTGGGAGTTGAAGTTCACCCATGCTGTCTGGGGAATTCTGGGAGTTGAAGTCCATCTTTCTTAAAGTTGCCAAGTTGAAACCACTGCTTTAGAAAAATCCATGCACTTCATTCATTCATTCAATCAATCAATCAATCAATTAATTTTTATGCTACCCATCACCCCTAAAAAGTGACTCTTTCTGTTTTTTCCTTGCTAGATGCCTAACTCACCAGCCTCCGTCTGTTTCCAACAGCGTGAAACTCCCTGGAAGCCAAAAAAACATGGATAAGGGTAGAAAAAGCAGGAGTTGGGATTTGGTCTCCATGAGTTGCAAGATTCTATAAAGCCAAATCCTTCCTTTGGGTGATTCTCAGCAAAATAGCCGGGTATCTTGAGAAAAGGCTAGAAGACAGTCCAGCATGGAAGAGCAAATCTTCTGAAAAGAGGAAGAACATTAAAAGGAAGAACATTAAAAGAAGCAGAAGACCAGGGATAAACACTTGAAGATCTTCTAGCGCGGTGTTTCTCATAAGATGTGTGGACTTCAACAGCTTCTGGCCGGAGAATTCTCGGAACTGAACTCCACACATCTTAAAGTTGCTGAATTAAGAAACACTGTTTGACTGATGATGTTACCTAGTTTGGTTGTGGAATGTCTGCAAAAAAAAGCAACCCAGCTCAGAAAGCACCAAGGATCTCCAATCTTCCTTTTGACCCCACAGTCTCTGTGAGAGATGAAAGGAAAGGTCTCTCAAAAAAAAGACTGGATCTCTGTTGATCGAGGATCACTTCAAATGGACACCAGCGACAATGCCATAGAATTCCTCGGAGGAATCAGCTAAAATTGTACAGTAGAAGAAATGATGCTATTACCTAGTTGGGTAATAAAACATTTGAAAGAAAACCACCAAGCTCAGAGAGCAATAAGGAACCCACAGTCCTCCTCCTCCTTCTCCTCCACTCTGCAAATGCCACTCCCTTCTGATGTTGTTACCTAGTTGGGTAATGAAATGTCTGCAGGAAAACAACCAAGCTCAGAGAGCACCAAGGACCCCACAGATTCGAGATAAGTCGACTGAAATGCTATGCTTAGTTTACAAAAATCCTCCCAGCCCAACGATCTGCACTGGGTCTCAAAAACAAGATGGCCTCCAAGTAGAATGGCAGAGGGTGACTTTAACTTAACCTGTTTGGGTTGGGGGCAAGTAAAGCCTCAGGACCCCCAAAAACCTCAATGCCTCCCCCCAAAAATCTCTGTTGATCGAGGACACCACTTCAAATGGACACCACTGATAATGCCATAGAATTCCTTATAGGAATCAACTAAAATTGTACGGTAGAAGAAATGATGTTGTTACCTAGTTGGGTAATAAAATGTTTGCAAGAAAACAACCAAGCTCAGAGAGCACCAAGAACCCCACAATCCTTCTCCTATGTCCCCACCACTCTGCAACACACACACACTGAACTGATGCTGTACCCTAGTTAAGCAATGAAATGTCTGCAAGAAAACCATCAAGCTTAGAGAGCATTAAGGACCGCGCAAGCAACCAGGCAATAAAAGCAGCATTTGGGATGAATGGAATCAATGGGTTTTCCTTCAGATGACCTCAATCTGGTCTCCGTTATCAGCTCTTGCTAGGTAACTAAGGAGAGTTGACCCCAAACTTTAGACAGGTAACTGATTCCTTCGCCCACCCACTCAGTGGTGGGATTCAAAATATTTTACTACTGGTTCTGTGGGCGTGGCTTGGTGGGCGTGGCTTGGTGGGTGTTGCAAGGTCTACTGCAAAATCCCCATTCCCTCCCCACCCCACTAACCTGCTTTCCAGCTCCGTTCTCCTGTGCAGGGCAACACAAGAAGACCCAGCCGATCAGCTGGGACTCAATGGGAGGCAGAGAAGAGATGGGTGCGGGGCCAGTTAGAAGTGGGATTGGCCGGTTCTCCGAATTACTCAAAATTTCCGCTACCCGGTTCCCCAGAACCGGTCAGAACCGGCTGAATACCCACCTCTGCACCTGCTTCAGATCAATGGATGCAATTTATCCTTTGGGGCTGAATTCATCCAAAGGAGGGAATGTGATCGCGCTTTGCAAGAGAGAAACGCAATGGCTCTTTCAGGAAATTAACCAGGTCTCGTTCTTCCCCTTCCTTGCAAACGAAGCATATGAGGAAACTAAACCGAGCCAAGGAATAATAAGGCTTGGAACGGTTTCCTCAAGCAAAGACTTCCTGCAACAAACCTACACTCGAAAAAGGCTCCTTTAGAAGGAAGGAAAAGCTCTCTCTCTCTCTCTCTGTCCCCGTGTGTGTGTGTGTGTGTGTGTGTGTTACAGTAGAAGAGGGCATTAATAAGAATCACAACTTTTTTTTTTTACCCCCATAGGACAAACCAGCTGTTTCTACCCAAATCTATCCGTCTAATAATCTGTAAAAACCCTTTTTCTTCCCTCGCTTTTCTCTCGCCTTTTCCACTCCCTATCCCAGCCCTTGTGTTTGCTTTCGTATTTTGTACTTTATAACACTATTTTATAGCCTAATAAAACGTATTCGTAGAACAAAAAAGGGCTCCTTTGGGTTGGGAAAAAAAGGCCAACAAGTGCGAGTTTGCTGGTTTTCTTCCTTTTCCTAACTCGAGGTCCCGTCGGTTACAAGATGGTTAGGATGGGTGTGGGGGGGGGGGGGTGTTGTTCTTCTGCGTGTTGAAAGAAATATCCTTCTGGGTTCAGTTCCAAGTGGGGAAAAAGATACTGGAAACATGGAGGCTATTTGGAAAGATGGTTTAATGGTGGACAGCAGGACCACATGGCTTGGAGCTCCAAAGTGAGAAAGATGATCACATGCTTCAAGGTGAGAAGAGAAGGGAAGAAGGGCTGACCAAGATGCGGAGAGAGCCTTATATAACCTCTGTTGGGCCCCACCTTAGTGTTTCCTGTTCCTGTGCAAGAAATGAATCCCATTGGCTGTCAGACTCCCAGGGGCGGGGGTCTTAACTTTGTAGGCTTGGTCTGGACCACATGGCTTCACCTGAGTGCAATTGCTAATGCAATCTTCCCAGAACATGTGGTGAGATGGGTCATCCTATCATTTCCTGAGGGCCATCCTTAATCCCATCACCCTGGAGATGAAGGGGAGGGGCAGGGAGCTGCAGGAAGCTGCTTTGTCTTTAAAACATGTTTCTCCTTTTCTCATCCAGGGAGATATAATATTCTGCCTTTTAAATATTTCCTAGGCTATTTCAATTTTCTAGGAGAGGGGTGGGTGCCAACTTCCTACATGTGCACTGAGCCACCCTCCTCTCTCTCCCATCACACACACACACACACCCAAGAGAGATGGGATGCCCCAACTCTGGAGGCTTTTAAGAAGAGGCTGGAAGTAGCATAGGTCTCCTGCGAGAAGCAGGAGGGTTCAACTAGATGACCTCCACGGTCCCTTTCCAACTCTATTACTACCGGTATTTGTCTATGGAGATTGTCAAAGTCATGGGTTGTCCCAAAGGTGCTTCCCCCCCGGTTTTTTTGGAAGACGTTTCGCTTCTCATCCAAGAAGCTTCTTCAGCTCTGACTGGAGGGGCACTACTACCGGTATTCCTATCCAGCGCCTCCCAAGGCGAAGGGTGCTCCGCGGTTCGACCGCTGCTTGGTCTCTAGGATCTTTGCAGAAGAGGCTGGATCGCCCTCTGTCAGAAATGGTGTAGGGTCTCCTGCTTGGGCTGGGGGGTTGGACTAGATGACCTACAAGGTCCCTTCCAAATTCTGTTAATCCGTCAATCTTAAATTCGGATTGGATTCCGGGATGGAAAAAAGAGATCTACCGCCCCGCCCGATCCCTCGTTGCTTTCCGCGCCTGAGATGCATGCAGCCCTCCCCATCCTCCATCGCCCCGATTCCCCCCCCCCTTTTTTTTTTTTTGCATCCCTTTTCTTTACCTCTCCGGCGTAAATGCAAGGCGTTGGATCTCCGAGATATCGAAAAATCCCCGGGGGAGCCAGCGCTCCCCGCAACTCTTCTCTGATCCCTTTGCATTCTGGCTGTTGTAGTCCAGGCGTTGCAAATGCGCTCCGTGGGAAACCCAAGGAAAGTTTTCCAAACTATTTTTAAAAGGGTCTCTAAGACTTTTGCCTGCTTTGCCATTTTTTAAATTCCTTTATTTATTTTTAATGCATTTTTATTTTTTGGCCGCCAGTGCCGGTACCTTAGGGATGATGGATGGACTACAACCCCCAGCAGGCATTGCATGGAGCCGAGTTGGGGGGGGTGAAAAGGACGAGGGAGAATCCTCTATTGCGATTGGATAGGAGGGGTGGAAACTACGTTACCCGCAAGGCATCGCGGCTAAAACTGATGCCTTGGCACCTTTCGTGGAGGGGGAGTCCTTTCTTCGGTGTCTTGGCAACCAAAGATGTTGGAGCGGTGGGGGGGGGGATTCCTGCACTCAGACGTGCACCCTCCGCCCCAAGTTCTGGCAATGGTGGCATTTACACGTGCATCAAGTTTAATGGTTGCACGTTCAGACGTTCAGGGGAGAGTTAGCAAATTCCCGCATTCGGACCTGCCCCAAGAGATTGAGCAATTGCTTATTCGGACGTACAGCAGAGAGTTAGCAATTGCTGCAATTAGGATCTGCATCGGAGATGTAGCAGTTCCTTATTCTGACGTTTTAGCTTTCTCGCATGTCTTATCCACTCAGTGGCCCCATCACTGCAACTGGAAAACCAGAAATCACCTGGATTATCAGAATTGACCTGGAGGAATTACCTCGATAACCAGAATCACCAGAAATTACCTCCCTTACCTGGATCTCTGCTGTCCAATGCGTGAATTAATTTAATCCAGCCAGATTCTGCCTCCTAAGATTTAGATGCATGCAAAGCAAAACTGATTTGCAATCAGTTTATGGCAAATAGCCGTAGCATTCTGGACTTTATCCTGAGATCATGCTTGTCTCTGGCATTATTCTTTATCTGTTCATCTCTCCAGAAGGTTTCCTTTCTTGACTTTATTATGACTATAAACAACTCAAGGTGGTGGACATATCCAACACACCTTCTTCGTCCTGTTCCCCCCACAGCAATAACCTTGTGAGGTGGGGAGAGGGAGGGAGAGAGAGAGAGAGAGAGAGAGAGAGAGAGAGTGTCTGGCCCAAAGTCACCTTTCATGACTAAGCAGCACTAGAACTCACAGTCTCCTGATGACAGGCTGAAAATCACCCAACTGGCTTTCATGCCTAAGGCAGACTAGAACTCAAAGTCTCCTGATGATGGGTCGAAAGTCACCAGGCCAGCTTTCATGCCTAAAGTGGGACTAGAACTCACCAACTCCTGGTGTTTGGGCCAAAGTCCACACCTAAAGTACTGCCTCCAGTTTTGGTCCCCACACCATAAAAAAAGATGTTGAGACTCTAGGAAGAGTGCAGAGAAGAGCAACCAGGATGGTTAGGGGACTGGAAGCTAAAACATACAACAAACGGTTGCAGGAACTGGGTATGGCTAGTCTAGTGAAGAGAAGGACTAGGGGAGACATGAGAGCAATGTTTCAATATTTGAGGGGCTGCTACAGAGAGGAAGGGATCAAGCTATTCTCCAAGGCACCTGAAGGCCAGACAAGGAACTATGGACGGAAACTGATCCAGGAGAAATTCAACCTAGAAATAAGGAGGAATTTTCTGACAGTGAGAACAATCAACCCATGGAACAGAAGTTGCCTTTGGACGTAGTGGGAGCTTCATCCCTGAAAGCTTTCAAGAAGAGACTGGACAGCCATCTGTCAGAAATGGTGTAGGGTTTCCTGCTTGGGCAGGGGGTTGGACTAGATGACCTACAAGGTCTCTTCCAACGCTGTTAATCTGATTTATAAAAGTCACCCAACTGGCTTTCATGTGTAAAGCAGGACTAGAACTCACCATCTCCTGATTTCTTAAACTGGTACCTTAATCGAACTGGCTCTCTAAATTAGCCAACAATGAGAAAGGCTGCTTTCCCACCTCTAATAAGGACTAGCCTCTTGGTTTATCTAGGAAGGAAGAAAAGAGGCTGTTTTACTTGTGCATCTGGTTCTTGCTTTAGAGGGCTTTATTAGTCAAGGAGCGTTTTTCTTCTTTCTCTCTTTTCACACTGGGAGTGTGCTAGTGGAGGACGAATATTTGACCTCGTCTCTCTGGGATGACCCCACATAGTTGTCCCGCCTGGCAGCGTACTCCCCGACGTTGGGCAGCCCCGGGACCACGCAGCAGCTCAGCGCACTGCGGTAGATGCTCATGTCATGGGCATCATACCACTCGTCCGTCTTCTCATCGTAGCATTCGACATTGAACGTGGTTGTGAAGCCGTTGAAGCCGCCCACCACAAAGAGCAGGTCGTCCACCACTTCGATGCCGAAGTTGCTCCGGGGGTTGAACATGGTCGGGATCGTGCGCCAGGTGTTGGCGATTGGATTGTACGCCTCGGCGCTCCGCAGGCGGTTGGCGCCATCGAAGCCGCCCACCTGCAGACAGTGAGAATAAAAAAAACCAAGGGACAGATTAAAGGGAAAGGGGGGGGGAGGCTTGGCCCCTTGGCAGATGGACGGGTGGAGGGAGAAAAATCCAAAATTTAGAATTAGAATAGAGTAGGCTGGAAGGGACCTTGGAGGTCTTCTAGTCCAGCCCCCTGCTCAAGCAAGAAAACCTATAGTAACAGATATAGTAACCTATAGAACCGTGATGGCAAATGTGCCACAACTGGCACATGGAGCTATTTGTGCGGGCACGCGAGTCTCAGCCAAACTTGCCTGCATTGTGCATGCACGTGCCTCCTAGCTGATTTTTGGCCCCTTTGAGGTCTTTTTCAGCCTCCCTGAGGCTCAAGGGAAGCCTCTGCAGCCTTTGGAGGCCGAAAAACGGGCCCGTTTCGGCACTTCTGGTATTTACCGGAAGTGCCGAAATGGGCCCGTTTTTCTGCCTCCCGAGGCTGCAGAAGCTTCCCTTGAGCCTCAGGGAGACTGAAAAAAGCCTCAAACAGGCCAAAAATCAGCTGGGAGGTGCGGGCATGTGCAGTGCAGGTAAGGGGACAGGGGGTGTTGTGCACACATGTACAGGGGGACAGGGGGCATTGCCTTCTGGATGCTGGCACGCAAGGGCATGCACAATTTTCGGCACGGGAGCCAAAAGGGTTAGCCACCACTGCTATAGAGTAACAGATCAATTGAGGATGCTACGTCTATTGTTTTTGTTGTAAAAAATTTTACTTGGGTTTTCACAAAACATAATACAAATAAAATATCTTTTTTTGAGAATAGCATGATCCCGGGTTGTCACTTTTCCATACAGACACAAACTCAATTTCATATTCATCTTTGTATTCTATTCCATATCTTCTGACTATTTTTAACATTTTCTCAGTGATTTTTCCCCTCCCTTAGTTTTCTCAACCTTGTTTTTAATTATCTCATTCCTTTCTAAGTTCAATTACATTTCTTTTTCTAAGTTTCAGTATCTTTTTAATTATTATATTTATACTTTTGTCTGTCCTGTTTCAATTTCATATTTTCTTTTCTCATTAAACAAGTTTTCTCCTGTAATTACTGATTGGAGTATGACATCTTTGTATCTTTTAATTTTTTTTCATATTTCTCTTAATTTTTTATAATTAATAACAATTAAAATGTTCTCATCCTTTCCTAATTTTATTCTCTCGTTCTCTTTATTTCATTTATTTATTAACAAACATCCCATTACATTACAATAAGTATTTTATCTATCACTTTAATCACGCTTGTTTCATATTTTCTAAATTCATTTCTATTTCTAATATAACAATGCTATCTTATGTACCCTTGCAGAATCCTCTCTTTCAATTAAATTTTCACCCATTATCTCTATGTCTTCTAAATAGGCTTATACCTTTAATCCTTGTACATTTTCTCTGTTTCTCTATATCCTGTTTCTGTCCTTTATACCTTCTTTTCCTTTCCTTCTTCCCCCGCTTCTTCTCCCTCCTCTTTTTGACCCCTTGTCTCTCTAATTCTAATTCTCTCTTCTGTAATCTTCTCTTCTGTTTCTTCCTAATATTGTAATTGCTTTTCAAACTATTCTTTTTTTGGTTGTTTTTTCAAATCTTAAATTTTTCACTCTTTCCCCTCTCCTTTTTTTCCCCTACATAGAATTATTTTATAATTAAAGATGGCTTCTTCTTTGTCCCATCCTTCTTGTTCTGGAAGCATTTCTTGTTGTTTCTCATAGTTCAAGATCTCCATTTCTAAGAATTGAAATACAAAGCCAAAAAAACCCTCTTCCTTCTTGTGCATCTTCTTTCTGTTTTTTAAGTTCCATTTTCAGTTCTTCCAAGAGTGATGCCATTTTAAACACTTTTAAACAACCACCCAATTGATTTTGGTCATTTAAATCCAATAACCAAAAATCCAAAAATCACCAAGTAATCCAAGGTTGTTTCTTCCTGTTTCTTTTTTCCAGTTTCTCTTCCTGGGGTTCTATTATCTTGTTACAAAGTTTCAGTTAGAATATATTTTTCAGGAATCTTATTAAGGTTTCACTGTTAATTGCTTTTACTTTCAGGTAGTCTCCTCCATTTTTTCAGATCCCACCCTTTTGTTTTTTCCTTTTCTCTCTTTCTTTTAAAAGTTTTTAAGTATCCAAGAAATCTTTATTATCCCTTTGACATTTTATTTTCAGCTTGAATGCCTATTAATGTCAAAGTGGATTTTTTTCAATTTCTTACTTAAATTTCTTAGTTGTCAGTATGGGGAAGGAAAGAAAAAAAACCAAATCTTTTCCCTTCTCACTCTCCTTCATCGCTTCAGAAATCTTCTTTGGAAACAAAGTTATTCTTTATAGTTCAAATACCAGGGTAACTTATATTGCTGCTTTTTCAGTTCAACCCAGTCAGTCAAAGCTTTCTCTTCTTATCTTCCTCCTGCACAATTTTTTCCGGACGGATTCTTCTTTGAGGTGGCCATTTCTGACCACCACTGCAACCGCCTTCGGGAAAGGGAGTAATGGCCAGCTGGGGAGAAGAGATGCAGTTCTCCTCGACCCTCCTGGTGGTCTCCCCCCTGCTTCACCATCTCTATGGGGTGGCTTAGCCCCGAATCCAGCCGGCTCGGGGCGCTCCAGCGGCGAGCACGGATCGAAACCGTGCATGATCACGGATTTCGGTTTGTCGCCAAAGAAGCCCAAACCGGAAGTCGATGCTACGTCTATTCAACTATATTGAATTATTTGGAACAACAGGGAACGTATGCAAGGCTGTTATTTGTGGATTATAGTTCTGCCTTTAACAACAGTCTACCCAACAGATTGTCCAATTTGGGTATAAATCAGAAGATTTGTTTGTGGATAAAGGATTGTCTGACAGATAGGCCACAGTCAGTAAGGATGGCATCTCACCATCCATCTACTCTGATACTAAGCACAGGAGCCCCCCAGGGTTGTGTGCTAAGACCCTTCCTTTATTTACACATGACTGCACCCCATTGTATAATGCCAATGCAATTGTTAAATTTGCGGTTTTTATTGTGAATTTTCGTTGTACGCATACTGTGTATATATGTACAATGACAATAAACAATTCAATTCTATACCCGTGATGGCAAACCAATGGCATGTGTGCCAGAGTGGCATGCAGAGCCCTTCCTCTGAGCGCGCAAGCCATCGCCCCAGCTCAGCTCTGCCATGCATATGCATGCATGCCTCCTGCCAGACAGCTGGTCTTCAGATCTCTGCCACGCATGTGCGGGGGACAGGGCCTGTGTGGGGGTTGCACACACATGTGCAGGGGGCGGGGTGCACGTGCGGGGGGTCATGTCCATGGGGGTCATGTGCGCATGCATGGGGGTCATGGGGGGCTCACACGCATGCATAAGGGTGGGGTGTATGCACGAGGGGCGCACGCACTGCATTTTGGGAATGCGCATGCACGCTTTGGGCATTTGGTACCACAAAGCTTAGCCATCACTGATCTACACCATCTCAGACAAGTGGCTGTCCAGTGTTAGGTTTCTTTAAGAAACTTAACTGTATTGGTTTACAATATATGGCTGCAAGTCAGAAATGACTCAGCACTATCTTGTAGCTACGATGCTGATTGGCTACAGGAAGCAGGAGAGCTATATAGTAAGAAGCCAGAGAGCACATGGAGTGTGTGTCTGTTAGAGTGCTGTTTGTCTACAGGAATGCTGCTACTGGTTTGCTAGGCTTCTACTATGCTACTCTACTACTTGACAAGTATCTTCAACACTGTAACTATATTTCTCCATTGATGCATGGATATATTGAAGATGATGTATTGCTGTTATAACTACTGAACAAGAATGGTTAGTAAACTAATCTACTGATGGATGAACTGTGTATGATATTGGAATGGAACTTGGACTGTGTTATACTCACTGTATATAAAGACTTTTCACTTCAACTGCTGTGCTTGTGTGGTTCTATACTCACTGCTAAAATCTGAGACTACTTCTGTCTGCTGTATTAATCCTTGACACCAAGGATACTCTGCTAAATACTTAACATCCAGTCTCTTCTTAAAATCCTCCAGTGATGGAGCACCCACGATTTCTGGAGGCCAGCTCTTCCACTGGTTAATTGTCCTCACTGTTAGAAAGTTTCTCCTTAATTCCTGGTTGCTTTTCTCTTTGATCAGTTTCCAACCATTGTTTCTTGTCCTGCCTTCTTTGGTGCTTTGAAAAATAATTTAAGCCCCTCTTCTTTGTGGCAGCCCCTCAAATACTGGAATACTGCCATCATGTCACCCCTAATTCTTCTTTTCTTTAAGCTAGCCAAGCCCAAATCCTGCAGCCGTTCTTCGTATGGTTTAGTCTCCAGGCCAGTTGCTCTTCTCTGCACTTTTTCCAAAGTCTCGACAACTTTTTCGTAATATAGTGACCAACATTGGTTGAGTATTCCAGGTGCGGTCTTACTAGGGTTTTAGAAAGCGGTACTAATATTCCACGTGATCCTATGCCTCTGTTTATACAACCCAGGACTGTATTTGCTTTTTTTGGTGGCAGCCGCACACTGCTGGCTGGTATTCAAATGATCATCCCCTAGGATTCCAAGGTCCCTCTCAGTTACTGTTTTTGAGCCAGATCTCGCCTAATCTGCACTTACACTTTGGATTTTTCCTGCCTAAAAGTAAAGCTTTGCTTTTATCCACATTGAGATTCATTCTGT
The DNA here is from genome assembly GCA_023653725.1 of Bungarus multicinctus. Lineage (NCBI taxonomy): Eukaryota > Metazoa > Chordata > Lepidosauria > Squamata > Elapidae > Bungarus > Bungarus multicinctus. Next base: position 11,916,296 of record CM042842.1, on the reverse strand, counting down.
TGGATACGGCCTATTGTTCAAGCTTCTTGAGATCTTTGGATCTTGAGCTTGTCTTCTGAGGTATTGGCTATTCCTGCCAATTTAGTGTCTTCTATACCATATATCTATAACTATACATTTAATATCATTTCAATAGCTCCCTAGTCCTGTCTCAGAGGTGCTTCTCCAAAAGGCAACTGAGCTTTTCTCTCTCTCGAGGAAGACATTTGACTTCTCATCCAAAAAAGTGTATGGTGAGGGGCAGAGATGGAAGGATTTATATTCCTTCGCAGTCATCTGGTCATTAGCACTCTCTCTGAGAGCTGTTGAGGCTACTTGGGAGCTTATCTGTGCCCTGCAGATGAGCGTGGGAGCTTCTTGGGAGTGCTGTAAGGACTGTGTTGTAAACAGGAGAGTGAAGGTTGCCTTTCAGCAGTTCCAAGAAGATTGCAATTGCAGATAGTCCTTGCCTTACAAAATCATCCATTTAGTGACCATTCAAAGTTACCACGGCATGGGAAAAAATGACTTTTACACACACACCCCCACTGTTGCAGCTTCTTATCGCCATGTGATCAAAATTCAGAATGCCTGATTAGAATGTAGTATTGCAGGCTGACACTGCCCACTGCCAGGAGTTCGATCCTGACTGGCTCAAGGTTGACTCAGCCTTCCATCCTTCCGAGGTGGGTAAAATGAGGACCCAGATTGTTGGGGGCAAAAGGCTGACTCTGTGCTTAGAGGAGGCCGTAAAGCACTGTGAAATGATATATATGATTTTAAATTTTAAATGGTAGTTTTAAAGTGTAATTTTAGATATTGGGATTTTAAAATTTGGGGTTTTAAAATTTGTGGTTTTAAAATGTGGGGTTTAAAAATTTGGGGTTTTATATTGTAATTTATTGGGGTTGGGTATAAATTTTAGTAGCAGCCTGAATATATTTAACTTTCTTTTAACTTTTGTAAAGTGTAGTGTGTTATAGTTGGCTGTACACCGCCCTGAGTCCTTCGGGAGAAGGGTGGTATATAAATGTGTTATAAATAAATAAATAAAAAATATATAAGTCTAAGTGCTATTACTATTGCCCTTCCTTCCTTCCTTCCTTCCTTCCCTACCTCCCTCCCTCCCTCCCTCCTTCCTTCCTTCCTTCCTTCCTTCCTTCCTTCCTTCCTTCCTTCCTTCCTTCCTTCCTTCCTTCCTTCCTTCCTTCCTTCCTTCCACAGTGCACAGTGGTTGGAATGCAATATTGCAGGCTAACTCTGCCAACTGCCAGCAGTTTGATTTTGACTGGCTCAAGGCTAACTCAGCCTTCCCTCCTTCCGAGGTGGGTAAATAGATTGTTGGGGGCAAGAGGCTGACTCTGTAAACTGCTTAGAGAGGGCTGCTTAGAGAGGGCTGTAAAGCACTGTGAAATGATATATGTCTAAATGTTATTACTATTTATTTATTTATTATTTCGATTTGTATACCGCCCCCTCTCCCAAAAAGGGACATGGGGCGGTGAACGGCCACAATAAAAACATACAAATAGAAAAGTTAAAAAGAGTTTAAAAATTAATTAAATAGACCAATAAAACCTGTAAAAGATTAAAATCAAATTAAAAACCCTACTCATAACGTTACGCCAGACCGGCCTGTTGGAAAAGGTGGATCTTAAGTGCTCCTCAGAAGGCCCGTAGGTCAGTAATGGCTTGCATCTCCGTTGGTAGCTCATTCCAAAGGGAGGGTGCTCCCACAGAGAAGGCCTGCACCCTCGGGGCCGCCAACTGACCTCGGCCAGCCGGCGGCACCTCGAGGAGGCCAACTCTGTGGGAGCGCACCGACCGGCAGGAGGCCGATGGTGGCAGCAGGTGCTCCCGCAAGTACCCGGGTCCCAAGCCATGGAGCACTTTAAAGATGGTCACTAGCACCTTGAATCGCACCCGGAAGGCCAACGGATTGCCCTTCCTTCCTTCCTTCCTTCCTTCCTTCCTTCCTTCCTTCCTTCCTTCCTTCCACAGTGCACAGTGGTTGGAATGCAATATTGCAGGCTAACTCTGCCAACTGCCAGCAGTTTGATCCTGACTGGCCCAAGGCTAACTCAGCCTTTCCTCCTTCCGAGGTGGGTAAATTGAGGACCCAGACTGTTGGGGGTAATATCATTGACACAGCAAGCTGTGTAGAAAGGGATGCAAAGCACTGTGAATTGGTACATAAGTGCTACTGCTAATCAGTGGAAAAGCTTGCTACTAGAAGTTGTGGTGCTCCATCACTGGAGGTTTTTAAGAAGAGACTGGACAGCCACGTGTCTGGAATGGTATAGGGTCTCCTGTTTGAGCTGAGGGTTGGACTAGAAGACCTCCAAGGTCCCTTCCCACTCTCTTATTCTGAATCTTTCAAAAACAACTCTGACCAGCTTGCAGTCCTCCAGATGTGGTAGAATGCATGACCACAATCGATACAAACTCAAGACAAACTGCTCCAAACTCAACTGCAGAAAGTACGACTTCAGCCACAGAGTGGTCAACGCCTGGAATGTGTTTATTTATTTTTATTTATTTATTTTGATTTATCAATCACTTACAAGATAATAGGTATAAGTATCAACATGAGTAAGAATACAGGAAATGGGGACGAATAAATGGAGACAATAGGACAAGGACGGTAGGCACAATGGTGTGCTTATGCACACCCCTTACAGACCTCTGAGGAATGGGGTGGGGTCAATAGTGGATAGTTTGAGGTTAGAAGAGTTGGAGTTAGAGGATGTAACAACGGAGTCAGGTAGTGCATTCCAGGCATTGACCACTCTGTTGCTGAAGTCGTACTTTCTGCAATCGAGTTTGTATCTGTTGTGTGCTCTTGTGTTGTTGCGGTTCAAACTGAAGTAGTCATTGACTGGTAGGACATTGCAGCAGATAATTTTGTGTACTACGCTTAAGTCCAACTGTAGGCGACGTAGTTCAAGGTTGTCCAAGCCCAAAATTTGAAGCCTGGTGGTGTAGGGTATTCTATTGCGAGCAGAGGAATGTAGTATTCTTCTCGTAAAATACCTCTGGACTCGCTCGATTGTATTAATGTCCGATATACAGTGTGGATTCCAGACAGATGAGCTGTGCCCTACTCCATTGTTACAGCCTCAACCCCTCGCAGCTTCAACCTCAAACTGTCTACCGTGGACCTCATTCCTAAGGGATCCTTAAAGGGGGCATGCATAAGCGCACCAGCGTGCCTACTGTCCCTGTCCTACTGTCCCCATTCATCCGTATTTCATCTGTTCTTGATTATACTTGTCATCTTGTACATATTTGGCAAGCAAAATAAATAAATAAATAAATAAAATAAAATCCTAGGAGTTGTTTCCCAGTTGTTGTAGAAGGAAAGGGATTGGAGAAAGCTGCAATAGACCAAGCAAAGGGGCATGTATGGTTCTAGCAACCATGACGGAAAGATGTTGCAGGCTTGTTTGCCATTACTTGGTCTGAAATGGTGTAGGGTCTCCCGCTTGGGCGGGGGTTGGGCTAGATCAGCGGTTGCCGACAGGTGGGCCACGGCCCACTGGTGGGCCATGAGAAAATTTTGGTGGGCTGCAGAGAAATGTCACCCCTAGAACACCCCCAAAGCAATTAATCCAGGCTGTGCAGAAACACTAGACATGGCCCGTGGGAACCCTCCCTGCCCACTCACTCCTTACCCAGCAAACCTGCCTGCTAAATTGCTATTTTTTCCTTTTGTTGACCATTTATTTATTTATTTTATTTTATTTTATTAAACTTATATACCACCCTCTTTCCCTGACAGGACTCAGGGCAGTGTACAGCCGATTAAAAATATCACAACAATACAAAATTAAAAAACAATTAAAATCCAATATATAGTGGCTGGAATAAAAGTATATAAAGGGGAATTAAAAAGATTAAAAACCAAATAAAACCAGATTAAGATTCTAAGAGAATCCTAGGCCAGACCGGCTTGGCGAAATAGATGAGTCTTCACCGCCCGTCGGAAGGTCAGGACATCAGGGATGGTCCTCATCTCCGGGGGTAATTCGTTCCAGAGGGGATTTAGATTAGCTGTTCAGCTGTGCCGGGGGATTTAGATTAGCTAGGAAGCAGGAAATCGTTGCATTTCTTGCTTTCTAGCTAGTCTTTAGATATTTGGCTCTGCTTTTAAGCACAGCCGAACCTCCCTTAGAACTGAAGGTTCTAAGACTCACAGCAAGCAAATTTTATGTGACAGAATAAGCTAGCTGATGGCAGATAGATAGATCACAGAATGATTCTGTGAGTAACTCAATCTGCCTTCCTGCTGTGCCTGATTTTGGGTAAAAGTTGCTCTTTTTTTATAAAAAATTCAATATTTACATACATGGTGTGTTGTGAATTAATTTTGTGAGTTTGCTTGCTAGCAAATTTTATGAGTTTGCTTGCAAGCAAATTTTATGTGACAGACTGAGCTAGCCGATGGCAGATAGATAGATCACTGAATGATTCTGTGAGCAACTCAATCTGCCTGCCTGCTTTGCCTGATGTTGGGTAAAAGTTGCTCTTTTTTAATAAAAAATTCAATATTTATATATTTATAATATTTACATACAAGCCATGCCCAGCCAGTCACATGACCACCAAGCCACACCCACAAATTAGGCCACGTCCACAGAACTGGTTAGTTGTCCCTAGGATTTAAAATTATGCGTTTGGTGGTCCCTGAGGTCCAAATGTTTGGCGACCCCTGGACTAGATGACCTACAAGGTCCCTTCCAACTCTGATTATCTGTTAAACTAAATTACCAGCCCAAGAGGACCCCAGCCTTACTGCATAGACGTGTTCTCCGTACGCAATCACGCCGATCCCGCTGCGCCTGCTTCGCATGGGAGCAATCAAGCTCCACTGATCCACCTTGGCATCGTAGACCTCTGCCGTGAAGAGACACTCGTTCCCATTGAAACCACCACAAATGTAAACCTTGTATTTGAAAAAAAAAATAGAAAAAAAGGAGGTGGGGAGTTAATTAGATGGATGCTCACACTGAGAACGTTGGAAGGATATTAATCATATGCATAAGGAAGAGCCAATGTATATATAGTCAATGCCAATCCTATGCATAACAAAGTGTCAATCCTATGCATAAGGAAAAGTCAATGTAAGGTGGAGAACATGGTGAGAATTAGTGTTTATAATGCAGATTATCTCTGTGCTGTTGGCTAGTTCTACAACATGAACTTGGACCATAGGTGGTATTCAGTAGGTTCTGACCAGTTCTGGAGAATTGGTAGCATAAATTTTGAGTCATTCAGAGAACTGGCAAATGGCACCTCTGACTGGCCACGCCCCCCTTCTATTCTCCACCTCCCGAGTCCCAGCAGATAGGCTGGGTCTTCTTTGGTTGCCCTGAACAGGAGAACGGAGCTGGAAAGCAGGTTAGTGGGGTGGGAAGGGAATGGGGATTTTGCAGTATCCTCCCCCTGCCATGACTACCAAGCCACGCCCACCAAGCACACCATGCCACACCCACAGAACCAGTAGTAAAAAAATTTGAATCCCACCACTGACTTGGACCCATTCTACAACACAATTAACTCTAGGTACTCTCTAACCTTTATTTTATAGCAGCATCCATGCTTGTTTTAATGCCTAGCTCAAATCATGGTTTTCTTCTCTGTCCGGAATGGAGCACGGCTCTCTTAAGGCAAGGGAAAGTTCATGATGCCTGGAATTCAGTTCCAAAAAGATGCTTCAGACTTCCCAGGAGTGTGAATTGAGCTTGGTCTGCAGCTCTTTAAAGCAACTGCATCTTTCCGTGGCATAGCATAGCTGCTGTCAACCCTGAAGCTGGCCTGACTGAGGCCATTTTGAGACTTCAGAGCTGACACACCAGGAAGGAGGGATAGGGAGGGGGCAGGAATAGAGATAGTTGGTGTTGTAGCCAAAACAAAATGCTTTCTTGTGGGAACCAAGGATATTCCTGCAGATGCTCGGAAGGAGGGGACTGGAGTTACCTAGCAACTAGATAGCATCCTGATTTGAGAAAATGACAAACTTTCACTTTTAATCAGGTGAAACCCACGGGAATATTCAGAGTCGGTTTTCACCAGCTTGTGCCAATATGACATATCCAATAAATCTATTCTTTAAGGAATTTGCCTGCTTCAGAGTTTTGTTTCCTATGGGTATGTTACTTGGAAGCTGCTTTAAGGAGCTGCAAGCTGATCTATTACCCTGACCCAACAAACATCAGAAGGTTCAGGGGAGCCATTTGGATTTGACTGTGTTTTGTCCAGTGCATTACTGGTTGTGAGAATCACGTTCCACCTTATGTTCTGCCCTTCACCTGATTTTGATATAAAAGAGAAATTGAATTAGGTGTTGTCAGTTTCTTGAGCATACCTTGGTTCATTTTGCTCCTGCCTTCTTTTCTCTCTCTCTTTCAAAATAAACCCGTAATGTTTGCCCTAACAGCAGCTTTGGGAAATGTACAAGGATAAGAAATGTGGGGAAAGAAAGTTGGAGTTTTTTTCCCCGAACCAGGAACCACTTTTGATCTTTATGTGGCACACTCCAAAATCAAAAGTTGTCATGCCCCTGTTGGAGTCTGAATCCGCCAGTGGGCCACAACAGATCTAAGGCACGAGTGTGTGAAGGACCTGGCAATTGTATTCACTGTTTGTTGTGGTTAGCTAGCAGCAGCTGCGGACGGCTGAGGAGAGTGAGGGCTCAGATGAGGAGCCGGGACCATTAGGGAGTGGACTGCTGCCTTCAGAGATTGTGGGGGCTGGCAGCAACGATGAGGAGGTTCCCGAGGAGCCTGTGCCAAGTGCGCATGTGCGCAGGGTTACTCGTAGGAAAGAGCAGCTGCAGCAGCATGGGCAACTCGGGAGTAAGGCTGCAAGGTAATGGTCTTTCCTTCAAGTAGATAAAAACCAGCTGTGAATTGGACATTCTTTACAGGAAGCAAAGACGTTTTGAAACTCAGCCTCGTGGACATTACAGTATCTTAAGTTGGTATTTGAAGACTCTTGTGTTGTGAAATATTTCTTATCTGTGATTCTTGGCAGCCTCACACAGTTTTGGCGAGGCGTGTGCTTATCAAAGTTAATTAATTTGCAGCAGCCTTTTAACTGGGGATTCGTAAAAATCATTAAAAGGTTTTCTATTCCCTTTGGTTCGTGTTTGTTTTATTGGAAAAGGGTTTGGGTCAGAAATCTGTTGGAAAATTCTGCACAATAGTTACCTTTCCGTAGAGTGTCGTGGCACTCGCGTCACTCCTCTGCTCATGCATGGGAGCGATTAAGGTCCACTGGTTGGTCTCGGGCTCGTACCTCTCTGCCGTGTTGAGGCGCACATAGCCATCAAAGCCACCCATGGCGTAGATGAAGTTATCAAGGACGGTGACACTAACATAGCAGCGCCTGGAGTGCATGGGGGCCACCTGGTGCCAGGTCTTTTTGATGGGCTCAAACCGCTTGACGCTGTTGAAGTAGTCCACGCTGTCAAACCCGCCAATGATGTAGACGTAGCCCTTCAGGTAGGCAGCGCCGTGGTATGCCCGGGGACTCTCCTGCTGGCAAGTTACATTCACCCAACGATCTGCCCTGGCGTCGTATGTCTCAATCGCATTGGTTGGGCTCCCTCCGCTCCAGCCGCCAATGGCAAATAGGATGGCGTAAGGGAGCCGGGGTCTCGTCAGCGGATTGGTGAAGTCAGAACTCGAAGGGCCATTCATGTTCAGGTCGTACATGGCTTTGAGGGCATCGATTACGATTGGCTTGCACTCCTCGCTGTCCTTTACGTAATCATGCATTTTGACGTTGTTCATGAAATACTCCGCGTGCATCAAGGCCAGACGGACCTTCAATGACAGAAGGAGGATTGAGAGCAGAGGTGGTATTCAGCCAGTTCTGACCGGTTCTGGAGAACCGGTAGCAGAAATTTTGAGTAGTTTAGAGAACCGTCAAATGCCACTTCTGGGTGGCCCTGCCCCCATCTATTCTCCGCCTCCCATTGAGCCATAGTTCCGGACCGCACGTTGATGTAAACCACGATGTGGGGGCTTTGGGGATATCGGTGGGGGTTTATGATCCTGATTCAGATAGATGGGGGTGGTGGAATGGGAGGTAGGTAAGGATACAGAAGGAATAGATAGCACGGGGAGAGAAAGGCATGTAAATGAAGATTAGGAGATGACAAATAGGCATGGGGAGGAGGTGTGGGAGTAGAGAATGCAGCAGCGGATGTCAGGTTGTTAGCTGGGAGAGACTAGAGCAACTTGACTCTTGATGAATGTATCTTTTCTTTTATGTACACTGAGAGCATTTGTACCAAGACAAATTCCTTGTGTGTCCAATCACACTTGGCTAATAAAGAATTCTATTCTATTCTAATTCTAATTTTATTCCATTCCATTCTATTCTATTGTATGCTGATTAGTGTACATTTAAAGTAGGAATAAAGATTCTATTCTATTCTTATGTCTATTCTATTATTCTATTCTTACTTCTATTCTTTCTCTATTCTAATGTTAATTCTATTCTTCTGTTCTGTTCTATTCTATTCTATTCCATATTCTACTCTACTCTATTCTATTCTTCCCTCTCTGTCTGCCTATTGCTGCTCACCAATCAAGTTTCTGCAAGATGTTTCTATAGTGATCAATCTGTGCCCAGGTTGGTATGTATGCAGCTCCCTCTTTCTGCCCAGCTGGCTGACCTTGAAGCAGTGTCTCAAGGCAGCTTCTACTTTCATTTCCCCCCTAGCATCCTACCCCCTTCATTCCCCCTCCCCACAGTTTCATGGCAGACCGTTGCCACATAATAGAGAGGCATGAGATGGCAGCTGAGAAAGACTCACCTTCGGTAGCAGGACCGCCATGTGCTGTTTCCGGTTGGGGGGTTCGTGGGCAATCCACTTGAGAATGGCTTCGAAGACCGCGTCTTCCTGCTTCACGTTGAGTTCGTCCTTTTCAATGATGTCCTTAAACTCATTGACCGAGAGCTCCAGGAATTCAGTAGACGCTTTTACCATTTCCTCAAAGTTGTGCAGGATGAACATGTAGGCGGCCTGTCGTAGCTCCGGGCAGTAGTAATACTCGGTGAATTTGCAGATGCCGATACAATTCTCCAAACACAGCTGAGACTTCATAAAATCGGAGCAGGCTCTGACGATACCCATCACGTTAAACTGGTCGGCAGCTACGAGAAGCCTTTCCACATTGTCCACTGTAATGGGCACTGTCCTTGTATAGGCGTATTCGATAATGAGTTTCATCATATCTGGGGTAATACCAGGAATATTATATATCTTTTTTTCGGAGTTGTTCCAACTACTGGTAAACAGAGCTCTGAAAGAGAAGCACAACAGTCGTGGTGCTGGATGTCAACTCATAAAATAGTTCTATGGTCTTTTTAGAGTTGCCAACAGAAAGGGAGGGGGGAGCAGTGCAGCCGCTTGCAAACCGAAACTGCATTCCATAAATAGTTTTCAAAGATAGTAACTAGGTGACTGAATTTTCTGCCGTGCAAAATTTTGACTGGAGAGCCTGATTGATGACTCTTGGCTATGGATGTGTCCCATTGGAGAATATGAATTACGATACACCCAGGGGGTGGGGGGGAAACCAGGGTCAAGGGTGACAATGAATGATGTGTCTCAGAGTCAGCTACACCCAAGAAGTGCCGGACAAGTAACTCCCAATAAATCCTTTTGAAGTTTTGGAAGTTTGACTCGAGACTCATGATTTAAATGGGGGTCACTGCCAGAATCCTGACACTGGCCTTCCAAGGAACAATGTTAGCTTAATACATGGATCTCCAAACTTGGTAACTTTTTAACTTTTCCTGGCTGGGGAATTCTGGGAGTTGAAGTCCAGAAGTTTAAAGTGGCTAAGTTTGGAGTCTCCTGGCTTAATGAAATTCCTCCAGCTTGGTTGCTTATTTGTTTATAATAAGATTCTTGTCATTTTTTTCTGTGAACACAGTGCACACATTAAAAAAATGAAATTCTGATGCTCGCTCTCAAAAGAAATATATATATGTGTGTGTGTGTGTGTGTAAGGTTTTTACACAAAGTATATATATATATATATAACACCATAAAAATATATAGCCATAACAATAAATATAAAAGCATAACATAACGATATAACCATATAGTTATTGTAGGTATCCAACCTTTATTATTTTTATGGATAACACAAGGCAGCAAACATATCCTACACTCTTTCCTCCTCCTATTTTTCTCCACAACAACCACCCTGTGAGGCAGGTTGTCTGAGAGAATGAAGGGCCCAATGTCAGCCAGCTGGTTTTCATGCCCAGGGTGGAACTAGAACTCTCAGCTTGTTGACTTAACCACTGGCTCTCAAACTGGTTAGCCTCTTTCCCTACCATATCTCTTATACCTTTGAGATATTGAAAACTATTAGTGGCCTGCTTGTTCCTATGGAGGTGCAGGATTCAAAATTTGCTTCAGAGAGTAGTCTTTCTCTTTCGCTCTCCTGTTGAATTATAGAGCTTGATGCACAAACATTTAACTTTGGATCATTTGGGGTCCAAAGTCAATTAAGAGCTTCTTTCCTGCCTATATTAACATCTGTAATAACAGTTTAACTTGGTGCCATTTGTATTTACTTCACACTGTTTTAATTGTGTTTGTATCTTATATATGCCTCCAAAAGACCTATGAGACGGGTAGATGTAGAAACCCAATACATAAATGCATACACGCCCAAATAATAAATCAATAAAGTACAATGTTTATGATTCATCAGTTTAACTGGGTTTTTATCTTGTTTTAGGACTTACCTGGAAAGCAGGTCACATTTTAGATTGAATTTATAAGGAAGTATAAACATTCAAAAGGGTTTGCAAACTTTTAAGTACCATAGATGATTTCTCAGCTGGAAGTAGATGGCCTCCTTCTGCAGTAATGCCTTAATCGCTATACCCCATTTAAGTTATTTTTGGGGTGCCCGGCATATTCTCTTCTAGAAGAGAGTCAACCTATTCCCCCAAAGCACCTGAAGGCAGGCCAAGAAGCAATGGATGGAAACTGTGTAGCTTTTTCTCCGGTAATATCACTCTACTAACTAGAGCATATAAAACATTTGCTAGACCAATACTTGAATACAGCTCATCAGTCTGGAATCCGCATTACATATCTGATATTAATACAATTGAGAAAGTCCAGAAATATTTTACGAGAAGAGTCCTCCACTCCTCTACTCGTAGCAGAGTACCTTATGCCACCAGACTTGAAATTTTAGACCTAGACAACCTAGAACTACGCTGCCTTCGATTTGATCTAAGTATAGTACATAAAATTATATATTGCAATGTCCTACCTATCAATGAATACTTCAGCTTTAACCAAAACAAGAGCACACAATAGATACAAACTCAAGGTTAACCGCACCAAACCTGATTGCAGGAAATACGACTTCAGCAACAGAGTGGTCAATATCTGGAATACTCTACCTGACTCTGTGGTTTCTTCCCCAAACCTCAAAAACTTTAACCTTAGACTGTCTACTATTGACCTCATCCCTTTCCTAAGAGGTCTGTAGGGGGCATGCACAAGCGCACCAAAACGTGCCTACTGTCCTGTCCTATTGTTTCTTTTGTTTTTCTTATTCGTATCCATTTCATGTATTTATAACCATGTTTATACTTATACCTGTTATCTAATAATTATTATTAGAACATAATTAGAATAATTATTTGAACAAAATAAATAAATAAATAAACTAAGCAAGGAGAGAAGCAACCTGGAACTAAGGAGAAACTTCCTGACAGTTAGAAAATCAGTGGAATGACTTGCCTCCAGAAGTTGTGAGTACTGCAACACTGAAGGTTTTTGAGAATTGATTTGACAACCATTTGTCTGAAATGGTATAAATGGTTTTCTGCTTGAGCAGGGGGTTGGACTAGAAGACCTCCAAGGTCCCTTCCAACTCTGTTATTCTGTAGACGGATGAAAGCAAACACATTTCCGACTAGATCTCACAATATCCTACAATCATTTAAATGGGATCCATTGTTTCCCTAAAAAAGGAAGATACTTAAGTTCAAACGCCATCTGCCTTTTATATAGCAGCTTTCCCAAATTTGATGTTCTCCAAATGTTTTCTAATTGTAATGTATCTGGAAGGTGCCAGACATGGAGAAAACTGCTTTAAATTCCCATTCTTGCTTTCTGTGATCCTATCTCATGCATTGTTGTTGTTTTTCACAGCAGTATTGAACACCTCCTGAGCCACAAGCTGTACAAATGTTAAAAGGGTTAAAAACTCCCTTCTTTATTTTTGAATGTCATTTTATCCGAGAAGGCAAATAATACCCTTTTTTAAAAAAATGCTTTGCTATCTGTGGTTTTTTTCTTTAAAAAGACGTTATTTCAAAGGAAGCTAAAGACTCTTTCTCCAGGAAGATAGCTAGGGAGATCCTCAATCATTCAGGCCAGGATTGTCCCAAAGTTCCTTTTTCCAAAAGACAATTGGACTTCGTTGTTGTTATTGTTTTCCTTCATATCACTTCTCTTCCAAGAAGCTTAGAACTCAAGAAACTTCTTGGATGAGAAACAAAACATTTTCAAAGGGGAAAAAAAGAGGACCAAGAAAGTTCAATTGCCTTTTGGAAAACACACCTCCACAAAGACGATTAGAATTTCTCAATGCCTACAACCAGGGACAAAAGGTTTATTTATTTACTCTTAAACCTAGGTGCTGTCTGTCTGACCAGAGGACACTCAAGGAGGCTACAGTGATTATGCTGCCGGATGAGAGAATCCACCATCCAACTGATGGAGAGCTTGGCTGGTTGCTTACATCCCTTTCAAGAGATAGGGAGCGCACTGACCGAAAATAAGAGCTGCAGCTACAGAGAATGTTCTTATGAGCATTGAATTCACACCCGTTGACTTTGATGATGACGTCACACAGCTTCCCTTCCAGCCGAAGTTCGTTGAAGACCGTACAAGCCATCGCACTCATCTTCCGCTCCATGTGACGATAGGAGTAGCCCGCCGAAACAGAGGCATCATCCATTCTTTCAAAGTGGGGGAGGCAGCGGGAAGAGCTGCCAGGCCTTCCACTTAAACCCTCCTCTTGGAAAAAAAAAAGGGTGTGATTGGCCCAGGGGTTCCAGAACCCCCTTCCATAATGAGACCCTTGACATGACCAGGTTCTAGAACTCCAGCTGCCCTCCGAAGCTAGTGGGCTCATTGCCTTCGCTGGAGGGAGATGGTCACGTTGGGTCATCTTGAGGGCTCCTCCATGTCTCCTCCTCCTCTTCCTCCATGGAGATTCTCAATCATCCAGATCATGGTTGGAGGGGACTGGAGGCTAAAACATCTGAAGAACGGCCACAGGAATTGGGTATGTCTAGTTTAATGAGAAGGACCAGGAATGACATGATAGCAGTGTTCCAATATCTCAAGGGCTGCCACAAAGAAGAGGGAGTTGTTCTGACCAAGGCTTTTTGAGACCGTAATTAAAACAAGTCTTGTTTTATTTCAGCGCTAGGAATTAGGTTCATTCCCAGCTGGTAATGAGTCCCAAACAGTCCCTTGAGATAAGCACCCACCTTTCTCTCCTTTGAATTGCTGCCAACAACTAGAGTGCCAAATGAACTATAAAAAACTCAACCAAAGTACGAAGTCCACACAGAGCTTCAAGGTTTCATCCGAACAGAACAAATGACTTTGCACTTCCTTTATCCCTTATGGGAGGGGCAATCACCTCCCAGCTTTACTCCCAACTCGCCCCTTTTGTCTTAGTTGCTCTTGCCTTCTGGCAGCTCTGCATACACGCGCACTGGGAACAGGCTCCCCTTGTTCTTCGGCCTTGCTGCTGCCAGACTCCAGAGGCTCCAGAGTCAGCACCCCACTCCCAGATGGTCCTGGCCCCATATCTGCATCGGACGCAGGACCCTCATGTGAGTCTTCTCCAGATTCCCGGATTGGTCCTCCATTCTTCCCCACTGTCCGATTCCGCTGCCATCTGCACCGGCTGCCAGTGAACCACAACAGGAGTCAAATTATTCTCCAAACCACCTGAGGGCAGGACAACAAGCAATGATGGGTGGAAAATAATCAAGGACAGAAGCAACTTAGAACCAAGGAGAAATTTCCTGACAGTCAGAACAATTAATCAGTGGAACAACTTGCGCTCCAGAAGTTGTGAGCGCTCCAATACCGGAAATTTTCCAGAAGAGATTGAACAACCATTTGTTTGAGCAGAAGGTTGGACCAGAAAATCTCCAAGGTCCAACTCTTGTTATGGGTGTCCCAAAGGTACTTTTTCCAAAAAGCAACTGGACTTTCTTGTGGATTTTTTCCTCCTTGAAAACGTTTTAGCTTCTCATCCAAGAAGCTTCTTCAGGTCTAGAGGGTTCCTCCTTCCCACGCCATTCAAAATGAATCGTGCTTGGACATGGTCCACTCTCCTTGGGAAGTGGAAGGAAAGCTTAAGGCACAGCGTGCTTTTCCCAGGAGAACTGAAATGTTTTATAAGGACTGGTGCTGGGAAACCAATAGGGCTCAGCCTTGACACCAATTGTTCGTTTACAGGTAGAAGAGAAGGTTTGAAGTTCAGGGTTGAACTGTGGGGTCCTTGGTGTTTTTCTGAGCTTGGTTGTTTTCTTGCTGACATTTCATTACCCAAACTAGGTAACACCATCAGCCCTAGATGGGAATGGGGTGTGTGGAATGGAGGAGGACGACTGTGGGGTCCTTGGTGTTTTTCTGAGCTTGGTTGTTTTCATTATCTAACAATGTAATATCATCAGTGCTAGAAGGAAGTGGAGTTTACTCTTTTTTTATATATACTAATTCTATATTGGTGGTTCCTTAATCAGGCTGTTGTTTACTGTTGGATTGTTTGTCGTTTTGGTAAGTTCCTTGATTGGGGTATGAATTGTGTCACTTGCTTACAATCAAGTAAACAACAAGTAACTACCAACACAAACACCCTCACAGTAAACAACAGTCTAACGAACATTTGTTTGGAGTTTGTATTTTAATCATTTTGAATAAAAATAATCAGACACAGGATTTTCTAATTCTGAACCAAATTGTTAACCAAATTGTCACGATGATATTTCAGTCTCAATGATGAAACATTTAAATGTATCTATATGTTAATGGTAGATAATTCTTCCATTTTCATCCTTCACGGAACCTTTTGAACTTAAATACTGTATTTCATTGTTGCGTTTTCTTACAAGTTTCCCAGGCGAGGTTTTCTTTAAAGGGAGAAGGGTATAATGGCTAAAGATAAAATCCTAGGTAAGTTGATCTCCGTAACATCCGCTAAAAAAATCAGGTTACATCACTTCATAAAAATTGCTGTTCCATAAGCAATGCTACCATTTTAGAAAGAAAGAAAGAAAAAAGAGGAACCAGGAAAAAAAAGTCATAATGTGTCAAGGGAAGGGCTCGATTAAAGAGTTCATAGAACAGTGGTAGATCTTAACAGAGTATCAACAGAGTATCTATCAAGTCTATCAAATGTCAGAATTCCTGCAGTTATCTCCATTTAAATCATGAGTCTCAAGACAAACTTCCAAAACTTAAAAAAGGATTTATTGGGAGTAAACATGCCGGCACTGCCTGGGTGTAGCCAACCCCCTACTCAAGCAGGAAATCCCATACTATTTCAGACAAATGGTTGTTTCTTCTTAAAAACCTCCAGTGATGGGGCATCCACAACTTCTGAAGGCAAGTCTCTCCACTGATTAATTGTTCTCACTGTTAGGAAATTTCTTTCATCCTAGGTTGCTTCTTGATTAATTTCTACCCATTAATTTCTACCCATTGTCTTGCCTTCTGGTGCTTTGGTAGGAGTAGCTTTTTCTAAACCATTTTAAAGCCTTTTTTTTTTTTGCTCTTCATAATATGTGTACACACTTCACTGCCCTGGTGGTATTTCAAATTTGGTAATTGAAAGAATGCACGCATCACCCAATGGTGCTGAAACTGGGCACCACATAGAAATATCCATACACTGAATGCACAGCTGTCTCTTAAATGTCATCTTCTGCTGTTTCTACTGTCAGGAAGATACCAGGTCTTCTGACCCAAAAGCAGAAAAATCTTTTTAAAAGACGAGACGCGGGTAGGATGAAACTGAAGGAGAAAACCATGCATGCGAAAGCAATTAAGAAAAGGTTCCTTGTTTTAAAAGGCTGGAAAGCAAAATCCATTTTCCGCCCGATTTACTGAGCAGCGAGGTTTGACAGAGCAATCCAAGTGTTTCGAAGATGAATAGAGAGCAGTTTGAAAATGAACAATTCTTATCAATGCCCTTTTGTGGCATTGTAAATCCGTTCGAGCCAGCAGCTTTGGAACAATGGAGATCAGCGGACCAAGTTGTGACATTCTTTATTTGACTTTAATACCCCAACATAGTGTTTCACAACCTTTGCCACTTTTAAGATGTGTGGGCTTCAACTCCCTAACAATACTAAGCTGGCAGGAATAGCCAATATCCCAGATGATACGTTCAAGATCCAGATAGATCTCAACTATCCCTAACCTGCGAACCTTCCGGCGCGCATTGAAGACCCACCTTTTCCAACAGGCTGGTCTGGCCTAGTTTTATTGGAATGGTTTTAATTTTGTAACTTTTTTACCCTGTTTTTATAGTTTTATTATCGTTATCTCAGCCACTAATTTAATCTTTTTAATCGATTTTAACTTTTATATTTGTAACTGTGTTGTTTTTATTTGGGCTGTATACCGCCCCGAGTCCCAATTTGGGAGAGGGGGCGGTATATAAGTTAAATAAATAAACAAATAAATGAATAAAATAAATGTCGACTCATAAAATATTTCCTTGGTCTTTTTAGAGCTGCCAACAGAAAGGGAGGGGGGAGCCATGTAGCAGCTTGCAAAACCAAAACTGCATTCCATAAATGTTTTCAAAGATAACAACTAAGTGATCAAAGTTATGAATTATGTGTCTCAGAGTTGGCTACACTCAGGCAGTGCCAGCATGTTAACTCCCAATAAACTCTTTTTTTAAAAAAAAGTTTTGGAAGTTTGGCTCGAGACTCATGATTTAAATGGGGGTAACTGCCGGAATCCTGACACTCCATAGACTTGATAGATAGGCCCTCTATTGAGCAAAATTAAATTCAATTTAAAGATCTCACGCTTAAGAAAAATCAAAAGTGCAGGTACAGATTGGGTGAAACGTGGCACAATAGCAGTGACTGTGAGAGGATCTTGGGAGTGCTAGTGGACAATCATTTAAATGAGCCAGCAGCGTGTGGGTGGCTGCCAGAAAAGCCAATGCAATCCTAGGTTGCACTAACAGAGGCTTAGACTTGAGATTATGTGAAACCGCTTTACAAAGCTTTAGTAAGGCCACATCTAGAATACTACATCCAGTTTTGGTCACCCCATTACAAAAAAATTGAGAGCTTGGAAAGAGTGCAGAGAAGAGCAGTAAAGATGATTAGGGGCCTAGAGGCCAAAACATTAGAAGAATGGTTGAATGAAGTAGGTATGGCTAGTCTACTGGAAAGAAAAGGATCAGGGATGAAATGATGGCAGTGTTCCAATATTTGAGGGGCTGCCACAAAGAAGAGGGAGTCAAACTATTTTCCCAAACACCTGAAGGCAAGACAAGAACTTTCTCCTTAGTTTTAGGTTGGATCTCTCCTAAACCAATCAAGGAGAGATCCAACCTAAAACTAAGGAGAAATTTCTTGACAGTGAATATTTAATCAGTGGTACAACTTGCTTCCAGAGGTTGTGGGTACCCCATCACAGCAAGCTTTTAAGAAGAGACTGGAAAATCAGAAATGTCATCAGAAATGTTATAGGATCTTCTGCTTGAGCAGGGGGCTGGACTAGAACATCCACAGGATCTCTTCCAACTCTGTTATTCCCAGAATTCCCCTGTTGCTTGCTGGGGAGTTCGGGGAGTTGAAATCCACACACCTTAAAAGTTCCTGAGGTTCTGGAATACTGGCCTAGTAAGAGTAAGGTTGTAATTATCTGCACTCAAGATTAAATTCTGTTAGATCAGATGGATTTATTTTTTTTAAGACTGGTAAGAACTCAATACTTTTTTTTCCTTTTAAAAACTGTAGAAACTTGCTGAGAATGGAGGATCTCTAAAGTTCACCTCATCAGATCAAATGCTCTTGTTTAGTTACTCTGCATGAAATCCTAAAACGATTTCAATAAAATATAAAATCCTCTCTTGTTCAGCCCAACCATACTTTCTCCAGCTGCGAGCTGCAAGTTGGAAATTTTAATTTTTGGGCCCAGATCAGCAAAATATAAATTCTGGTCTCCCCTGTTTTTGAGAAGAGAGCCTTAATCCTGTCCTGCAGCTGTCCAGTTATTTAGAAGCCTTTATAGAGAAAAGTTTTGCAAATGCAAATGAGAAAGCGGTACATTTCACTTCGTTTAATTCAATATAAAAAGAACTGCCTAAAACTTTCTGAAGCCACCCTGGCTAATAAAGCTGGTTTGGTATAGAACAAACTGCCTCCACAGCAGGACATTAGAAGAAAATGCTTAAGTGATTTTTTTTTTCCCTAGCAGAATCTCCTGAACATGTGGCTGTGCTGTTTTTTCCTCCGCAGGAAGTAGAAAAACCACAGCCCATTTTGCAACCTCCAACCTGGTGAGGTTTCACAGCAGCTATCTAGATCAGCAACCACGGTTGACTATCTGTCCCTTTCTCCCCTCTTCCCTCCACCCCCCCCACCCCCCCAAAAGAGGTTCAGTTCTAGGCAGCCCTCAGGAATTTGTGGCCCAGTGGACATCGACGTTCTCTTAAATTCAGGTGTATTCACAAAGATGACCGCATCCTGTAGGACAATGGGAGTTGGTTTCCAGCCATTTCATGATATGTTGCAGGTGACCACCGTGGCTGCAGCCCTGGCACCACACGAAGAGGCCCTTGACCACGTGGTGGCACACGGCGCACATGCTGGCACACTGCCGGCACCTGAAAAAGAGCACAAAGGAGAAACTCAGCTGAAGGACCCAGGTGGGGAAGTCTGCAGCAAGAGAGAGATTTCAATCTTTCTTCAGCTATGAAGCTCAGCCTGTTACTTGATCTGTTCTCTCTTTCTTTCCTCTTTCTCTTTTTCTTTCTTTTTCTCTTTCTTTTTTCTTTCTTTTTTCTTTTTCCTTTCTCTCCCTTTCTTTTTCTCTCTCTTTTCCTCTTTTTCTCCCTTTCTCTCTCTCTCTCTCTTTCCTTTCTCTCCCTCTTTTTCTCTCCCTCTTTCTCTCTCTCTTTTTTAAGAGAGTTAAGAGAGTCATAAGCCTGGAGTCATTACATTCCCACAAACAATCTAAATCCAGCCCCTTTTGAATTCCGTGGACCCTTATTGAGTGCCCATCTAACACTGAACTGTAGTTGACTAAATTCTTGGGTATAGGGTGGAGCAATAAATCTTTTGAACTGCAGCTTAATGGACGGTCCTGAATCCATGCGCCTGACCCGCTTCGCTGACAGGTGGAAGTCCCACTTCTGCCTCCAGGTTATGAGGGAGGCTCCCTGGGCTACGTTTGGGGCATCCCAAAGAAGTGAGATCATCACGGGTTGCCTAATTCGTATCTCCTCTTGCTCTCCTGCTTTCAGTAGGAAGGATGCTGCGCGTCGGCAGCCCGGGAGTTTCTCACCGGTCACAGATCCACCCCTTGTTGCTCATCGGCCGCTTGCAGCTGCTGCAGTTGATGTGCAGGGTGGTGGAGGCCTGGTTGAGGCAGTGGATGGCCCTGCAGGTGCTCAGTTTGATCACTTCGTTGGAGATGTTCCACAGCTGGAACCGCTGCAGCAGGTCAATGTACGACATGTACCAATGTTCCTTGGGAGGGGGGGGGGAAACAAAATACAACGATATTGTGGCATCCCAAACTACAGAAGCCGCCACGCCATCTTTCCCCCCTAAGGTCCCGAAGCGCTTGTGCAGCTGACAGGTCATCCTCCCTGAATGACCAATCGCTTAGTGAGCATCGGAAGTTGCTACAACGGACCGATCCAAAGCTAACTGATGACCGAGTCCCCGGACTTCCAACAGCTAGATCATTCTCCCTCCAGGCTTACAGGACTGCCCTGCGCTTCGGGCTCTTAGCAACCGGCTCACTCTTATGGTGGGCTTTCTCTAGCGCCCCCTACTGGGACAGGGGACTTAGCTGGTGCTTGACTGCCAGCTGTGCCTATAGGTACCTGTGTCTGGTCATCAATTCCCTTCTTGATGCGATCTCCCAGCACAATCAGGACCGACACGGCCATCTGGACATCTCCCTGCTCGGCGTAGAAGAGCAGCATGTCGTGGACAATGGGGCTGAAGAAATCGGCGGGCAGGCGATTGTCGTAGAGGGAGTGTGAAATGGAAATGAGGGAAAACGATTCCACAGGGGTGAGAGACACGGTCTCTGCCTCGTTGCCACTGACGTGGGGCGAGTCGGCTTTATCCTGCAGGTGGTCCAAGGCAGAAGGGTTGTCTACAATCTCGTGGCGTAAAGGAAAGGCTTCCTGGGGAAGGATATACTCTTGTTCTTCGGCTGCAGGAAGACATGGAACCATGAAGGAGAAAGCAAGCTGACCCAAACCACTCCATTCTCTCCTCCCATATAATATAATATTATACATAGATTATAAGACTAATTGGTTTCACACTGTTATGTTTTGTTTGCCTCCTAACTGCTTCTACCCTTTGGACAAAATGAACAAAACAGAATTAGTGTTTTTATTTACGTCCAATGGAGAGAAAGGGATTAGAGGAGAGTAAGCAGGCACACAACACAGAATACACATCAAAAGCAACGCACTGGCACCCAGCAGCCATGAATATGCTTGAAAAACAGCACTGTATCCCCCATTGTGTGC
This sequence comes from Bungarus multicinctus, assembly GCA_023653725.1. Taxonomy (NCBI): domain Eukaryota; kingdom Metazoa; phylum Chordata; class Lepidosauria; order Squamata; family Elapidae; genus Bungarus; species Bungarus multicinctus. The sequence continues at coordinate 11,895,486 of CM042842.1, read as the reverse complement.
CTGCTTACTCTCTTGCAATCCCTTCTTCTCCAATCTCTCCACTCTGCACAGGGAGAATAAGAAAAGAAAAACAACAGATTAGGCATTACAGTGCAGGACAGGCACTCACTGTGAGGATTCTCATGGTCCATCATGTACAGATCATCTTCATCGGCTTCTACATCGCCCAGGAGATAATCGGCAGGAACATCACTTCCTTCTGTCTCCTCGTTCTCTGGACATCCAGGAAAAAAAAGAAAAAGATGCTTACAAGTAGAATCATAAGTGTTGAATGGGGCTGTTTTGGCCCCAGAGTTCAGCTTCCTGTTGAGTGCAGGAGTTCTGATTAAAGCACCTCTGATCAATGGAAGTCCAGTGTCAGTCTAGGTGCCACTGGAACAAAAGCAACAAAGAGAAGTTCACTTCTTTCTCCAAGGTTTGCTATTGAAATGATTGGCTATTTAGAGATTCTGCCTTTATCTAACATGGATCTATTGTTCCATATCTTAGACTAGGGGTCGGCAACCTTAAACACTCAAAAGAGCCTAACCGGAAGCCCTCCGTTCAATTCTGCAGCTGACTGGAAGTCTGGTTCCCCCACCATAGAGTTTCCTCCTAGCATGGCATCCTTTTTCCTCTATCTGTCTTAACCGAAAGTCCTATCAATTGTAGAGCCAACCGGTGACAGGGAGCCGCAGCATAGGGATGAACGAGCCACATGCGGCTCCAGAGCCATGGGTTGCCGACCACTGACCTAGACACTAAAAGGAGATTGTACCTTCTTTTAGGAAACCCCTCTTTGGGTAGTGAATGAATGGTGTCATACAAAGATAGTTGGGCAGCATTTGTTTAGTGACTGTTTGAAGTTACAGTGCCCCTGAAAGAGTGACTTACACCTGGTTCTTGCCCATGCAACCATCTCAGCCTCCCCCGTGTCATGTGATGAAAATTCAGGTGCTTGGCAACCAGCATGTATTTACGATGGTTGTGGCATCCTGGGGGTCGTTTGATTCCCATTGGAGACCTTCCCAGACAGCTTCCAACATGCAATCAATGGGGAAAGCTGGGTTTGCTGAATGATCATATGAGTCATATGAGTCACTTAATTAAATGCAGTGGTTCACTCAACAACCGGCTCACTTAGCAACCGCCTTGCTTGGCAACAGCAATTCTGATCCCAACTGTGGACTTAAGTCAAGGACTACCAATATTCTTGCTTCCTTGGTCATCTTTTGCCTGGACTGAATATATATCCCTTGTACCGCTGCCATCCCCTTTTAGGTCTGCTCACCATCGTTATTGATCAGAGTTGAGGAGGAATCCATGAGAATGGCTTCAGGACGGTTCTCCCCTTTGGTCCTCTCCAGCCGTGACTCAGTGCCTATTCCAGAGGGAATATCTTTCAAGTTAAAGCTGGGAGAGAAGCAGAAAATGCTGAATAGTCCGTAGTAAAATTGTCCTTCCTATATCCATTTCTTCTCTATGTTTGCAATCCTTGCAATTTTGGCTACGGGCGATTCTTTTTAATTCTGAGTTTGTCACCGGCTGAGCTATCTTTGTTTATTTAACTTAATTTCTTTTCTTTTTTTCTTTGTTCCTATCTTTACTATTTTTGTTTGCTTTCTGTCCTTTTCCAGTTTTCACGTTTTAACTATGTGTAAGCTGCCCAGAGTTGCTGGGAATTGGGCAGCATATACAGGTAGCATTCCATTTGCAACAGTTCATTTAGTGCTGACTAACAACGGAAATGAAAACAGTGTCTTTTTCACAGTTATGACCATTGTAGCATGGTCCAGAGGTGGTATTCAGCAGGTTCTGACCAATTCTGGAGAACTGGTAGCGGAAATTTTGAGTAGTTCGGAGAGCCGGCAAATCCCACCTCTGACTGGCCCCACCCCCATCTATTCTCTGCCTCCCCTTGAGTTCCAGCTGATCGGCTGGGTCTTCTTTGGTTGCCCTGCACAGGAGAACAGAGCTGGAAAGCAGGTTAGTGGGGTGGGGAGGGAAGGGGGATTTTACAGTATCCTTCCCTGCCATGCCCACCAAGCCACACCCACCAAGTCATGCCCACAGAACTGGTAGTAAAAAAATGAGAATCACACCACTGCTACGGTCATGTGATTTATATTCAGATGCTTGGCAACTGACTCATGTTTATGACAGCTGCAGTGCTAAGGAGATATTTTGCAGCCTTCTGAGAAGCAAAGTCAATGGGGAAGCCAGATTCACTTAACAATTGTATTACTAATTTAACAACTCTGCAGGGATTCACTTGACAAATGTGGCAAGAGAAGTCGTAAAATGGGACAAATTCACTTAGCAAATTTTTCACTTGGCAATGTAAATTTTGGGCTCAACTGTGGTCATAAGTTGAGGACCATGTTGTAAATCTCACGGAGTCACAGCAACAGGTCCTTGGGAAGGACTCGGTAGGCGAACAAAGATGCCAAATCCATTGCATAGTCAGCCAAATGTCAGAACATCTGGGTGGCTATGCAATGAACTATAACCATGATAGTGAACCTATGGCACACGTGCCATAGGTGGCATGCAGAGCCCCAGCCATCTTACCTGCACTGTGCCTGCCTCCTAGCTGATTTTTGGCCCATTTGAGGCCGTTTTCGCCCTCCCGGAGGCTCAAAGAAAGCCTCTGCAGCCTCGGGGAGCCTCGGGGAGCCTTCCAGAAATACCAGAAGTGCCAAAACAGGCCCGTTTTCAGCCTCCCAAAGCTGTAGAGGCTTCCCTCGAGCCTCTGGGAGAGCGAAAAGGGCCTCAAACGGGCTGAATATCAGCTGAGGGGCGCGCGCATGTGCAGTGCAGGTAAGAGGGTGGGGCGCATAACAAAAGGTTAGCCATCACCAAACTGTAACAATAATTTTGTAGGGCTACCGATGTTATATACACGACTGGGAAGCCAGCAGAAGAAAAACCGCAAAAACAACTCAAATCAAAAACAATGGGGCAGCCAAGAATGCTCATGATATTCCATATTTAATACAAAAGTGACCAAGAAACAGGCTCATCCACATTATGATATCATCATTACAAACACAGACTAATCAGCAATAGCTTTGAATTTAGGGCCGCGGTTATGTGATTTAACGTTTTGTGATATTTCCTGTTGATATCTGACGAAACCTCCCAGGATTGGTTGTTCCAGAAAGACTTTAGGGCAATGTTTCACAACGTTGATCACTTTTTAAGATGGGTGGGTGATCTTAAGCTCCCAGATTCCTAATCTAAGCAGGGGCTACAAGGCTCCAGGATTTTTCTCGCCTGGATTTGCCCCAAGTCACCCTTGACTGCACATGTCCCCACAATGCAGGCCCCTCCCCTTCTCTTTACCTGTTCATAAGTGGAAGGCTCGAGCTACTTTTCCCCAGGCTGTGGTTGAGGTTCGTGGCAGGGATGGTATTAGGGCTCGAATAAATAATCCGGAGCATCGTCCACGTCTGAGCAACCTGGAGAAAAAGAACAGAAAAAACTAAGAAACCACCGGCTAAGTCTGTCAATCGAAGGACTTTAAACCAACCCTCTAGCAGAGTCTCTCTCAACCTCAGCCACTTTTAAAGATGTGTGGATTTTAATTCCCATGCTGGCAAGGGAATTCTGGGAGTTGAAGTCCATCTATCTGGAATGGAGGATGGAATGGGATGGGATGGGATGGGATAGAATAGAATAAGGAATGGAATGGAATGGAATGGAATGGAATAAAGAATGAATGGAATGGAATGGAATAGAATAGAATAGAATAGAATAGAACAGACCAGACCAGAATAGAATAGAATAGAATAGAATAGAATAGAATAGAATAGAATAGAATAGAATAGAATAGAATAGAATAGAATAGAATAAAGAAGGAATGGAATGGAATAGAAATAGGATAGGATAGAATAAGGAATGGAATGGAATAAAGAATGAATGGAATGGAATGAGAATGAGAATAGAATAGAATCTGGAGCGGAATGGAATGAAACGGAACGGAATGGAATAGCTTTATTGGCCAACTGTGATTGGACACACAAGGAATTTGTCTCCAGTACAGAAGCTCTCAGTGTATACATACACACACAACAACAAAATGATAGGTCATAGATCAGAAAGTTGAATTACAATCATTAGTCATAAGATACAAACAAGAAGTGATAAATCATAAGATATCAATAAGATGATAGTAGGAAAGGAGAGAAGGTGAGAAAAGATGAGAAACGAGGAGAAAGATGAGAAGGATAACAACACTACAGTCTTACTGCATGAGTAAATATCTTTAAGACAATGACCAGAGGGGAGGACTTGAAATACTTTATGGCCAGGGCATGAGGGGTCTCTAGATATTTTCTCAGCCCTCTTTCTGGTTCGTGCATTATATGGATCCTCAATGGAAGGCAGGCTGGTTGCAATTGTTTTTTCTGCAGTCCTAACTATCCCTTGAAGTCTGCACCCAAGGTTGGGAAAGACCCCACTAAGAGAATGAAGTCCTGAACTGAAACATATTTCAAGAAGAGCCTGGACTGCCACCTGTCAGAAATGGGGTAGGGTCTCCTGCTTGGGCAGGCGGGGAGTGGGACTAGATGACCTACAAGGTCCCTTCCAGCTCTGCTAATCTGTTATATGAAGAGATGGAGACTTACCTGGTTGCGCTTAAGCTCTTTGGCTACTTTGGCGTTGTGGTCACACAGCTCGGCCAGCGGCCGCCCAGTCAGCAAGTACTGCCTGGCTGTTCGCACAAACCAATCCATACTGCTGGCGTCGCACCCTGCGTCGGCCTCGAAGACGCTGAGGGCGCTGGAGGAGGAGATGAACTCGAACTGCTCGGTGGGGTCCAGCTTCCGCTTGAAGAAGATGGGATGGCGGCGGTCACCGAGGTAGGGCTTCCGGTTCGAGTCGGAGGAAATGAGACTCTCCTTGGCCGCGAACGCCAGGTCTCCGAAGAGGCTGTAGCAGAGGCCCTCCGGGTTGGCACGCTCGATAGGCTGGCTAGCGTCCTTGAAGATGTGCTGGTAAAGGGTGCTGTCCTTGGATCCCGAGAGGAGGAAGTAGGGGTCGTGCAGGTGGCGCCAGACGATCCCAGTGGTGACGTCTTTGTGCTCCTCGAACATGGCGGAAGGGATGAAGGGCCGCCGGATGTCCCACACATAGATGTTGTGGTCCACCATCATCGAGCAGGTGGCGATGTGGTGTTTGCACTCGGGCCTCCACTTGACCCGGGCTACGGAGGCAATCGTTTGCACACAGTAGATCTCTTTGGCCCGGTTGGTGCTCATGTCCCAGACTTTCACCATCTTATCTCGGCCGCCGGTGGCCAGCCAGCCTCTAATGAAAGGGAAATACATTTAAGAATTTATGAGATGAATAGCACTTAGACTTATATATTGCTTCAGTGCTTTATGCCTTGGTGGCGCAATGGTTAGAGTGCAGTACTGCAGGCCACTTCTGATGACTGCCAGCTGCCTGCAATTTGGCAGTTCGAATCCCACCAGGCTCAAGGTTGACTCAGCCTTCCATCCTTCTGAGGTGGGTGAAATGAGGACCCAAAATTGTTGGGGGCAAGAGGCTGACTCTGTAAACCGCTTAGAGAGGGCTGGAAAGCTCTATGAAGCAGTTATGTAAGTGCTATTGCTATTGTCCGTCCTTCCTTCCTTCCTTCCTTCCTTCCTTCCTTCCTTCCTTTTCCTTCCTTCCCTTCCTTCCTTCCCTCCCTCCCTCTCTCCCTCCCCTCCTTCCTTCCCTTTCTTCCTTCCATAGTGCACAGTGGTTAGAATGCAATATTGCAGGCTGACTCTGCCCACAATCAGGAGTTTGATCCTGACTACTCAACCTTTGAAGGATGGAAGGCGGAGTCAACCTTGAGCCGGTCAGGATTGAACTGCAAAACTGCTGCCAGCCGGCCATCAGCAGAAATAGCCCGCAGTACTGCACTTTAACCACCGCGCCACTGTGGCTCTTATAAATAAAACAGTTCAGCCACAATCTCTAAGTTGGTGCAATAGGACTTCAGAACTAGCTGTCTTCCAGGTGCTATAACTAGTCCTTGACTTATGACCATAATTGAGTCAGGAATTACGATAAGTCACTATGATCGTAAGTCAAAGCATCATGTAACCAGACCCAATTTTTCTCTCTCCTTTTTTTACGACGTTTAATAGGGTAATTAATTTTCATCATTGAATGGTTTGTTGCTGGAAATCAGAAGTAAACTTTGGAAACATAGCAAAAAAACATTGCAAACTGTGATCATGTGACCACAGGATGCTGCAAATGGTTGTAATGGTGAGCTGGTTGCCGATCACCCAAAATGTAATCCTGAAACAGGATTTAATATCTGTGTGATTGCTGAACAATCATGTTGATCTGCTTAACAAACTGCCCTAAAAATGGTAAAATCTAGGCCAACCTGCAACAACCTATGGCAAAAAGTCTAATCCCAATAACGGTTGTAAGTCAAGAACTACCTGCAAACTGTCAGAAGGGGAAAAAATGATGCTTAAAATACGAAGGATTACATGACTTTCCACTCAAAATGCTTTGCAGAGAGTTGTTGCACAAGGTGGAGGGGAAACTGAAGAAGCTTCTGAAAGTGGAATCCTAGATTGCTCTGTCAGAAGGTGCTAGAAAACAAGGCAGGCACAGAAAAGCATCAGAGACAGAAAAGCATCAGAGGCAGACAGACACGTGTTCATACCTGTCCTCTGGATGCCAATCGCAACAGAACACAGGTCCGTTGTGGGCTGTGAACATCCTCTCATAGCGGTCAGGCCGGCGAATATCCCACAGTTGAACGTTGCCATTTTCAAAGGTGGCAGCAAAGGTGAAGTAGTCGCGGATACTAAACTGGACGTCACGCACACTTTCCGACTGACCTGAAGGAGGCAGAAAGCACACGTTGGGTTGATCTTCTACCTCAGCGCTCTCTAAACTGGGCCACTTTTAAGACTTGTGGACTTCAACTCCCAGAATTCCCCAGCCAGCCATGTCAAGTCTTTTTTTTTAAAAATATGTTTTATTTTTATTCATAAACATTTTGAATACAGTGTATTGTCAGGGCATAACATTTTGTGAAAAAGCAAAGGAAAAACAAAGAGAAATATTAACATATATAACTGTCATGCCCCTGTTAGAATCTGATTCCGAGGGAGAGGTGGAACAACAGCTGACAGGGAGTGGGAGTGTGGCTCGGGAGGTTGTGGAGGAAACTGGGGAAGGGCACAGGCTGGCTGGGCATTCAGAGGAAGACCCAGGCCCATCCCCTCTTCATCCTACGGCACACAAGGAGGAGCGGATAAGGGAGAAACGTGAATGGCGTGGTCTATGGGGGAGGAAAGGGCCTTGATCCCCTTCATGGGCTGCAGCTGTGAGGATTGTTTAAAAGGACAAACTGTGCATGTGCCTCTGCTGGAAGCAAAGCATGAAAATATTTCTAGTCTGTCCGTTCTTATCTGAGTTTTGCCGTCCTTCCCAGTGTGTATTTCGATATCTGTGGACGTCTTCAAGCAATAATAATAGTGTAACAAAATAGTTTTAACTAATTAAATTTCTCTTTGTATTAGCTTATTTATGCTTCTGTTAATTATATCAACATGTTTATAATTATCAACCCTCTTTGTATTCAATTCATACATAGCAATGAACTTTCTTCACCTAACTTCTACCTCTGATCTCTAACCACTCGTAAAAATCTGTTCCATGTTAAGTAATATTCTGTGTCTTCTTTGTCCTTAATGTCAATCTATCCATCTCTGCACAGTCTAGTACTTTCTGAATTACATCCTCATCTGATGTGTTCTCATTTTTCCAGTATTGTGTTCTCATTTTTCCAGTATTGTGCAAATATAATCTTTGCAAAATTAAATATACAGTCCCTTTATTATATCCTTCTGGCATTATAGCCAACAGAAATATTTCAGCCATGCCAAGTCTTATGGTTGGCAAGTTGCCCTATTCTACCTGGTAAACCATCCAGGTAGAGTTTTTCCCTCTGAAAACAGGTCTCCTCGCAATCTGGGGCTCCTCCAAATGTTAGGCTCCAGTGTTTTATAATCTCTTGGGCGCTGGGGATTATGGGAAGTGAAGCCTCCTCACGACAAGGTCAGATTCTCTCATTTCCAGAAGGGCTTTTTGCACAAAATAGAAAATGGGGAAATTATGATATATGGATTTGATCATCAGTTATACTAATAAGCTATTTAAAAAAATGAACGTTAGGATATAACCTTAGAGAAAGAGTTTAATGTATGTTTCATTTACATCTGCTATAAAAAAAAGTCAGAAGAACACATAGAACATAGGGCTGGAAGGGACCTCAGAGGTCTTCTATCCAGCCCCCTGCTCAAGGTAGGAGACGAAATACCATACCAGTCCAATCTATTGGTGGTCCAATCTATTTTTGAAAGCTTCCAATGATGGAACACCCACAACTTCTGGAAGTAAGCCATTCCATTAATAGTTCTCAGAAAATTTATTCCTACCTGTAGGTTGGATCTCTCTTTAACAAGCTTCCACCCATTACTTCTTGTCCTGCCCTCAGGTTCTCCTCTCTCTTGACAACCCCTTGAATATTCAAATAAAGACTCTGCAATGTCTATACCACCTGAACACCCATGAATTTGCTTTCAAAAGCCTTTTAGAGCATTTCTGTCCTTTTCAGGTTTTTTTTTCCTTTTAAAGACCCTGTAATCCCTTGCATTGGGGTTGAGCTGGGGCAACTGATCAGAACTCAAGTGTTTACTGGCTGGATGCCCTTCCTGACACCTATGTGGGGTTCACAGCAGACAATTACTCATTGCACCCAGCAACATAAACATCTGCCGCTGCCAAGGACAGAACTCACAGCCTCCTGATTGTGAGAAGTAAGCTCCACCTCTAGGCCACCATGCTGCTCCATTTCTGTTCTTCTCAGTAACGTAAGGTAATTCCACCCCATTCTATTCTATTCATGAGGAAATCATCGATTCCCAAACATGGATCTTTACCTGAGAAAGTGCTGACTGAATCTTTTTTCCGTAGGTCGAAGCACTTCATGTAGCCATCCTGAGACCCGCTGAGGAGCATATAGACCTCAGTAGGGTGAAAGCACACCTTGTTCACAGTTCGCTTGTGTTCCATGAAAAGCTGGTCCTGTTTGTTCCGAGAGGGCTTGCCAAGGTTCCACGTCACCACCACCCCATTTGTGGCTGCCGTGGCCAGCAAATTCTCATCCATCTGGTGCCACACCACGTCAGCACAGCTGAAGTTCAGGGATGGTTTGCGGCCGACACGCAAGTTGAGTTTTTCCACAAACTGGTCTTCTTCGATGGAGTAGATCTTGAAAATGTTGCGCCCGGCCACTACCACCTGAGCAGCGTCCCGGCACACACTGATGGCATTAGAAGGGGCATCCAGGTGGCAGCACATGGTCCGTCCAGTGATCGTGTTGCCACCAAGAGCGGTGGTCACCCTGGCCATTTTCTCCATGGCGCCCTATAAATCCAAAGGTTTGTCTAAACCAGGAGCAGCTGAAACATGAAGCAACATCGCAATATTAAAAGCAATCTGCAACAAACTGCAACTCATTGCTAAACAAGACAGTTGTTAAAGTGAGTTTGGCCCAATTTTACAACCTTTTTTTTTGCCAGTTGTTAAGTGAATCACTGGAGTCGTTAAGAGAATCATGTGGTCCTTAAGGAGGAGGTGGGTTGAGCTGATGAGAGAGAATGACATACAAACTCGGAAACTAGGAAAATAATAATAATAATAAACATAAACGCTGTTATGGTTGAAATGCACGTGTGCAAAATGTGTGTGTGTGTATCTTACAAACTCGTGTGCCTGACTAAAAAAGAAAATAACCGCCAAGATTGCTACTGGTTAAAAGGCAAGGGAGGAAATAGGGGCGATTTTTGACTGCAAATCCGTGGATCTGGTCCAAAACGAAAATAAATATATTTTATTTTAAATAACATTTGAATAAATTAAGGGTGGTTGCTATGATTCCATGCTTATGCGCATGCGTTGAGTGTCCTTTTCTATAGAAAGGAACGCGCGAGGCCGGTCTAGCAAACAAGATCTCGACGGGGTTTCCGAGGGAGAGAGTACTTCCGGCCCCGGCTTTCGAGGGAGCAACCCCCGCACTCAGTCCTAGCCATGCTTCCCTCGACACGACCTTCTTTCCTCCTCACCTCACGCGATGGTTTCCACTGGTCTTCCGCACCGGAGCAGGCCCGAAGTCGCCAGGCCGCCTCGCCGAGGGGAAGCCACCTTCCTCCCGGCCGGCCCAAATCGGGCCAAGGCTCATCCGCCATCTTGAATTACCCGTTACGCCTTTCGGGGCTTAGGAAGCCGGAGGCCGTCATTTCCTCCTCCCCCCTCCCCTCTGGAAACGTGACGTAGGGAGGTTGTGGAACAGGATAGATCATACCAAGGCAGAACCCGAGGCGGGGGTGGCGGCATTTCTCTAGTTTGCGTTGGATTGATCCGTAGAAAGAATCCAGTAGAAACCTAGCAGTGCAGTACCAGTTGTCAGAAACTTTATTATTTATTTATTTATCTGTCCATCTCAAGCTTGTGACTCTGGGCAGCACCTATAATATAATTGCCCAACAATAATTATGCAATTATAACAATAACAGATAGATAGAATTCTTTATTGGCCAAGTGTGATTGGACACACAAGGAATTTGTCTTGGTGCAAATACTCTCAGTATACATAAAAGAAAAAATACATTCATCAAGAATCATAAGGTTCAATACTTAATGATAGTCATAGGGTACAATAAGCAATCAAATCATGCTAGGAACAGTCAATATAAATTGTAAGGATACTAGCGACAAAGTTAGTCATACAGTCACAAGTGGGAGGAGATGGATGATGAGTGATGAGAAGATTAACAGTAATAGTAGTGCAGACTTTGTAAATAATGTATATATGTGTATATATATACTGTATATGTGGGTGTATGTATATGTGTGTGTGTACAATACATATATACATATAATATACAAATGCATATAAATATAATTGCTAATTATGTTTGGGGCATATTTATCCAACTCAGCTCAATTTGGTTTTATTGAATCAAATATGGGTCATATCAACCATAAGCTATGATGGCCAGACTATAGCCAGTTTCATACATTGGGCTGAATTATAGCCAAACAAGACCCATTATGGTTTAGACCAGAGGTTCCCAAACTTGGCAACTTTAAGACTTATGGACTTCAACTCCCAGAATTCCTCAGCCAGCATAGGGCTGAGGAATTCTGGGAGTTGAAGTCCATAGGTGTTAAAGTTGCCAAGTTTGGGGACCTCTGGTTAGACCCATGGTTTGCAACCTTGACAACAATTTGAGATGTATGGACCTCAAAAAAGCATGTTAGCTGGGGGATTCCTGGGAATTGTTTTATTTATTGGCTGCTCGTCTTAACACTGGTTAATTGGCACATATTACGAGTAATCGGAGTTGAGAAATTTTGGTGTAGCTTGTCTTGACCCAGTGAGGTTGCTTAGGAACTGCATTCACACAACAAACAGAACTGAGCCATCCCAGTTTATGGATTCAGACAAATCAATCTCCTACAGACATTCACCACTATTACCAATTCAAACAATTCGTTGAATCTTAAATCCATGGACAGAAATATAATTCCAAAAATTCACTGACCATTTGAAGCAGCAGAGAAGCCCACTAAAATAAATAAATGAGAAATGGAAAGAACCAGATTTGCAGATCAGGTTAAATAATTATAAAAAAGATTAAATTTGTCATGCAATGCATAAAAAAACCCAAAACAAATGCCTGCTAATCTTTCTCTGTTAGTAATCCTGTGGCACAAAACCAGTCAGTAGGTGGGATTTTTGCTTGCCCAGAATCTCTGCTTTTCTGGAGCTCCTCACAGTGATAAATTGTAAGTTTATAATTGTATGGATTGCGGAAGACTGTTAAACATTTTACCCTAGGGCTCCTGAACATAGCAAGATTTTTTTTTAGTGTAGCCACCATTAATTAGCAAGCTTTCAGCTTAGCTTTCCCTCTGCATTAGTGGTTAGGTTTGTAGTCATTAGTGGTCAGTCAGACAATTAGAACTAGCAGAAAGTTGTGGTTTGATATTTAATAAGTGTGATGCAACAGACAATCTATTTTAAACATTTTATAACCAACAACATCACACCATTGTAAAAAAAGTGGTTTTAAAAAATCCTGAATCCAATATGGTGATAATAATTTATACACAGAGAGAGAGAGAGAGTATTTCAGCAAAGCTTTTAAGGAAAGGCAGAGTTTGGGGGTGAATCAAGAGAAGAATCAGCCTGGAATCATTACATTCTCACAAATGATCCAAGTCCAATCTTCTTTGTTAAGTAGGGGGTTGATTGAAGAGGTAGGACAAGTCAAGTAGTGAACACAGCTTTTTATTTGCAGTCTGGTACAAGAAGGGCTCCTGGCAGCTCCCTCTTTTAAAGGGAGCTGTCCAGGCAGTTCAGCCACTGGCATTCTTCCAACTCCCCACCAGGAAATCGGACCAATAAAACGAGATTTTACTCCCTTTAAAACATGTTTAACACACCTCGCCTCCTGGAAGGAGCATTGACCAATCATAGGGTTTAACTCACGTAGTCGTGCAGTTAGGTGGGCCTATGCAGGGTGCGACTGGACTTACGCAACTCACTTGTGAGGTCTGCTGCCGCTTTGGAGTTGGCCAATGAAATTGCCTGGAGCTTGGCCTGAGGCATGGCCAATTCCACCGGAACTGGGTTCCTGGGAACTCCTCACTGGATTCTTGGTTCTTCAGGTAAGTGTGTGCATTCCTAGTTCGGGTTTGAGCTTAGTGTAGGTGTGTTTCTATTTTGATTTTCTGAGCTTTCTGAATTTCCTGAGTTTCCTGAGTTTGTGGTAGGGTCTGCAGTTGTTACGGCCAGTTCTACTTCTTTCTGTTTTAGGACAGAGTGTCCTAGGCATCCCTGGAGTTGGTTGATGTGTCTTCTCCAGATTATACCATCGTCTAATTTTACTCGGTATGATCGGGGACCAGAACCCAGGTTGTTCCCCCCGTATAATTTCAGTTATGACTAAATCTCCAATGGCGAATACCCGGGGATTACTTGTTGAATCGAGAGGTGCCTCTGTATTATAATTGGGGTGCAATCTGTCCAGTTGGGACTTTAGCTTACGACCCATTAGCAATTCTGCTGGGCTACAATTTGTGGTAGTGCTAGGTGTTATGTGCTCCATGGGGAGCTATTTATCAATTTTTGCTTGCCAATTCCCTGGACCTATGCAGCCAATGCCTCTTTGGTTGACCACACCATCCTCTCCGCCTGACCATTGGTGGCTGGGTGAAATGGCGCTGCCAAGGCATGACAGATTCTTTGCCCAGCTAGGAAAGCTTCAAATGTGTTTGCAGTGAATTGGGCCCCATTGTCTAATACTACCACATCCAGTAGGCCATGGGTTGAGAACAGCCTCCTCGGCACTTTAATAACAGCTTCTGCCATGGTAGTGGGCATGATTATTATTTCAAGCCACTTGGAATACGTCAGGAATGTTTGACCCTGTCAATTGAATACCCCAGAAATTCGACTTGGGGGACTGCTATTTGACATTTTTCTTTTTTAACTTTAAAACCAGCTTCCTGAAACCAACTCAGGACTATCCTTAATCAGTGAATTAATTGTTCCCTGTTATTTGCGGACACTAAAGCATCATCAAAGTAAGACACCACCCCTGGAATTCCCTGTAGGAGGTGTTCCATTAAGCTTTGGAACAGTCCTGGTGCCATGCTCACCCCGAATAGCAATCTGCAGCATTTAAATGCCCCCCCCCCCCCCCCGGTGAGTTATGATGGTCTGTGCCTCTGCAGTGGCATCATCCACTGGTAATTGTTGATATGCCTGGGCTAGGTCAAGTTTTGCAAAGGTTTTGCCCTTTCCAAGGGAATACAACAAATGCTGTATGATTGGCACAGGATAGGCGCTCTGTTGCAATACCTTATTTATCGTGCATTTATAGTCCGCGCAGATGCGGTTTGAGATTTTGAAACTGTTAAACCCAAGTTTTCATACCCCCGGAATATCATCTTGTACACCCCAGGTTGGGAACTCCTGTTCTAAGGTGAATTAGAAACCTCTGTTGGAAAAAAATGGTCATATATACTGTGCGATTAAATACACACATACCACAGAGGCATAAAAAGAACCGCAGCACCAGACGGTTTGTGTTTTTAATTTTTTTAATATATATTTTTATAAACAGATCACATGATAAAATAGCACAAGAAACACTTACCAAATATAAGATTATATCTTCAGAATATACAGGAGAAGGAGGCTTGTATGTACAATAAGAAAATGGTTTTCAGAATTTCCCCCCTCCCTTTTTTTCCCTTTTCTAAATAGCAATCTGAAATATCACAGCTTCTTTCAGTAGCTTTAAATAATACTTTGGACCAGCAGACACTTTAAGCAGGGGTGCTGAAGAGACTTCCGGAACACAATTCTCGAGAAAGGTCTCTTGTGCAAAATGGGTGGAAATGGGGCAGGTCCTGTTTGGGCCAGGAGAACTTGCCCAGAGAAAGATAAAATGAAAATGAAAATAACCCCGAGGGATTGTGTGCCCTGTCTTTGGACCAAGATCTTGGTGGAACTCTTGCAGAAAATGGAGTTCACTCCCTAGAACTGTGTGCATTCTTTGTTTTAGAAAATCAGTGGCTTTAAGTCAACTTCTGTTCCTTTAATACAGAACAACAGAGTTGGAAAAGAGCTTGGAGGTCTCCTGCTGAATCTCTTCTTGAAAACCTCCAGTGATGGAACATCTATAACTTCTGGAAGCAATCGCTGGTTAATTGTCCTCACTGTCAAGAAATTTCTCCTTAACTGGATCTCTTGTTTGATAAATTTCCATCCTCCCAACAGCTTCCCCAGGTGACATTTCTATGAAAACTATTTCTTGATCCCATTTCTTATAGGCACAAGTTTATCTCAGCAGGATACCCTAATTTCTTTTCTCAAGAGTTTTTCCTCTAGACATTTGGGGAATAATATTTTTTTAAACAGCTGCTGAGCCTTGAATAAAGTTTAAAACTCTTGCACAAGTAAACCAGCCATTGTAATATCCTCACTGCTACAGTTGTTATTTGTGTAGCTGGCTGACCAGGTGGGCTGCAAATAGGTAATACCCTAAGGTGAGTAAGCAGCAACACCAATATATTATTCCCCCAGGTGTAAAACCGCATCCTTTACCTGGGACATCCAGTCCATCAAGTAAAATAAGTGTAAATTGCTGGCTGGCATGCCATACAATATAAGAATTAACCTTGTAAGGGAGATGGGCGACATCAAAATTTAATAAATAAATATTAATAAATAAAACCTGCTAAAACTATTTGCCCTGGATTACTTACTGAAATCCCAACCTTAACACAGGTAGTCCTTGACTTACAACAGTTCACTTAGCGACAGTTCAAAGTTACAACGGCCCTGAAAAAATGTGACTTATGTCTGCTTTTCACACTTATGACCATTGTAGCATCCCTATGGTCACATGATTAAAATTTAGATGCTTGGCAACTGGCTCATATTTATGATGGTCACAGTCTCCTGGGGTCATGTGATCCCCTTTTGCAACCTTCTGATAGGCGAAGTCTAGGGCGAAGCCAAATTTACTTAACAATTGCCTCACTAATTTAACAACTGCAATGATTCACTTTACAACCGAGGCAAGAAAGGCCGTAAAATGGGGTGAAACTCCCTTAACAAATGTTTCACTTAGCAACAGAAATGTTGGGCTCAATTGTGGTCATAAATCGAGGTCTACCTGTATCTGGCTTTATACAATATGTTAAGACATCTCCCTCGGGTCCATTCTGCGGCTGGACTTTAACAGGAGAGCTCTTTTGAGTCTCGGACCATCCAAATTCGAAGGCTGTTGCAATCCTTTGGAAAGCATGGCTGCCTTTGAAACGAAGTTGAAACCATGCCGAAATACGGGAAGCAGCTGCGAGGATATCTGGAAATTGAAATCTTTGGCATGGCCTTTCTCGCCATGACTGCATGATATTTTTGTACAGAGATGCAGAGGGTTGAACTTAAAGAGATTCAGAACACCAGCAGAAACTCTGCCAAGAACTGCAATCCTTTCCCCTTGCAATAACTTGAAAAAATTCACAAAAGGGCACCTTTAATATCATTGTAGGAAGAGCTCAGGGGTTGAGTGCCATTCTTAGAACTTTGTTAATTTGGCAATATTGGGCATGTCTCGATATCACTGTTTTTGCAACTCGGCCACTTTAAGAAGCATGAACTTCAACTCCCAGGATTCCTCAGCCCACATGTCAGTTGGGGAATTCTGGGAATTGAAGTGCATGCCTCTTAAAGTGGCCGAGTTGCAAAAACCTTGTGTGGTTTCTAAGAGGAGATGCCAACTTGACAATATATAATTTTTTAAAAAAATATATTGGGAAATTTTTATAGGGCTAGCTGATCCTATCTCATAAGAGGTCAGGACTGTGCAGTCTAATCAATCTGAAAGTCAATTAGATTCTTACATAACTATATACATAATGTCATCAATAACATGCTGTTGATATTCACAGAAGGTGAGAGGGCATATCCTTTCGGCCAGCTGAGTAGAAATAAAACCTCTGGAATCCCATCTGGAATTCCAGAACACCTGGAATCCCATCTCGGTGCTCATAATCACCCCACTTCTATGCTCTCATTGTAACCCCAAGCTAAAATATCCCATTATTGTTGATCCAGAAAAAAGTGCCATTGAACGTAACAACAATATATTCTATTAGAGTCGCCATGTGTGAATAGGCGGCAATATAAATTCCCTAACTAAAATAAAATAAACAAGCAGCAAAATTTTACTGCTAGAAGTGGTCCTGCCTGGATTTGACTGACTCTACTCCTTCCGGTAATAAAATATTGACTCCACGAGAGAGAGAGAGCAATTCCCACAAAATTCTGGTCCAAAACAAGTAAGTAAATACCTCAGTAAATAAATAACTATAAATAAATAAATAAATAAATAAATAAATAAATAAATAAATAAATAAATATTTTGGGGTGGATTTTTTGCTAGCACCCCACTCCTTTAGAAGAAAATAAAAAATATGCACCCTTTCAAAAGGCACTCTGCTCAAATGGCTTTTTCTTCTGCATTTTCTCAAACATCTTACCCAGAGGGGCCCATGTGGAAGTGGGCATCCGGCCTGAAAAATCAAGATGGTAGCCGCATTCATCTTGATTTTTTACTCTACTGAAGATGTTTCGTATTCGTGCAACCTGCCTTTCATCATACAGGTAGTCCTCGACTTAACAGCCATTTGTTTAGTGACCGAAGTTAACAACAGCACTGAAAAAAGTGACTAAGGACTGTTTTTCACACTTACGACCATTGCAGCATCCTCACGGTCATGTGATCAAAATTCGGATGCTTGGCAACTGGCATGTGTTTATGACGATGTTTATGGAGTGTGCCGGGGTCATGGGATCCCCTTATGCGACCTTCTGACAAGTTTGAAAAACATTGGCCTACACCAGTATCTGGAACTGCATCCTCCACACCTCCAAACTCATTGTCACACCTTCTGCCAACAACCATGGATTTCCAGAGGATATTAAGTTGGAGAAACAGACCAAACCAAACCAAACAAAATCAGGAAATTATACATCATCATCATCATCGTCTTAAAGCTTTACAGAGATGCCACGGCAACAAAACCTTCGCGTTCGTACACATTGTGACCGTGTATATATTTAAAGAAAGCAGCTGTTAACCAAAATTTGCTGGGGAGTATGTGTTCAAAATGGCAGTGGAGGAGGCCATGTCCAAGCACATCAGTTGAAATGACATGAGGGTTGGTCATCCAACGTAGGAGGCCCATCGGGATTGGACTGGGTGGTGGAGACTTGTATGGAGAGACCGGTCCTCAAAAGTATTGTGTGAATCAACTAGCCCAAGTGAAGATGTGATTGGAAGACAGATTGATGGCCTCTTTGTAGAAGATTCACAAATAAATGGAGTTTTCTCCCATCACCCCCCACACCCTCCCATCAACCCAGCACTTTTCATGCATGATAATCTTTGAAACCTCAAAACTACCCCCACCTCCCGCAACCCCTTTCTATGATTTTGAACATTTAGTTGGATTTTATCAAACGGTCCATGCAGAATATTTAGTTTGTGGTCCCATCACTTCCCTCTAAGATGATGAGCATGAGATTCCAGTCTGGGGTACTTAGGAAAAGGATGAAGCAACTGGAAAACCAGAATTTCCTAGAAGGAAATTCCCAGGACAGCTGATCTGGAGGAACTGCAGGTTGGAAAGCCACTAGGAACACCGCGGTGAGCCCACAAAGTTCCTGGAGCTGAGCATGAATTTGGGAAAGCTACTTAGGAAAGCCATCCCTACAGGGATGTCTGCAAGATTTGATTAAAAGGAGTCAAGATGACCCCCAAGATGCTACAATGGAGTCTTTGCTCTGGTTTGTGTTTATGCGATGGACAACAAAACAAGTAGAACCTCAATTACCACATTGTGACTGTCATCAACATCGCACTACATTAAGCACAACTTCCTATCTCATCGCCAACTTAGATTAATTTCACTCCCTTTTAGATCTTGGGAATCTTGGCAAGAGCAATTTGGTAACAGTTTATTAACGACTGCCAATTTAGATGTAATGGAGCTTTATCTGTCCATCTATTTCTTTAGAACATAGGACATAAATCAATAGAGCTGGAAAGGAGCTTGGAGGTCTTCTAGTCCAACCCCCTGCTCAAGCAGGAGACCCTACACCATTATGGACAAATGGTTGTCCAATCCCTTCTTGAAAACCTCCTGATGGAGCACCCACAACTCTTGGAAGCAAGCTGCCCCATTGATAAATAGTTCTCGCTGTCAGGAAAGTTCTCCTTAGTTCTAATTGGATCCCCTCTTTGCAAGTTTCCATCCATTACTTCTTGTCCTGCTTTCAGGTGCTTTGGAGAATAGGTTGACCCCTTCCTCTCTGTGACAACCCCTCTGGTCCTGGAAGACAGCTATCCTATCACCCTTAGTCCTTCTCTTTGTCAGACATACCTAATTCTCTTAAGCGTTCATCGTATGGCTTAGCCTCCAGGCCCCGAATCATCTTGTTGCTCTTCTCTGCACTCTTTCTAGAATCTCAGTATCTTTCCTGTATCTTTTTACTATGGCTAACATGCAGTGCTAGATCTATCTTTCATATACAATTATTGATCTCATTTTTTCAAAAGCCAATGATGCTTCATCCCTCGGCCATTGGTTTCTAGTGAGAAGCATTTCACAAATGGACAATAGAATAGAAATGGAGCTGGAAGGGACCTTGGAGGTCTTCTAGTCCAACCCTGGACCCTGGACCGTTTCAGACAAGTGGCTGTCCACTTTCTTCTTAAAAGCCTCCAGTGATGAAGCGCCCACAACTTCTGAAGGCAAGCTGTCCCACTGGTTTCAGGCCATCTTCTTTCACCGAGACCTCAGTATCCATCGGATTCCTGACATATTGGGTGGGAATTATTGGCCTCGCAGTCCCACTCATCTGGAGTTTTGCAGGTTGGAGGAGACATTTAATGGTGATATAGAAAAAAGCCAAGGTTGTGATGGTAGGAATTTTAGAAACTGTTAAGAAAACTTGATGCACTGCAAAAGCATGTAGCTTCGATTGTGATTTTTTTTTTTACCCTGTCTTATGAGAGATTCCAAGGCTCTTTCCTAGAAATAAATCTTATGGAATACAATTGGACTAATTCTGAATTAGAGAGAGAGGGGATTGCCCTGAGAGCAAGTTGTTTAATTTATTTTAATAACATGCTATTCATATGTATTAAATTTTGGATTTATGAAATATTAAAATAATTTAATTGTCTGTTTGCAAAATTAAATTCTGATTTGACTTGGATAAGTATTGATTCCTCTGGCTAGATAACTGGCTCAGAAGATTACAGGGACGTGATCAAAACATCACCCGAATATATCATGCTATGGACGAATAAATAAGTGAATGGATAATCTACCTAGATTGGAATCAATCTGGCCTTGAAATTATACCATATCAATGGTGCTAGTCTCCTTTGGCTCTCTGTTATTAACTGCGCTCTAATGATAGTTTTCTACTTCTAAGCCAGTATATATTTTTAAAAACACCTTTTCTAATAGGAAATCTGAGACCCATGGGAATTAATTCCCTTTAAGCCAAATTCCCAGTAGACCAAAGAGTCCCTTTCAGTGAGATGGGTGGCTATATGAAATAAATAAATGAATGAATAAATAAATAAATAAATAAATAAATTCTGATTATTATTTTTTTACAGTGACAATACTATTTTGGTTCACCCTAAGGTTTTGTTTGAACACTAAATTGATGAGACAATGCCTCGCCTTGGTTTTGAATTAATATATTATAATGTACCTATTTCTCAGCCTAAATCGTACATAAAATAATAAAACTATAACCGTTACTATTTCGATAAGAAAAAGTACAGCTTTGAAAAAAAATAATATCGGTCGGGAGTCTAACTGAGTGCTCTCCAAACTACGATAATTTCTGGATGGGAATTTTATCAAAGGATTTGGGTTTGTTTGTTTGTTTTTTTAAAAAAATATGCAGCAAAGTTATTTTTCTTTTGAATTTTGAAAGCCTTCTGCCAAAGGAGAGGCAGCTCGCTGACCTGAGCTGCAGAAATCAACAGCAGGTCCAAAGGTATCTGTTATCGGGCTGTATTACAGGTAGACCTCGACTTACAACAGTTCGTTTAGTGACCACTTAAAGTTACAAGGGCACTGAAAAGAGTGACTTACGGCCGTTTTTCACGCTTATGAATGTTGCCGCATTCCCACAGTCACGTGATCAAAATTCAGCCGCTTGGCAACTGACTCAAATTTATGACGGTTGCAGTGTCCATGGTCATTTTGTCACCTTCTGACAAGGAAAGTCAATGGGGAAGCCAGATCCACTTAACCACTACGTTCCCAACTTAACAACTGTGGTGATTTGCTTAACAGCGGTTGCAAGAAAGCCCGTAAAGCGTGCAGCAAAACTCACTCAACAGATTTTTTTTTTTCACTTAACCACGTAAACTTTGGGCTCGGTTGTGGCCATAACTGGAGGATTACCTGTATCTCGTTCATCTACCTGATCTGTTCAGTGCGATTTTTGCTTCCCCAGGAAACGAGATTGGCCGCTTGGGAAAAAGAATGCAAATGGTGCGAGTGGTAGCCACCTGACAATTTTGGCAAAATTGCATGGCTGGTAGTGAAATTCCAGGCGAAAATGAAGCCCTGGGCAAAAGATGTGTGTGTTGGGAAGACTCACAAACCGTAGTGTGGTACACAGTGGTTGTAGCCTGCTGGCATATAGAGAGGGCATTACTCAGCTGCTGGAAGAGCTCAAGGGATGGTATAGCCCAGTGGTAGGGAACCTTGGCTCTTTTATCACTTATGGACTTCAACTCCCAGAATTCCTGAATGAGCTATAAAAGATTCCCCATCCCTGGCCTACTGGTTTTTCAGTTGTGAGGGAAATCAATTTTTGATTTGAATGGGATTGTTCAATATACAAATGTCCTAATTTTTGACTTGAATGATCAATATTCTTTATATGTCCTACATTTGTATATTAAACAGTCCCATTCAAGTCAAAAATTGATTTCCCTCACAACTAAAAAACCACTAGGCCAGGGATGGGGAAACTTTTATGGCTCACTCAGGAATTCTGGGAGTTGAAGTCCATCAGTGATAAAAGAGCCAAGGTTCCCTACCGCTGGTATAGCCTCAGGCCAGGCTTTATGGTGTGGCATCTCTCTTTTCCTCCAAGATCAGAACTGAAGGGCTATGGTTGTTTGGTGGGTGTATTATCATTAATTTTTGGCTTTATTTAAATCTATAAGAAAAACGAGGCGGCCACCAAAGGCACTCGTGAACTCAACGCTGTCTCATCGGCTATCGGCTCAAGGGCAGAAGCTTGGCAAGACAACTACTTCAGAACCGTGGTCTAGGGGAGACAATCTGGTGGGGGAAACCACAAAGGCAATTTTCCCAAACTGGGCTTCTCCAGACCTGTTGAACTATCCCTCCCAGCATCCTCAGCCTGCCTGCCTGGATAGCCACCTCCCCTTCCTCTTCCTCCTGAGAAGATAGAATGACATGCAATAGCCTATGGAAAGGTCCCCTCGGCTGCCCTATTTGTGGGTCCTAAAAGAAAGAAATGAGCTCAGACCGCATGCCATTCTGAGGCCCAAGGGTAGTTCCGAGTCATTGGGCGCAATATTGTTTGAAGCCCACCTTCACGATAATCCTCCCTGCTTTCCCCAGTTTTTACGAGACCAAAGTTCCACCAAGTCAGGGCTTCCATAGGTTCAACCACTATACTGGGAGCGCGATGGCTCCTGAGGTTAGAATGCCGGGCTGACGATCGACACCTTGGCGTTCGAGACCCATTGCTGCCTCAAGGTGGGTTGAGTGCCCGTCACATACTCTGGCTCCCACCAACCCAGCGGCTCCAAAAGCAGGCAAGTAGATGAATGGGTACCACTTTGATGGGCAACTTTGGTGAGCCTCCTGGGAATCCCCCAGGCAAAGGGGATGTCACCAGTAAATACTTTAGCCACAGAAGCACGTTGGTGCTTCTGGCATGAAAATATTAGTATTAACTGCCATGCCTGCTTCTTTCTAGGTTTATTAGCATGCAGAGAACTGGATCATGGGGGAAGGGAAATGCATTGCTTCCATGGTTTGCCCCATGCAGTAGAAGGGGAACAAAAATAAAGATATGGTTTTTATCCTACCAACTTTGGAAAGCGGAAAGCACCCAGCGCCCATCCCAGTAGCTTCTTGGAGATAGCAATGGTGGGAAGAGTTTCTCTGCTGTTGACATACCCACCCTTGGAAATGGGTTCTCCCCCCTTTCTCTTCCAAAGAAGTGAACCAAAACGAACCAAAACCACACAGGCACTCTTACTGGGGTTGTGTGAAGAGCCCAGCAGCTCTTCAAAAGCACAGAAGGGGTGGTTTTACCTGCCCAGCCATCCTAGAGAGATTCCCAAGGCTGAAAATTCAACTCGAACCCATGGCTTAAAGAGCCTGGAGCTCTCTCAATTTTTTTTCTTCCAGTGCACGGTTCTGTTCCAGAACAGATCTCTGGATCTGAAGGACGAACGCCTGAAGGCTGGAGGTGCCCTTAGCCCCCTGTATCGTTCCACGGGGGCCTTGGAAATGGCTTCTAAAAAAAATGATGGGGCAAAAGCCACGAGTCACCAGACATCTGGTCAGCAGCAAATTTTGGCTTGGAAGAGCCCCAACGAGTACAGCTTCCCCTTGGTTTGGTGGGGTGAAGTCAGGAAGGAAGGAAGGGGATCTGGTGATTGATGGGGGGTGGGGGGCTGTCTCCCATGGCGGAAGGTGGAATTGGGGTTGGTAGGAAGGAATGGAGGTGTTTTCATCCCTCTTGAAGAAGATCGGGATGGACAGCTGATGATCTGCGTGATTTGGAGAAATGGAACAAGGATGGTATAACAAGTCATATCAGCTTTTTCTTCTTCTTCTTCTTCTCTTCTATATTTTTTTTAACACCAGAACAGACGAGCCAAGCTAGGATCAAAAAACTGCCACCCACAGCCCAAAAGCAGAATTGAGACTCTACCTTATCACAAGACGCAAAGCAAGCCAACATGCAGAGGCTGTGGTTTTGCTCCAAAGAGAGGGCGAGAGAGAGAAAGAGAGAAAGGGGAGAAACCCCTCCTTATTCATTCGCAAAAATCGAGAGTCGAAACCAAATTGAAAAAAGAGAGAGGAAGAAAGAGAGAAAGAAGAAAACAAAGGGAAAGAGGCTGATGGGATCCATCAAGGATCGTGTGTTGCGTGAGCTTCGAGTCAGCTGGGACAGTTTAGGTCCAATGGATCTCCTTACTCTCTAGCTTTGATCCACTTGCTGGAACGTCCAAGAACCAGGAGCTCCCCAAAATCCAGAGCTCCATGAACTTCCGGGACCATTTCTCTCACAGCATTGGTCAGTTTTCTTCTTCTTCTTCCTCCCCTCTCTCTTCCTGCCAACAAGAGTCCTTTCACTTCTGCAGCGTTCCATGCTTGGAATTCAGAAGTGGCTCCATTTCACCACCGTTGATGCTCCATCCCGCCCGAGGAATTCTCCGGAGGGCTCTACTATGACTTGTTCAAACTTCCCAACCTCCAATGTAAACAACGCCCGCCTTTTGCGGGCAGGTTCCAACATCCACCATCCATTCCTCGAAGGCCTTCGCAAGGGCTGACCCCCCCCCCTTGATCCTTAACGCTGCACCCAGATCGGGGAGGCTCATAGGCGCAAACCTCTCTCTTGCCCGTAACGATGAAACGCCCGGATGGGCACAAATCGTTTTCATTCAGCACTGATGTCAGCTTGCTCGCCAACAAGGCTAATCGGCCGTTGGGATTTTTTCTGACTGGTTTAAACCTACATCTCTTTCATTTGGTTTTGCTGTCGGGGGTTTCGGTGCAACATGGATGTGTGTCTCCCTTATTCTTGTTTTTTTGTTTTTTACCCCCAAAAGGTAAGATTTCCAAACAGCTCACTACGAGGAAGATGAGAGATAATGGCGACATCGGGATTTACAAACTCGAGGGTCAATTCTTCCACTTGCATTAGAGCTACGGCCGATCCGCCTAATGACCAACTCTTTCTCAATTGTTCGTGTGCATCCGCCACACTGTTTTTCCCTGCTTGAGTGTACATGTGTGAGCCTGTGATTTTTTTTCAAGTCACAGCACCCTCTTCTGAAAAGAAATCATCCATATATATCTATATATCTCCATATACAGTTATATATCAATGACGAAGAAATAAAGAAAACCTTGACTCTGGATGGTTGGTCAGTGCTGAGTTAGGATTGGAGAGCATGGCTCCAGGATTTGGCCAAATCTTCCTAGCGAGCGACTTACTCAATCACCATGCAGCTAGGCAGGTGTTGGGAAAAGTATTTAAAAAGCTCTGGAGTCGCGCCTGGGCAATTGGTCAGCTCCAGTTCTTCCAAGTCGTGTAGCTGAGCCAGGCCTGAAAGTCCCGTGGTGGTCAGCAGAGGGCAGCCTGGCAAAGTGAAATCAGAGAGGGCCCCATGAATAAAGAAAGAACGAATAAATGAGAAAAGTAGCTCAGGGTTGAACTGTGGGGTCTTTGGTGGGTTTTCTTCCATACATCATCTTGTGACCCAACTACGTAACATCATCGGTGCTAGAAGGGAGTCAGCTTGATGGAGTGGAAGGGGGGAGAGGAAGAGGGAGGAACAGGAGGAGAATTGTGGGGTCCTTGGTGCTCCCTGGTGCACCACTCCTTGGTGGTTTTCTTGCAGACATCTCATGACCCAACTATGTAACATCATCATTGCTAAAAGGGAGTCAGCTTTGTGAAGTGGAGGGAGGGAAGGAGGAGGAGGAGGAGGGGGGTGAGGAAGAGGAGGAGGACTGTGGGGCCTTTATAGCTCTCTGAGCTTGTTTGTTTTCTTGCAGATAATTCATTACCCAATTGGGTAACATCATCAATGCTAGAAGTTCAATGCTGTGTGGAGTGGAAGAGGAGGAGGGGGAAGGGGAGGGAGAGGGAGAGGAGGGGGAGAAGTGGGGAAGGAGGAGGAGGAGAATGACTGTGGGGTCCTTGGTGCTCTCTGAGCTTGCTTATTTTCTTGCAGACATTTCATTACCCAACTAGGTAGCAGCATCAATGCAAACATCTGCAAGAAAGCAAGAAAGCTCAGAGAACAGCAAGAATAAGAAAGAATATCTCAGCTGGAAAGGCTAAAAGAGAGACATTCTTTCACTCTGAGAATGTTTATCTATTTCTTATTGGCCCTTTTGAGCGTATGGGTGCGTGTGTATCTGTGCATGCAGATGCGTCTGTGTGTATGGGTGCATACTTCTTCGCATCTGTATGTGCACATGGGATCATATACGCACATAAGTAGGTGTGCCTGTATCTGAGTTTGTGCATCTGAGCCCAGCGTGCATCCCTATAGGTGAGTGGTTGCATACCACAAACTGGTCTTAAGATCAGAGGAAGCTGGGTGATTGGGGATTCAGGCTCTGTGGGGGGGTCCAAAATATTTTTTCCAGACCCGTGTCTCACTGGATCTGAAAGGATCCACCCCAATCCAACACTCACCGGCAAGTGACAAGAGGCGTAAGCTTCTCATTCCCAGCAGATGTTTCAAGCCAAAATCTTGGACCTACAAGGGAGGAGAAGACAGGATTGTGAGACACCAAACATGTTTATTTATTTATTTCTGGGTGGGGGGAATGTATAGGTAGTCCTTGACTTAAACTACCATCATTTCGCCCAAAATTTCAGTCCCTGAGGGAGAGGCCAATTTTTTCCTCCCTGGGGATGATGTTCCACAGAAGGGAGCTATCATGGAGAAGACCCTTCTTCTTGGTCCCACTAGATGGACCTCCTTAAGAAAGGGAATCTGGAACATCTTCTCCCTCCTCACCCGCTCTGGTGGGTCTGATAGAGATGACTAGGAAAAGACCGGCCTTCAAACAATTTGGTCCCAGGTCTTGTTGGGCTTTCAAGGTGACAACCAGCATCTTGGATTGGACCAGGAAACAAATTGTCAAAGCAGGTCCTTTAAGAGAGATGACACATGTGCAAATCTAGATTTGGACAACACTGTGCGGCCTGCGACATCTTGAACCAGCTGAAGCTTCCAGATACCTCCAGATACAAAATCAAACTTTGTCACTAATCATCTTCTTTTAAAGACCCCATTATCCCTTGCAGGGTGGAGTCTGGGCAACTGAATGGAGCGGAATGATTACTGGCTGGATGCCCTTCCTGTCCCCAATGCGGAGTTTTGTAAACTTTGTCCCCAATGCTCTCTTACAAATTGCAAGCCTTGTCCTGGATGAGGCTCACAAAGAGAAACACCCAGCTCCCTTTGACGTACCTGGCAGCACCAGCGGAGATATAAGTTCCTAAGCGAGGACATGGTGGACAAGTAACTGAGCCCAGTATCTGTTATCCGTACACACCTGCCAGAGAAACGAAGATGGACAACTGTAAAGTTAAAAGCCCTCTCTAAGCGGTTTATAGAGTCAGCCTATTGACCCCACCAATCTGGTGGGTCCTCATGTTACCCACCTCAGGTATGGATGGAAGGCTGAGTCAACTTTGAGCCTGGTGAGATTCGAACTGCCAAATTGCAGTCAGCAGAAGTAGTCTGCAGTACTGCACTCTAACCACTGCGCCACCGAGGCTCAGTGTCCCTTTGCCTCTTTGGATGGTATCCTTTGTAGGTTCTGCTCTGTGGCTTTTTTGGCTCTGTCAGTTGAAGACCATCAAAGGGATGACCCCAAGCTGCGCAATCATTTCTATTCCCTGGTGTACCTAATTCCCTGGGGCGTCTTATTTCAGGCCCCCATCTTGTCACCTGGAAAAGGAATCGGAGGATTCAGGGCCCACCTTACCTATCTAGCACCAGCTCTTCCAACTTGTGGAGGTCACAAGCGATGTACTCAAGAGCCATATCTGTGATCCGAGGGCACCACGACAGGTCCAAGCTCCGAAGCTTGCGGAGGTTCTCTGCTACCAACTCCACGCCGTCATCCGTCACCTTCGAGCAGCCAGACAGGCTGAGCACGCTCAGGTTGGGGAGGCTGTGCACCATGTTCACCACGCCGTGGTTTGTGATTTCCCAGCAGGAGTTCAGGCGGAGAGTGTGGGTGGTGTAACCTTGCTTGGCAGTGAAGTAAGCCAGGGCCGTATCCGTCACATGATAGGCTTGAAGGTTGAGCTCAGTCAGGTTGGGCAGCAGCTGCGAGATGGCCGCAATGGCATCGTCGGCCACATTAATGCAGTCACTGACACTCAGGGAACAGATGCGGGCATTCAGACTCGACCAGAGACCAGCCTCGGTGAAATCGTTGCATCCAGACAGCTCCAGGTGCATAAGGCCCTGCATCTGTTCCAGCATGACCTGAAAGTTACATTAACAGAGGGATAGAATCGAGATCAAGGGAGGTACTAATACCACTCTATAAAGCCTTAGTAAGACCACACCTAGAGTACTGCATCCAGTTTTGTTCACCACATTATAAAAAAGATGTTGAGACTCTAGAAAAAGTACAGAGAAGAGCAACTAGGAGGATTAGGGGACTGGAGGCTAAAACATACTACAAACAGCTGCAGGAACTAGGCTTGGCTAGTCTAGGGAAGTGAAGGACCAGGGGAGACAGGATAGCAGTGTTCCAATATTTGAGGGGCTGCCACAGAGAGGAAGAAGGGGTCAAGCTATTTTCCAAGGCACCTAAAGGACAGACAAGGAATAATGGATGGAAACTGATCATGGAGAGAGTCAACCTAGAAATAAGGAGAAATTTCCTGACAGTGAAAACGATCAACCAATGGAACTGAAGTTGACTTCGGAAGTTGTGGGAGCTTCATCCTTGGAGGCTTTGAAGAAGAGACTGGACTCCATCCATCAGAAATGGTGTAGGGTCTCCTGCTTGGGTGGTGGGTTGGACTAGATTTATTTATTTATTTATTAAATTTCTATACCGCCCCCTCTCCCAAAAAAGGGACTCGGGACGGTGTACAGCCAACTAAAAACAAAATATACAATTAAAAACAAATTAAAAACAATTATATTAGAAGCCGAATATACAATTTGAGAATATAAAACTAATAAAAAATTTAAAATTTAAAAATTTAAAATACCAAGTTTTAAAAAACCCCAAAATCGTTACTGGGCCAGGCCGGCCTGTTGAAAAAATAGGGTCTTTACTGCGCGCCAGAAGGTCTGAATGTCAGTAATGGCCCGTATCTCCGGGGGCAAATCGTTCCAAAGGGAGGGAGCCCCCACAGAGAAGGCCCGCACCCTCAGGGCCACCAACCGGCAACGACCAGGCGGTGGAACCCCAAGGAGACCAACCCTGTGGGAGCGCACTGGGCGGCGGGAGGCTGTTGGTGGCAGCAGGCGGTCCCGTAAGTACCCAGGTCCTGAGCCATGGAGCGCTTTAAAAACGATCAATACCACCTTGAATCGGATCCGGAAGGCCACAGGAAGCCAATGCAGCATGCACAGGAGTGGTGTTACATGGGAGCTCCGAGGAACTCCCAAGATCACCCGTGCGGCCGCATTCTGGACCAACTGCAGCCTCCGGACACTCTTCAAGGGGAGCCCCATGTAGAGAGCATTGCAATAGTCCAAGCGGGAGATGACGAGGGCAGAAATGACTGTGTAAAGTGCGTCCAGATCCAGAAAGGGCCGCAACTGGTAAATCAGACGAATCTGACAAAAGGCCCCCCTGGCGACGGCCGTAATGTGATCTTCTAAAGACAGCCGTACGTCCAGGAGGACACCCAAATTGCGAGCCCTTTCCATGGGGGTCAAAATTTCTCCCCCCATGGCCAGCGACGGAATAAACTGGCTGTATCTGGGCGCAGGAAACCACAGCCACTCGGTTTTGGTCGGGTTGAGACGAAGCCTGTTAAGACCCATCCAACTCCGCACGGCCTCCAGGCACTGGGTCATCACTTCGAGGGCTTCGTTGAGGTGGCCCGGGGTAGAGATGTACAGCTGAGTGTCATCAGCGTACTGATGGAACTCCACCCCGAAACCACGGATGATCTCACCCAGCGGCTTTACATAAATGTTGAACAGCAGGGGCGAGAGCACCGACCCCTGAGGCACCCCACACAGTAGGGGCTTCAGGGCCGACCTCTGCCCCCCTGTCAACACAAATTGCGAGCGGTCAGAGAGGAAGGAGGAGAACCACCGTAAAACGGTGCCTCCCATTCCCAACCCCCCCAACCGCTGCAATAGGATACTGTGGTCGACAGTATCAAAAGCCGCTGATAGATCTAACAGGACCAAGACAGAGGAACAACCCCTGTCTCGGGCCTTCCAGAGATCATCCACCAACGCGACCAACGCCGTCTCCGTGCTGTGCCCGGGCCTGAAACCCGATTGGAGGGAGTCTAGATATACAAGGTCCCTTCCCACTCTGTTAATCTGTTAAAGGCTCTGTTAAAGGTAGGCTATGTTCACAAAACTCACCTTAAATCTGGGAGAGCCAAATAAGCTTGGCTGCCTTTACCCAACACACTTCATATGTTTACTGTAGTGGTACTCCTCAACTTGCAACCACAATTGGGATTTCAATTCTAAACGATGTGGCCTTCATGTGACTGGACCAGATTTTATGATCATGTTTACCTAGATTGTTAAGAGATTCACTGCATTCCGTCACTGCAGGAATTCACCCCTGGGCTGAGTTCACACAACAAGCTCAACGTGGTTAGTGAATTAACCAATTACACTTGTAGGTTTGCAAAATGTGTTGTACCTACGAATATGGATCTGTACAACACACTGCAAGTTAAACCTCCCACAAACTAACCAAGCTTAACATTGAGCAAGTTTAGCTTCTTGTGGAAAAATGCCTGATGATCTTCATATAGAGCAGGGTGTCAAACCCAAGGCCCGTAGGGCGGATCCTGCCTGCGGGGTGCTTAGATCTGGCCCGTGGGTCTGCCCTGGAAACAACGAAGGATCAGCCCACGGTGCCTCTGCCAGTAAAAACGGAGCTCAGAGGCCCTCCCTAGCTCCATTTTCACTGGCAGAGGGCTGCAGGGGGCTGTTGCAGCCGAAAACGGAGCCCAGGAACTTGCTTTCGCTGGCAGAGCGCTTAGGGCCACCATAGGCGCCTCCTGACATGAGTGACATCGAGCTGGGCATGCTCCCCCCAGCCATGCCTGCCCCCACCACTCCCCCAGGTCAAACACAATCCTGATGCGGCCCTCAATGAAATCGAGTTTGATGCTCTTGATATAGAGTCTCATAAGGTGGAGTGAAACATATCGCTGATATCCCAAGCAGAAGCGTGACACTTTTGCAACTTCTGCAAGTTTTCTTTCCCAAGCTTTGTGCCGCAGAATTCTCAGCTAATTTCCACTGGGAGGCTCTGAACGTTGGCTAAATCAAATTGAGGGTGTGGGGCCGGGTGTCTCTCCAGACACTGCTGAACTCCAACTCCCAGTAGCCCCACTCAACATGGCCAACAGTGAGTGAAGCATCTCGGTCCCGGATTAAATAATATATGCTTCCGTTTGAGGCATCTTCCGGTCTTACCAAAGTTCCTTCATAAGTCAGGGACGGTTCATATCCCTGGTTTAAATTATCGTAGCACCAGGGAAATCAAGAGATCCAGGGAGTTCAAATGAATATAAACATTTATTGCAAACTTAAGGTCTCTACAAGAATCTCTACAAGAATCTAGGGCCAAAGGAAATTGGCGGTCGATAAAAGTCAAAGGAATTCAAGGCGAGCTGGACTTAGATCTCTTGTGGGATCAAAGGGACTTGAGACTGATGACGTGTTTGACTCCTCCCTCAGGCTCAGCCTGGTCATCTCCACATCTAGTTTTGTTTCAGAGGAAAGACACAAGAAGCTATAAGGATGCTTTGTGCATCATCATGCCAATGATGCAAAAAACATGTGCTGCTAACACCAAATCTATCACTTTCATTTCTTAAGCAAGTGATATCATTGCAAATGCTTGGTAGACCAAAAGCCTCTGGTTTAATCTTCTGCGCTCTCCTCTCAGTTATAGTCAGAATCATTTTTCACTCAAGCAGACAGTACTGCTTTAGTCTCCACCAGTATAAAACCAACACTTTTAATTGGTAAAGTCATCAAGAGCCATTTGCTTGATTAATCAGTTGGAAACGAAATAATCTGCAATGTGATGATTTAAGCTTAAGCTGCTTCTTTTTTTTCCTCCCTGTTACTCTATTTTAGTTCCATTACTATGTCAGGAAATGATCAAAGACAACTTCTCCAATTGCTGTAATCATAATTGCTCACTAATAGCAACTTCGCCCATCTGCTTAAATATCTCAGAAAGACATCTGTTCCAAAGGGGTTTAGGCAGCATGTGGAGACACCCCTGGGTTGCTCTGATGGGAAATGGTGGCTTGTTGGGAACGAGGCCACCTATCAGCTAGGACTGGATACCCTTCACAAAAAGTACCAGAGTTGGATCCAATTAGTCTGGTGTTAATTTTGTACAACAAAACAGGGCTTCCTGTGGGTTGAATGCATGTAGACTCAAGCTGCAAAATACTGCATGAGTGAGATGCCATTGGAAGTGAGATTTATTGGCTGTGTTCCTATTCCATGCTAAGCCATGGCTGACATTAACCGAGGTTGGCTGAATAACCTGTAATGGCTAGGTTCCCACTTGAGACTAAGCCATGGTTGACAAAGCAGAAGGGATGGAAGCCAATTTGTAATAACATTACGACATAACTTCATATAATTCCAAAGGTGCTTTTTTTCAAGAAGCAACTGGACTTTCTGCTTTTTCTTCTGAAGATGTTTCACTTCTTATCCAGGAAGCTTTTTCAGCTCTGACTGGATGGTGGGGAATGGAAGGATTTATATTCCCCACAAACAACTGGTCATGTGGATTCTTTTTAGAGAGTTGCTGAGGCCACTTGGAGGTTTGTCTGTTTCCTCAGGGTCACCTAAGTAGTGCAAATGGCCAGCAAGGGAGTATAAATCCTTTCATTCCCCACCATCCAGTCAGAGCTGAAGAAGCTTCTGGGATGAGAAGTGAAACGTCTTCAAAGAAAAACCAGAAAGTTCAGTTGTCTTCTGAAAAAGCACCTTTGGGACAGGACCATGACCAGGATGACTGAGAATTTCCATAATTTCATATAATGTGCATATTCCATCTTGAATCTCTGAATTATAGGCTGTTAAATGTCCCCTATTTCGTACCTATCCACATGAGCATTTGTGGTAGTGAGAAGACACTGGTGTTCCACTAACTTCCAGTGGAAGCCCACAGGTAAATCTGATTTATGCAAAGACACTTGGAGGCATAAAAGTGTTCCTTATACACCTGTTGCAGTGGCATCGGTCACCAAGAGGTCCCTTCTGCTATAAGAGAGGGCTATAAACCAATCTGATCCTCTTTAAAGTGGGCTGGGCTAGGCAGGATCGATGCAGAAGGACCTCCAACAATCCCACACTTGTTACATGTAGGCCACATAAAAACAAGGTGGAACTTTCATCAGGTTCTCCTGGATGTCAACTTGCCTCTTTATGGAATAGCCATCTATTCCATAACACTCTCCATTAGTCCCATTAAAAAATAAAGACAAAATGGGAACAACTGTTGAGAAGCTCCCTCCAGCCTAGAGAGCCCAGACTGAACTCTACAACAAAAGCCAGGCCATCAGCTTGGAAGAAGGTGACCTACCTCAAGACCTGCATCCGTGATGGTTGATCTCTTAAGGCTCATAGATTTCACCCCTTTCTTGGAGAGGGCATAATTATCGATGAACTCACAGATGTCCAAGTCGGAAACCCCCACAAGGCAGAAACCATCAAACCCCCGGATGGCGAAACCTTGAAGGTTGACAAATTCCTTATCTCCATTGGGCAGGATGTTGTAGAGCTCTTTGGTGTCCAGCACCGGCGTGAGGCCCACCCAAAATTTGGGTTGATACAAGACCTTCCTCCACGCTTTGCAAACCTGGGCCAGGACACATTTCTCGCAGGCTGAAAAGTACATAAACAAACGGTTCAGGATCTTTTCATCCACAGCCAGGTGTCTTTGGGCGGGGGAGCCGGAGAGATCTTCCAGGGATGGCATGTCCCCATTGGCTGGAGAAATCTCATCGGAGGGAAGTCCCACCATGGTGGCGCCTGAAGGCCCTCCGGCCAGAGCCGCCAAAGACAATGGTGAAGTGAGACCAGGCATGGACAAGTCACTGTGATTCATTAAGGCTGGGCTGATGATTGCAGGCACGGAAGACTGGCACAAGCGGTTTTTCATCGCTGGGGTCCCTTTGGTGATGCTCGCAGAGCCGAGTCCATTGGCCTGGGTGGGGAGTTTAACAAGTCCATTCCGGGGTAGACATGGGGGCTTGGTGTCGCTGTTGCCAAGGTTCGACATCTTCCAAGATCGTTCTGGAACACAATACAGAGAGGCATTCAATGTCAGACCCAAGTCCAAAGACGACACCGTAGAATCCAATCAAGTCCAATATTTTTATTGATTTGAACCCAACAGACAGAATCTTGCCAGACTAATGCTGTAACCTCCTAACCCAATAGATATACCCTGGGAGATTATAGAGTTGTGGCTCCCTTTAACTTCTTCTGCCGTCTTAGCAGTTTGAAAGCATGCAACGTGAGTAGATAATCGTTGGTGGGAAGGAACAGTCTTTTATGTACCTTGGTGCATAATCTGATCACGTAACCACGGAAGTGTCTTTGGACAATGCTGGCTCCTTCAGCTAGGAAATGGAGATGAGCAATGCCCCCTAGAGTTGGACTAGACACGGGAAAACTTTGCCTTTAAACCTTTAATAGACAGAATCTTGCCAGACTAAAGCTATAGCCTTCTAATCTAATAACAGATGTACCTGGGCAGTTCTAGGTGTGGTTACGCTGTATCTTTTTCTCCCCCCTCCATGCAGTTTAGCACTGTGCAATCTCTTGTTTTGGGCCCCTCTCTGGAATGAGCTGCCTCCTCCCTGGGAAATTCCCGTTGTCTTACACACTCTCCTCCCCTCCTCCTTTAATTGTGCGATCCATTGCACAGATAGTTACATGTCTCATCATTTCAGCTTGTCCATATCCTGAACTCAGCCATTCTCAGAAGAATCCTTCTCTGGGAAATTGCAAAAAAAAAAACTCAAAACCAAATGCAGTTTCATATTAATGCTAAGAGCACAACATGAAGGGACTAGAGTCTACCAAGACTCCAACTCATGAAATTGCTACCTTTTAAAATCGGTAATGAACTAAAAGTGGAACCATTTGGTGTTTTGCCATCTAAATGAAAAAACAGCCATCCTTGGGGCTAGCAGAGCAAAAATGAAGAGCAAAAGAGCAGAACTGGCTACAAGTCTTGACACCGTGGGGTGATAAGGACAATTCTTGAATTATTTATTCCCCACCTAGTTAATTCATGAGCTCTTTGCGGATGGGAGTTTAGCTGGAGTCCCTCACCGTGCTAAGCCGTAAAGTGTTTGCTTTGCAGTTTAAGCCGAGTAAGGTGTGGAAAAACAGGCACCAGAGTTTCTTCAATAGATAGGAAAACAAACCATAGATTACTTTGATTTACACACAGAGTTCACCGAGTCTTGAGAGCTGCAAGTCAGAAAGGACAACGTGAAACAGTGGGCTGCCTGGATTTGATGTGCATTCCCCCAGCCTTGATTTGCATATTCCAGTACAATATGTCATCTCCCCATACAGCCTTACTTCATGCGCTAGCAAAATAAATCATGGATAATTCCTGCTTCATACAATAGGTGCATTTTATGGGCAATTTATCTCAGACATCTTCCACAAACAGCCTCTACACAAGGGGTTTTGTGTTCTGTGTGTCAAGGTAGCAGTGACATCATTTTAAAAGTGTCATGACCAAACTGTTGACTTTTTTGGTTCCCCTGTGGACTCACCTGTCTATTTTACCATAGGCTCTCCTGACTTTATGAGGCTGCCAGCCTTCAAGATTTTCTTCCTTTGCTTTGCATCTTTCGGCTGTCATAAGTAACGGGGGGAGGTAGGGGGCCATGGTTATGGGAAGCGAGCTGGAGATGTTACAAAACAGAACTGTATAAATTGGGCGGGGGGGGGAGATTCTTGCTTAGGCTTCTATCCTATGCTATGCGCTGGGGCAGCTCTTTATCAAAATATGCCAAGGTCAATGGACAGAGGCCTCATCACCACCTGAAGATGCCCACATGATGTTATGTACCACTTTTCACTGGAGGAGCGAATTGAACTATTGGGGGCGGGAATGTTGCCATCACTTTGTATATGTGATTTACGCGCTCATTTTCTCAGATTCAGAATTCTTTTGTCGCTACCACTTGATTTCCAGTAAAAGATACCTTTTCTCTAACTAATGAAGTCTAAGTATTTCTTTCTTGGATTTTGAATGGAGCACCAGCTGACAGAGGCACTTTTGTTTCCCAATCAGTACTTTTTCTTTTTCTTTGTCCCCTAAAAATGTTCCCTCTCACCTTTCACACCTGTCCTCTAACCCAAAGTTTCTCAATCTCAGCAACTTTTAAGATGTGTGGATTTCAACTCCCAGAATTCCCCAACCATGCCAGATTTTTGCTTTTAATGTTTTTTTTGGGGTGGGTAGGTTGTGTTGCTACAAACTTTTTATAAACAGGCCATTCCGGTGAGTTTCCCCACATCATTTTCATTGCAATACCCTGGATTGCAATGAAAGGATTCTTGATATACATACTTTTTAGCAAGCCCACACACTCCCAAAGAGCGTCAAACTTTTACAAAGTACCGAAGTAGCTAAGTAGTTTAATCATCCTGACCCCTGACCCCAAACATTTCCAAGCTGCGATTGCAAATAGCTGGCAGCAAAATCCTACGAGCTTCTGCTACCATTTGCTGCAGCTATGCCTTGAAGGAAATTTTCAGAAGCGGGTAACAACAACAGTAATAATAATAATAATAATTAAAATGTCCAGAAGCATTTATTGAGCCCTGGGCGGGGGAGCTAGTATTTGGAAGAGATTTGGTCTGGTTCCTTTATGTCCTACAGAGATGTAAGAGGGAGAGGAGATAAAACACAATCACACTTGTAATCACACATAACAATTCTGTTATGGCAGCCTGGCTCAATAATGTTTAGTTCTAGTGTGCTTATGGAGTGGATTTCCTAATCTGAGCAACCTGTGAAGGATAGTCAATCTGGGATGTATTTCCAAATTGAAGGTAACAATGGGCAGGTGGAGGTGGGTGGAGGCTAACTTGTCATTAGCAGGTATAGAAAAGTAAATGTACCTGCTTAGGAGTCCAGCTAGGACTGGATTCATAGGCAAATGCATTTAAGTAGAAGAAGGTGTCTTTGAGATAAGCTGGACTCCTAGGCAGGTGCATTTAGTATTCTAGTTTCTTAGCTTTAATATGGAATATTTTTCCCATTTCCCAGTCTGGCCTGTAGCCCTTCGGTTTCTTAAAATCTCCCATTAAGGGTTTAAGTCAGTGTTTCTCAACCTTAGCAACTCTAGGACATGTGAATTTCAACTCCCAGAATTCCCAGCCAACTTTGGATGTATGGATTTCATACATTCAAAGTTGCCAACCTTGCTCTACGTCCTGCTTAGCTTGAGGTCTAGGTGATTTTCTCAGTAACAAATTGGAAACGGGTTGCGATGATCTTATTCTGGGATTTTGTTTAACTTCCCAGTTCAGCTACCCCTGGAAATTCTGGACAGTTCCTCTCTAAGTCATAAGTGTAACTCTACTAAGCTATTTGAAGATGAGCCAAGGTCAGCTAAGAGCCACTTGCTATAACCCGTAAAACCCACATGCTGCATTGAGCGAATATGCATACGGTGCCTACTTTCTGATGAGTTTGTGTGTGCTCTTATTTCCATACCCTGTCACATTTCACAAAGATTAGCCTGCTCTCTGGAGAATCTATTGTTGAGCTAAAAGGTGTATTGGATTTTTCAAGAACCATCGATCAATACCACTGAAAAACCAGGTAATTTAAGCCATTCCCTGTTCCTCAACTAATGTGTTGAGTTGGAATGTCGTATTTCTAAAAAAGAATAGGAAAAGGATCAAATCTGCAATTGAAAAGAAGCCCTCCCCATTCCTGCAGGAAGCTAACGATTTTAAATATTTAGGAAGAAATTGTTGGGGACCTTGGAGGTCTTTTAATCCAACCTTTATAAGACTTTATAAGATTCCAGTCAAATGGTTGTCATCTATTTTTAAAAAACTTCCAGTGATGGAATACACACAACTCCGAAAGGCAAGCAATTCCGTTGATTAATTATTCTCCCTGTCAGGAAAAAATCTCCTTACTTCTAGATTGGGTCTCTTTTTAATAAGCTTCCACCCAACACGAGAAAACTAAAAATATTTCCTTCCTTCCCAAGAAACTTTCATCAAACCTGATTTTTTTTCTCCCCTTCTGGAAACATTTCCAAACCAAGGGCTGCTTCACCAGACCGAAAGTGACCTCGTAGGGAGGGAAACAGGCAGAATTTCTAGCATCGGCTCAACGCCCGGATAAATCTGCTATTTAAAGCTCAGCTCTAACAGCTGGTTGAACAGCTGGCCACCACGTTGCCTTCTTGACCCGCTGGGGATCTCCAGGCCAGGATTTGGATAGTCTCCTTCCCTTTAAATATGCCAGTTAAGGATTGATGGCCCCTTCAAGGTCCTTCCATGTGTCAGGTCAAGCTTTCCACCCAGCCTGGAAATGTTCTACACGCGCAATCTGTGTGTCACATCCAATTTGTCTCAGGCACACCAGCCCAAACTTGAGAGCAACCAGAGAGCCGGTTTCTCCTCTCCAGGGACTCTGGCTGAGACACGCTGAAGCCAGGCTTGGATCCTGCTGTCTGCGAGCTTCCTGCAATCACGTGCCAATGCAGATGGCTGGCTTGGAGAAATATCCTCTCAGATCCAGGCATTTGACAAGCATGCTGTTTTTCTTGCTGCCAACAAATAGGCCTGACTGGGCCTTCCTTTAATTCAGAGGACGAGCCAGCAGGAAGGGAAAGCAATTCAGAGACGAGCTATTTCTTTTCCAGGGGGAAAAGGGAGACAATTATCCACACTTAAAAGCTTTGTATCCCAGATTTCAAGCCATGGCCACAGCCGTTATAGAAGAAAGATCTGGATTCTGTAGCCATTTTAAATTGAAGCAAAAGAGCAGGCATCCGTTTCCCACGAAGCACACGAAGAACGGTCGCAGGAATCGGGTCTATCTAGTCTAGTAAAAAGAAGAATTAGGGGGGGGACATAATAGGAGTATTCCAATATTTGAGCGGCTGCTCCAAAGAAGAGGAGGTCAAGCAACTGAGGGCAGAAGAAGAAACAAAGGATGGAAACTAATCAAGGAGAGAAGCAACCTAGAATGAAGGAGAAATTTCCTAACAATGAGAACAATCAACCAGTGGAACAGCTTGCCTCCAGAAATTATGGATGCTTCAACACTGGAGGTTTTTAAGAAGACACTGGATAAGCCACTTGTCTGAAATTATATAGGATCTCCTGCTTGAGCAGGGGGCTGGACTAGAAGACCTCCAAGGTCCCTTCCAACTTGGTTATTCTGTTCTATTAAATAACATATTATTTAATCTACATTGTTTCCTAGATAGCTAGGAGAACTCGGAATGTACAAGTGGTCCTTGATTTTACAACCATTCACTTAGCAACCATTTGAAGTCACAACGGCCCTGGACAAAGTGACTCACAACCAGTCCTCACACTTATGACAGTTGCAGCAATCCCCAAGATCACATGATCAAACTTTGGGCACTTGGCAAATAACATGAATTTATGAGGGTCACATGACCACCACCTGCAACCTTTCCAACTGGCCTCCGGCAAGCAAAGTCAACAAGGGAAGCCAAGTTAATTAAAATCTACATGATTCACTTAGCAACTGCAATGATTCGCTTAACCATGGGGGGGGGAAATATCTTAAAATCGGACACAATCACTGAACGATCACATTGCTTAGCAATGGAAATTCTGATCCCGATTCCGGCTGTAAGTTGAGGACTACCTATAATCCTTCCCCCCATGGTGGGTCCTCATTTTTTCCCAATACTTGAAACAAGTCCAGCTCTGCTTGAGTGTCTAGCTTTTAGTCCAGAGCAGGAGTGTCCAACCTTGACTGCACTTGGGGAAAGTGCCGACATGTTGCTCCTAATAAATAATTGGTTTCCTTTTGAAGCTTGGCTCGAGGCTCATGCATTAATTAGGGCGTCCGTCGGAACCCTGACAGCCAACTTTAAGACTTGTGGACTTCAACTCCCAGAATTCCCCAGCCACTTCTGAGAGTTGAAGTTCACAAGTCTTCAAGCTGCCAAAGTTGGGCATTCCTGCTTTAGAGCAAAGGACTTGGCTGTCTTTAGAAGCTAAGCTTTATGTCGCGCTGGTGATACCATATTGGAATATTGCATCCAGTTCTGGTTACTATAAGAGCCGTGCAGTACTGCAGGCCGAATTCATAGCTCATTGCCAAGAGTTCGATCCCGATTGGCTCATCCTTCCATCATTCCAAGGTCTGTAAAATGAGGACCCTGATCATTGGGGGCGACAAGCTGACTCTGTAAATCGCTTAGAGAGGGCTGGAAAAATCTGTAAAGTGATATATAAGTCTAAGTGCTATTGCCTTTCCTTCCTTCCTTCCTTCCTTCCTTCCTTCCTTCCTTCCTTCCTTCCTTCCTTCCTTCCTTCCTTCCTTCCTTCCTTGGTGCGCAGTGGTTAGAATGCAATATTGCAGGCTAACTCTGCTGACTGCCAGCAGTTTGATTCTCACCGGCTCAAGGTTGACTCATCCTTCCATCCTTTGGAGGTCAGTAAAATGAGGAGCCAGATTGTTGGGGCAAGAAGCTGATTCTGTAAACCGCTTAGAGAGGGCTGTGAAGCACTATGAAGCAGTATATAAGTCTAAGTGCTAGTGCTATGATGCAAAAATAATGCTGAGACTCTAGAAAGATAGCAGAGAAGAGCAACCAAGATGATAAGGGATCTGGAGGCTAAACTGTACGATGAACAGTTAAGGAAACTGGGCATGTCTAACCTAACAAAGAGATGGATTAGAGTTTTGATAGCTGTCTTCTGGTATGAGACAGAACTGGCTCGGATTCCAGTAGGAGAGAACTAGGCAATCCCAAATGGTATATGACTAGCCTGAGAAGTTGGGAGGAAAATTCCTTGTAGTACCATTACCAAGAAAACTGCATTCTTGGGTCACCAGAAATGGAACTGCTGCACCTAATGTTTATCAGACTTGGTGAAAAAAAAAATGTGCAGATTTTTTAAATCCTGTGGACTGCACGTTTATTCTCGGCATCCGAGAAGCAGTGAGGTCAAACCTTCCACATCAATCCATGAAGCAAATTCCCAGCCTTAAGCTCTCAAGGAAGAGGAACAACGGATCAGCTACCTTTACTCAGCAACCTGTTTGCCCAGGTAGTCGCTCCTAAGTCTGTTTCCTTCCCCAGGAACTGAAAAAAAAACAAAAAACCTGCACAGAGAAAAATGTGTCCTTATTTCAGCACTAATCACTTTTCTATTTTTTGCCGGCGCCGTTCTCAAAATAGGCATTTCCAGATGGACTCCCCCCGCCAACATGGATTTTTATGATATGCTTGGGAAATAGAAGGCAACCACCTGCTGGATAGATGCTCTCATGCCACAGGTGCATTCTGAAGGTGTGCACTAGCTTCGTCTGTACAGGGAGTCCTGGACTTATGGCCACAATTGAGCCCAGCCAATTTATTTGGCTGAGAAATTTGTTAAGTGAGTTTTGTCCCGTTTTACAATTCAGTGAATCCCTGCAGTTGTTAAATTAGTAACACGGTCGTTAAGTGAATATGGATTTCCCCATTGACTTTGCTTGTCAGAAAGTCGCAAAAGTTTTGCCATGTGACTCTGGGACATCGCAATCGTCATAAATATGAACCAATGGCGAAGCATCTGGTGGCTTTTGCTGAGCCGTGGTGGTGCGCAGTGGTTAGAACACAGTATTGCAGGCTAATTCTGCTGACTACCAGCAGAATTCAATTCTCACTGGCTCAAGATTGACTCAGCCTCCCATCCTTCCAAGGTCAGTAAAATGAGGACCTAGATGGTTGGGCGGGGGCAAGAGACTGACTCTGTAAATCGCTTAGAGGGGGCTGTAAAGCACTGTGAATCAGTATGTAAGTCTAAGTGCTATTGCTGCAGTTGATTGGATGTTGCATTAGAAGCTCTGGTGGCGCAATGGTTAGAATGTGATATTGCAGGCTGACTCTCCCTGCAGTCTCAAGTCCATTTTTTTTTTAAAAAATGTTTTTTTTTAATTAGGTTATAAAATAAAATACAAAAATACGAAAGCAAATAATAGGACACAATGGGGAGGAAAAGGGGGAAAGGAAAGTGAAGGGGGGAGGAAGAAAAAAAAACACATTGACTTCCAATTCTGTTGGAGTAGAATAATGCATTAACCTGAAACCTCAACTTTTTTACTTTTTCAAAGCAATATAGTCTGGGGTTCAATCCTGACTGGCTCAAGGTTGACTCAGCTTTCCATCCTTCCAAGGTGGGTAAAATAATGACCTGGATTTTTGGGGAGAGATGCTGACTCTGTAAACTGCTCAGAGAAAGCTATAAAGCACTGTGAAGCGGTATAGAAGTCTAAGGGCGGTTGCTAACTGGAAAGGAAGGAAGGAAGAGAAAGAAAGAAAGAAAGAAAGAAAGAAAGAAAGAAAGAAAGAAAGAAAGAAAGAAAGGCCACAGTAGTGCAGGGGTTAGAATGCAGTATTGCATGCTAACTCTGCCCACTGCCAAGAGTTCGATCCTGAGCAGCTGAAGGGTTGACTCAGCCTTCCCTCCTCCGGAGGTCAGTAAAATGAGGGCCCAGATTGTTGGGAGCAAGATGCTAACTCTGGTAAACCATTTTGAGAGGGCTGTATAGCAGTGTGAAGCAATATATAAGTCTTAAGTGCTATTGCTATACCTATCTGAATGTAAATCACGTGGCACCCTGGGGATGCTGTAATGGTCGTAAGTGTGAAGCATGGTCATCAGTCACATTTTTCACTGCCGTTGTAACTTCAGAATGACACTGAGCAAACTGCTGTAAGTCAAGGATCAACCTTTGCTACGTTCCACTGCTCGGAAACAGAAGTCTTATCTTTGCTGTCCTAGCTTTCTATAAGTGAAAGGGAAAACATTTACGAGTATATTTTCCTCCCCCACCCCTTTTCCGCAGCAGCTTGGAATGGAACAGCCCAGGGTTCTATCGAACCTGTCCATCGCTTCTCAAGAACGGCTGCCTCCATTTTTGATCCGGGTGGGTGGCTGGACAACAGCAGCTCATGGCTTGAACGGTGTGGGTAGGGCAAGCGAAGAGGCTGTGTGCCATGGGACGGCTGCCCACGATGTCTTCCCGCTGATTAGAATAGAACCTTGCCTTCCCGGGGGGGGGAGGGGGGGGGAAGCTTTGGGCTCTGCCATTCAAAGGAAAGGTGCCAATTAGGGGCTCACGTCCTCCTACGCCACTTGTCGCCCGTTGGCAGCAGATGCATAATGCGCTCCCAGCAGGGGGGCTCGTAGGCTGGGAGACGGGCCTGTTTCCATTTCCTGCAGTGACAGATAGCGGCGTTTTTATAGATGAGGTGAGGTGGGGAGAGGAGAGGAGAGGAGAGGAGGGGGCGATCCGTTTGGCATATCACAGAATAAGAGAGCTGGAAGGGACCCTGGAGATCTTCTAGTCCAACCCCCTGCTCGAGCAAGAAACCCTATACCACTTCAGACAAATGGCTGTCCGATCTCTTCTTAAAAACCTCCAGTGTTGGAACACTCACACATTCTGAAGGCAAGTCTTTCCATTGATTAATTGTTCTCATTGTTAAGAAATGTCTCCGTAGTTCTAGGTTGCTTCTCACCTTGATTAGTTTCCACCCATCATTGCTTCTTGTCCTGCCCTCAGGGGCTTTGGTGAATAGGTTAACTCCCTCTTCTTCGTGGCAGTCCCTTAGATTAGTGGTCGGCAACCAGTGGGCTGGGGACCACTGATGGTCCGTGAGAAAATTTTGGTGGTCCGCAGAAAAATGTCACCCCCCCCCAAAGCACCCCCCAAAAGAATTAATCCAGGCTGTGTGGGAACACAAGGCTGCGCTGCCCACATGGCCCGCGGGAACACAAGCCTTGCATCGCGAACAACACAACATAGTGAGGGGAGGGGGGAAAGGGGGGAGGGGGGGAAACTTACCCCATTCACTCCATGCACCTCACCTGGCCATCAGGCTGCTTCTTTCCGCTTCTGCTTTTGGTTGCACACAAGGAAAGCAGCAAAAGTCTTTCTTTCTCTCCCCCAAACTCTGCCAGAAATGAGTCTTTGGGACCCTGCAAGGCATCCTGCTCCAAGAGGCTGCGCCGGTTTGACAATCTCACAAAGACTCATTTCTGGCAGAGTTTGGGGCAGAGAAAGAAAGACTTCTGCTGCTTTTCTTGCATGAAGCCAAAAGTCTCTCTCTCCCTCTCCCCCTTAGAATGGAGCTGGAGACAGTATCCTGCGATCCCAAATAAAGAGTGATCGATCAGTAGGAAAACGGGGTGGGGAATTTTCCTACAGACTTTTTTGGGGATTTCCCCAGGGTCTCAGGTCCACGAGATTTAAAATTATGAGTTTGGTAGTCCCTGGGGTCCAAAAGGTTGGTGACCCCTGCCTTAGATGACTTCAGAGCTGCCCAAAGCCCAGTGTGACTTGCCTCAAATGATCAACATTTGGGACACATAAAGCCACGTAGAATTGGAAATATCTAGGCGACGTTTCGATGAAGTCTCATTCATCATCTTCAGGCTTGTGTCTTCGGCCTTGTGGGAGGAGGCAAGCCATTTTGGAGCCAAGTCATTGGAGGCATTTAAGAAGAGACTGGACTGTCATTTGTCTGAAGTGGTATAGGGTCTCCTGCCTGAACAGTGGGCTGGACTAGAAGACCTCCAAGGTCCCTTCCAACACGGTTGTTCTGTTATCATTGTTCTGAATGGCACTTACTTTTCATCATTATAATATTTTGGTGGGTTTCAACATTTTTTTTTCCTTCCTACTGCATTGATGTTCTCTTCAGGTAGAAAAGCAGGGATGGAAATCAATCGTGGTGATAGCAGTGGGGGCTTATACTTCATAAGAATGTTCCTTGGAGAACAGGCTGAGAATACAGCAGGAGAACGAATAAAGGCTGTACAGAATAGACGTCTGCAGCGTTACTCAGATGAAGAGCCATACTCTACGCGTTTTCCAGCTCTCCTTTGTAACCAGACTTGTGGTGAGACATCTGGCATTACATCACCCGGGCTTCATTCATCCCATGTTGTGGCAGCCAATGAAGTGAGGCAAGGTCACACGCTTTGTGCCCACCGTATACTTAACTGAGTCCTGGGTGTGTATGTGCTAGTATGTTATAGTAATGCCACAAAAGGGTTCATTTTAAGCCCTTACAGACCCAATCATACATGTTTCTAAGC
The DNA here is from genome assembly GCA_023653725.1 of Bungarus multicinctus. Lineage (NCBI taxonomy): Eukaryota > Metazoa > Chordata > Lepidosauria > Squamata > Elapidae > Bungarus > Bungarus multicinctus. The sequence goes on along the minus strand of CM042842.1, from coordinate 11,850,487 downwards.
TAACTCTTTAGCTTAGAATATTTTGCACCTGTGATGCGACACCTGGAAAAAATATGGCATCCTTCACACTGTAATCCGGAAAGATGGAAGACAAACAAGGTCCAGGCAGAAGAAGAACTTCATGCTTCAAAATCTAAGGGACCAGTTTGGACAAAATTCAGCAGTGCTTTTCCATGTGGCTATTGATCAAAATAGGGTCACCAACATGATCGTCAATGTCCGATGACGGATATGGCACAAGAAGAAGACTCTCTCCAGCCCACCAACAGCAACAGCAAAACCCAATCAATGGATTCTTTCTTTCCTGTTGAGACCTCCAAGAAAAATATTACAGGTGGTCCTTGACTTATGACGTCAATTGGAAACAGAATTTCCATTGCTAAGCAAGGGGGATATTAAGTGAGTCAAGCCCAATTTTTTTTTGGCCACAGCTAAGTGAAACATTGCAGTTGTTAAGTGAACCAGGCAGTCATTAAGTGAATCTGGCTTCTCCCATTGATTGGCTTCCCCCATGAACAACAGAAAATTTGGATTCCATTGTGGTTGTAAGTCGAGGACTACCTGATCAACAGACTAGAAATGCATGTGTGGAGCATATCTGCTGTGGGTGAAATTAAGAACCATAGAATCTGTAGAATAACAGAGTGGAAAGGGACCTTGGAGGTCTTCTAGTCCAACCCCCTGCTTAGGCAGGAAACCCTATAGCATTTCAGACAAATGGTTATCCAATCTTTTCTTAAAAACTTCCAGTCTTGGAGCATTTATAACTTCTGGAGGCAAGTTGTTCCAATGATTAATTGTCCTTAGTTCTGTTGCTTCTGTCCTTGATTAATTTTCACCCATTGCTTCTTGTCTGGCCTTCAGGTACTTTGGAGTAAAGCTTGACTCCCCCTTCTTTGTGGCAGCCCTTCAGATATTGGAACACTATAACTTCTTCTTACAATATTATTATAAATTACATTAATTCCTAAGGCAAATCCAGGACCATCTAGAGCATGGAGGGAGGGGCTTCCCATTTTTAAAACCCACAGCCCCCTCACTTCTCAAAACCTGGCAACACATTGCTGGTTTTCTCCAGTTCAATTTTCATACTGCACAGTTAAAAATATACAGTAATTGCAAGCCTTAGGAGCATATCTACACCTCCATGTGTAGAAAATGTCAATGCATTTTCCCCCTACCCTCTTGATGATCTCAATTAAAAGAAGTGATAAACACTGCCGCCGCCACCTGGCACCACCACTTGCTAACACCACATGCCTCTTGGCAGCCCTTCTTTTAACCGGATGGTAGAGCACTCTCGATATTAATAAGTTTTTAAACCTTAGCCTTTATGTAAAAGGACTTCACTGGGAGAGTTGATCCACGGTTTCTTAACAATCAACCAATAGAACAGAAGTTGCCTTCGGAAATTGTGGGAGTTTCATCACTGGGGGCTTTCAAGAAGAGACTGGAATGCCAATTGTCAGAAATGGTGTAGGGTCTCCCACTTGGGCAAGGGTTTGGACTAGATGATCTACAAGGTCCCTTCCAACTCTGTAAATCTCTAACCTTGGAAATTTGATTTTCAACTCCCAGACTTCCCCAGCCAGCCATGCTGTGACATGTGACTGTTTTTCACACTTAAAACTGTTGAAGCATTCCCTTGGTCACCTGATCAAAATTTGGTGATAAAATAGGCAAAACTCAATAACTATTTTGCTTAGCAAAAAAAATTGGGTTCAATTGTGCTTGTAAGTAGGAAATCACACCAGCATTTCTCACTAAGTTTCCCATGGAATTGAACGAAGTGTTTCTTGCTTTTTCACCGGTTTTGCATTACCCAGCAAACTGATCATTGGCTTCTGGCTTCTTGTCCTTGATTTTGGACACATCGTGCATTGTGTCTCACTGATTGCTATTTTGAGATGGGTTTTGAGAGCATCTGAAGAATGGACATAATTTTAGGGAGAAGCTGAAGCAGTCAATCTGAGATTTACAGTCTCTTCACCTACTCATTTAGGATCTAGCTGACTTTCCATATGGCATAGCTAGATAATTTATTGCTAGGGTTGAAAGAGAGCAAAAGGAACCGGCATAAATAAATGTATAAATAGAGTCAACCTGGGGGGGAAAGGCCAAAACTCCCTCAGATCAAATGCAAGCTTGCAGGTGACTAAAATGGATACTTTCAAGTAAATTGTTTGACAGAAATAGGAAAATGATTGGTCTCCGACTGCTTTGGGAATATCTTTAGCCTCCCAGGACCATGGCAAAGATATTTGGCAGAAGCAAAACAATAGTTTGTCATTAAAGCAAAGTCTTTGGGGGGAAAAAGCTGACATGCCAAATTGAGACATTTTAAAAATCTGCCAGGACTGGTGCAGTTGTATCCTCATGAGTTAGGGATACAAACTGAATGTATTTTTAATATACAGATGATAAAAAATTACTACTTTCTTCCAAATGATAACTTCCCTATTTAAGAGGGGAAGTTAGGGAAAGTGTAAAGAATGTGAATAGAGTTCTCTTAGTCTTAAAAAAAAAATACCCTTAAAAACCAGGCCATGTAATTAAGGGAAGAAAAAAAATTCCTTTAATTTCCCACAAGACTTGGTACATAAAACATTCCAAGGGGACGTTTCAGCACCCTGGACAGCGAGAAAATGTCTTTACGTGTTTTTTTCAATACTTTGGAGAGCAGCCAATTATTATTTTTTTGGCCGTGACCTGTTATTTATCATCCATCCCAATTTTGAAATGTATGGATAGTCCTTGACTTGCAACCACAACTGAACCCAGAATGACGGTCCTAAGTCAATACAGTCATTAAGCATGGTTGCAACCTGAATATTACAACCTTTTTTGCCAAGTTCATTAAGCAAAACTACAGCTTTTAAGCAAATACCACAGTCATTATGCAAACCCATTTCTTTCAATTGGTGGTTTGTTTGTTTGTTTGTTTCCTGAAAACCAGAAATAAAGGCTGGAAAGTAGCAAAAATCTGCCAAAAATCATGGTTGCATGACTGAAGGAGACTCCAAATAATCATGTAAGCTTGGTTAACTAAGCGTGCCAAATGTGATCATGGGTCTATGAAGGAAGGATAGCCATTGGAACTCTGGAACTGAGTTATTAGTAGCTCTGGAGAGGTCTGTCAGAACATTGAATGATCGCTAAGCAACAGGTCATTAAGTGAGAGTAACTACAATCATTAAGCAAGGACTACTTATAAAGCTTTCACTTAAGCTCAATCATCATCTTTTAACAACCCCATAATCCCTTGCGAGGTGGAGTCTGGACAACTGAATGGAGCTGAGTGTTTACTGGCCGGATGCCCTTCCTGTCGTCAGTGAAGAGTTTTTTTTTCAGCAGATATATTCTCATTGTGCCCAGAGAGAGAAATATCTGCCTCTTTCACTTAAGCTCAATAGAAACCCTAAACTATATATTACTATGCTGTTCTCTATATAAGAACTCTACCAGACCTTCATTTATCTGATCTTGAAGAAATCTCCAGGCAGGAAGTGGGATTTCTACTTCCTGTTATTTCTTTCAGACAAGGACTTAAAAATATCCTCCTGAGCTGCCCAGTTTCGTGCTACCATCTGTACAATACATCGGCCCATTAACTGAGTTTGGACATTTATGTGTTCATCACTTTTTTTTATACTATGGTTCATATATGTAACAGTTACACTACTTTCTATTTTATGGCATCTGGCCTTATGGCTATAATAAAGTGATTTGAACTGGTGAAAAAAGACCATCCGTTTCTGCTCTGAATAGCGCAGAATATAAGAATATGGAAGGCCACACCACCATAAATACAGCCTGAATTAGAACAAAGTACAAATTAACTGAATCAGGATTCCACCCACGACATGGAGGGAGGGAAGGAGGGAGGAAGAAAGGGGGAGAGAGACAGAGACAGAGAATAGAGACGGGGGGGGGGGGGAGAGAGGGAAAGAGAGCGAGAGAGCAGGGGGGAGAGAGAGAGACAGAGCAGAGAGATGGGGGAGAAAGAGGGAGAGGGAGAAAAGAGAGAGAGGGAGAGAGATTTCAGAGGAGGAAGATACCAGACCGAGAGTACCAAAGGACACAGCCTTTTCAAGAGTTTGGCCTTCCCAACAGATGAAGATGTGATTAGAAAAATATTAGAATGTGCAGAAATGGATAAGCTAACACTTACAATTAAGGAAAAGGAAGAAACTGAATATTTTTTGACTTGGGACTTATTTTATCAATGGTTGGCTGACAAAACCAGGAGCTAGAAACAGGGAAATATATGAAAGGATTAGTGATATAAGGAAGATACGAATAGTATAATTATTATGGTTATCAACATTAATATAATTGATATTAATGCAATGAATATTGTTGTAAATAGTGTGATTCTTATTTCCTAAAATGATTTGTATCCAGACAACACACTGTTCAGTTGAAATTGGAATTTTTATATGTTATAAAATAAAAACTTATTACAAAGGAAAAGAAAAGATTTTGGCCTTCCAAATATAATGGTTATATCAAATGGTTATGTCCAATAAAACAAGGCTTGGTAAAGGCAAAGATCTTAATGTTGCTATGCTCCTTCGAATCATCAGGGTGACTACTGTATTGCTGGCTTTCCAGAGCTGAAAGTCTGGAAGTCACGTGGCTGGCTTTTGCGCCTATGGCAGGATTAAAATTCATGTTCTCTCAGCTTCTAATGAAATATCTCAGACCACTACGCCAAACTTCCTGTTGCAATATATTAGTATAGCATAGCATAGCATAGCGTTATGTTATGTTATGTTATATATCATATCATATCATAATTAATTTATTAGGTCTATACCCCTGTTTCACTACAAAACTATGTGGTCAGGCTTAGTTTTTGGGGAGGAAAATAAAGGGGAAAAATTCTGCCTCTGCCTACCAGCATCCATCAGTATTCATCTGGCTAGCATACTGTCAGTGTGTGAGAGAGTTGAGGGCTGTTTGGAAAATGAAAAAGTATTTTTTGTGTGAGCAAGAAGGAGACAGCAAGTGTTCTGGACTAAAGCTGCTTGGTGCTGTGAAACTGAAACTCCTTTCCTCTGTTTGTGTTTTGCATTTGGAATAGATTTCTTCTCAGGTGGGGAAGGGGAGTAGAACTCCTTAACATCAGAGTGTGTTAATAATAATACCATAGGAAATACTAGTGCTCTGATGGTCATTTCAAAAAAATCCTTTCTTAATGAGCACCTAGAAGCCAAGAGGAACATACACGCCAAATTTCAAGTTTGTAGGCTTTACAGTTCTGGAGATTTTGTGATGATGCGTGAGTGGTATTTTGCTTTTATATATATGGATTTTAATTTAATTTTTTATTTTAGTGCTTCCCAATTCCAATCAATAATGGGCTGATCCCAGCAGGAAAAGCAACAACAAAAACCCTCCAAAAATATACAACCACAGAAGGAACAAGATGGCAAGAGTCACATCTATGAGATGGGCAGCCTATACCATTATTAATCAATCAATGTAGTCAGTCAAACATGTCAAAATGGGCTCCATCCTTACTTGAAGGCTTGGGATGGGAAGAGAAGCCAAGTCTTTAAAGACCACAAGAATGTCATCGGATAACGTCTTCAGCTTCTTCTTCTTTTTTTAAATGAATCAGAATTGGGGGATTTAAGTGGGTCTCCTGAGGCTAGAAACTCCCCCTTCAAAGATGGCGTAAAGAACATTTTCAATATTCCATCTGTTCTTTCCACTGAGCCTCAGAGCAGTAGTAAGCAGCTTGGGGGCTCGGATATGCGAGAGACCACAAGGCAAAAGTATTCTTTTGTGTGTTTGTGTGTTGGTTTGTTTGTTTTTCACACTTCCTAACTGCCCCTCAGAGAGAGGGTTCCTCTCAGAGGCTCCTTAGATTCCCCTCAGAGAGAGGCTTTGGTCAATGTTTAATTAATGGATCTAAGGCAAATAGTAAAATAGATTTTGTTTACTTTATATGCAGATTTGCATATAACTTTCACTAGCTAAAGTGAAATTCCATGAACAAAAGTGTAACCTAGGACTGAACATAGAACACAGAACCATACGGCTGGAAGGGACCTTGGAGGTCTTCTAGTCCAACCCCCTGCTTTAAGGCAAGAGACTTTATACTATCCCAGTCAAATGATTGTCTAGTTCAGTCTATTTTTGGAAGCCTCTGGTGATGGAGTACCCACAACATCTGGAGACGAGTTGTTCCATTAACCGTTCTCCTTATTTCTAGATTGGATCTTTCTTTAACTTCCACCCTTCATTTCTTGTCTTGCCCTCTGGTACTTTGGAGAACAAGTTAATCCCCTCTTCTTTGTGACAACCTTTAAGTACTGGAAGACACTTAACATGTCCCTCCCTAATCCTTCTCTTTGTTAGGCTAGGCATATCTGACTCCCACAATCATTCACCAATTCCCAAACTCTTCGTTGCATTGAAAATGATAATTTGTCAAGCATTTCAGGACTTGGTGGGTTGCTCCTAGGTTATCGAAGAACATGGAGCTTTTGGCCTTCTGGCAGAGGCCACCATTTTAGAAAATGCAGCCTTGAAAGGGTGCCTATCCCAAGGGAGTAAAATCAAGGGCTCTTCCAAAGAGACCAGCAGACCTTAAACTATTCTGATTTTAAGAAGCCTCAGGCCCAACTCAGCCTTAAATTCTGGAATGGGTCCAAGTTACTTGAGGAAACTTCTCATCCCATTGGGATTGTCTCATCCCACTCCTGCTGGGAGAAGTGGCATGCTGTAGGTCCCATCAGCCTGATTATTCCAGAAGGAGAGACTTCTCTGCTGTGGTTCCTGTCCTCTGGAACAACTCCCTCCCCCCATGTGAGGTTGGCCCCAACCCTCCTATCTTTTTATAAGGGCCTAAAGATGTGGCTGGGCCATTTGGCTTAGAGCCACCATGGGGGAGCAACACAGTGGAGGTGGTTGATCAAGAAACAACAGATACCTCTACCCCCACTCCATTCCTGCTTTCTCCCGCCTTAATGTTTGGTTTTAATTTATTTATGTTTTAATGTATATATGTGGATATATTTTTATGACTGTAAGCCGCCCAGAGTTATCCTACGTGGGCAACCAATAAATTTGAAAGAAAGAAAGAAAGAAAGAAAGAAAGAAAGAAAGAAAGAAAGAAAGAAAGAAAGAAAGAAGAAGGAAGGAAGGAAGGAAGGAAGGAAGGAAGGAAGGAAGGAAGGAAGGAAGGAAGGAAGGAAGGAAGGAAGGAAGGAAGAGAATGAAAGAAAAAAGAAAGATAAAGGAAGGAAGAAAAAGAGAAAGGAAGGAAGAGAAAGGAAGGAAGGAAGAAAAAGAGAAAGAAAAGAAAAAGGAAGAAATATAAAGGAAAGAAAGAAAAGAGAAAGGAAAAAAGAGGAAGGAAGGAAGATGAAGAAAGGAGGGAAGAGAAAGAAAGAAAGAAAAATAGAAAGATAAAGGAAGGAAGAAAAAGAGAAAGAAAAGAAAGAGGAAGAAATATAAAGGAAGGAAGGAAAGAAAAGAGAAAGGAAGAAAGAGAAAGGAAGGAAGGAAGGAAGGAAGGAAGGAAGGAAGGAAGGAAGGAAGGAAGGAAGGAAGGAAAGAAAGTTCAGTGGCTGAGCTCTGATCTTAGCTTATCAATCGACACCATAGAAAGAACACTTCCAGAATGGAAACATAGAAAGGGTTAACTCCCAGCTGATTTTTGTGTTTTCAGCTCAGTTCCCTCCCTACCCATCCAAGCATTACAAGTTGCCACCCAGAAAGAAAGACAGTTTAAAAAAATAATAAGAGTGGGATGTAGATTCTAGCCCAGCCCTGAAAAATAAAGGACGGCTTCTCTGGATCTTTTGGCTGGTAGCCTAGAGGCTTAATTGGCCGTGCCATGAAGTACCCACCAAGCTTAGGGTGCTGAACTAATGAGGCGCCCTCTGATAAATAATGCACTCCCCTCTCGGATCCTTTTCGCAGATGGAACTTAGCACTCGGCAAGCTGATGTCATCCCGTTGACCCTGCCCGTTGAGTTGTTTGCTTTGGCCCGATCGATAGATATTATCTATTTCCACTGTACAATCCCTCGGAGGCCCACGGGACTGCTGCACAGGGAAGGCTGTACATTCCTGCCATAGAGTTTGTCTCCATCTATGATCTCATATTCTCCCCCTCCCCTTCCTTGGAGGATGATGACCCACACTTCTATATTTATGCCTCCAAATCAAACTGACTTCCCCTCCTTCTGAGAATCTGCGCACCTTTCATTTCTCATCCCTCAACTATCCTGGTTGGCCGTCAACACATGAAAGGGGCGCCGAGCCGTGGCTTGTCTTCCAACCTAACCCAACCCAGAAAGACCAAAGCCCTGAAATCTAAGCTTGAGATGCAACGGAACAATAGCACCGCATCAAAATCCCATTGGGCTGCTTTTAAGAGCTGTGTATTTTTAGTGACACGCCAGGGCTGAAACAATTTCATGGCTCATAGATGCAGACAGAATCTGCTGGATGCACCAGCCCAAAGGTTGCCTTTTGCTGTCTCAGCACCCGATAAGCGGGCGACGCCAAGGGTAAATGTACATGTTTTCAAGGAGAAGCTGAGAATGTGCCGGGAGGATGTGCAGACATGCTCAGGGTGGGATGTGGGTTTTTGCAAGCTTCATTCAACAAGTATCTTCGCCGGAAGTAGCTAGTTTGGATCCAGACATGCAAAATGAAATTCAGTCTAGAGAAAGATAAGGTTTTCACTTGGGAAAGGAAAACCAGGTGTAAAAGTACAGATTAGATGAAACTTGGCACAACAGCAGTAACTGCAAAAGGATCTTGGAGTCCCACTTAACTATGAGCCAGCCGTGTGCAGCAGCTGCCAAAAAAGCCAGCGCGGTTCTAGGCTGCATTAACAGAGGGATAGAATCAAGATCACATGAAGTGTTAATACCACTTTATAATGCCTTGGTAAGGCCACACAAATGAATACTTGCAGGAATTCAGTATGAGTAGTTTAATGAAAAGCAAGACTAAGGGAGATATGATAGCAGTGTTCCAATATTTGAGGAGCTGCCACAAAGAAGAGGGAGTCAACCTATTTTCCAAAGCATCAGAAGGCCAGACAAGGAACAATGGATGGAAACCAGTCAAGGAGAGAAGCAACCTGGAAATAAGGAGTAATTTCCAGACAGTGAGAACAAGCAACCATGGAACAGCTTGCTTTTAGAAGTTGTGGGTGCTCCATCACTGGAGGCTTTTAAGAAGAGACTGGACAGCCATTTGTCTGAAATGGTATAGACTAGATGACCTCCAAAGTCCCTTCCAACTCTGTTATTCCGTGTTAGGTTAAGATATGCAGCCACGTTCAGGGTGGAATGTGGGTTTTGCAAGCTCCACTCAACAAGTATCTTCTCCGGGTGGCATTAACGAAGCTAGTTTAATCCAGGCACGCTTCTGGATCAAGGGTCAATTTTAAATTCTAAATCTTCCAGGCACACCCCAGGAGGTTGCAAATGGAGGACTCCATTATGAAAGGTCAAAGAAGACTCAAGACTTTTGTGTAGCACGTCCTCTAAAGGTTTACCTCTCTATTTTCTCTCTCCCTTTGGAGCAGGTAAGCCATGTTTGCATGTTCCCCAGAAGTGCAAGCTAGCTCCCCCACACTTGAGCTCAAGGATGTTGTATAAAGCATGCCTGATCTTTGTCTTTTAGCTCAGTGTGCCATGCAAATCCAGAAAACAGGGTCAGCTGAATAAGCCATGGTCCTATTAACCACAAGTCAAAGTTTGAAGCCAACATAGCTTGGCTTCTCCAAATAATTAATCGCTTCCTGCTGTTCCACCAAATTGACGTTCGTCTCAAATAGTACAGAGCTTCAAATATGGTGGATGGCCATTCCTGCAGCGAAAGAAATAATTCATTGGGCTTTTCATCAAACCAAGAACTGAAATTAGAGGGAAGAAATAGAAAAAGAAGCGTTTCCAAGCAAAAATCCATTATTCGCCTGACCACCCATCTGTTCCTGAAAAGGCTTTTGACCCTCTTCAAGTGAGCTGAGCTGTGACAATCAGATCAACTGTCTCTCCCTTGGCAGTGAATTTGGATGACAAAAACAGGCAAAATTTCTGTGGCTGCACAAAATGGGCTAAGCGAGTTTTGCCCCATTTTGTGAGCTTCCTTGCCACAGTTGTTCCAGTGAATCACTGCAGTTGCTAAGTGAACCTGGTTGTTAAGTGAATCTGGCTGCCCCATTGATTTATACTTGTCAGAAGCTCCAGCAGGGTACTGCAACCGTCATAAATATGAGTCCGTGGCCAAGCTTCTGAATTTTGATCACGTGACTATAGGGAATGCTGCAATGGTTGTAACTTGTAAGTGTGAAAAACAATCATAAGTCAATTTTTCCAATTGCTATTGTAACTTTGAATGGCCATTAAATAATTGGCTGTACACCAAGGACTACCTTTACTTTCAGCCTGGCCTGGCCTGGCTTTTCCAGAGTTAGAAAGGAGAAAGTTGATATCTCATCCCTTTTTCCAAATTTAAGTGCAACTAATTTCAAAACCATTAATTTTCACAGTCTCTCAGCGTCCCTGCGCTTAATGACTCCCTCAAGCCCCATTTTAAATTTCTCTCAGCCATTTATGAACAAATGTTGCATTTTGACTACATTCTTATCCAACTTTATTTTTCAAGGCCTTTTGCTTACCCAGCCTACATTGGTCTTGGGGGCTAAGTCATGGTGGGGGTGAGGAAAATTATGTTTGAACTCAGTTTTTCCCAATGTGGGGTGTTTGAGGTGTATGATGATTATAACTCCCACAATTCTCAGGTATGGTGCCAACAGACCTGAAGATGAAAATCCATCTTTACTGGCTAGAGTGTTGTCAAGTTTGGCAACTTTAAGATGTGTGGATGGCTGGGGAATTCTGAGGGCTGAGATCCACGTGTTTTAAAGTTCTCAGACATGACAAAGCCTGTCCTGGGAGCATCATCGGAAAGAGACAGGAAATTGTGTTAATATCCTATTGGTAGACTTCTTGAACATATCTGGTGGACTTGTGGGTGAGATGCAAAACCTAAATTGGTCCAGGAGGGATCAAGATCACTAGAATATCCCTAGTAAAGAAAAGAGAAAAGAGAACCCAAGAAAAGAAAGAAGAAAGGAAAAGAGAACCAAGGAAAAGAGAAGAGTAGTAGAACAGAAGAAAAGAGAAAAAAATACTCTAGTAGAACTGGAGAGGAGAAAAGAAAAGAGTCTAGTAGAAGAGAAGAGAAGAGAAGAGAAGAGAAGAGAAGAGAAGAGAAGAGAAGAGAAGAGAAGAGAAGAGAAGAGAAGAGAATACTCTAATAGAACAGAAAAGAAGAGAAAAGAGAAGAGAAGAACTCCTTCAGCACTTATTCTTAGTTTTTCGAAAACACCCATACTTTTCTTTGTTTGCCTATACAAGCCAGCATTATCTTACTTTGTCTCTATAAGCCAGCATTATGACATACATCCAGGGGCTTCCATGACCAGGAATACCTTTCTCCCACAATAAAATGCTATGATCAAAAGGCGGTTGGTTATACAGCGTTCCTACAACATCCTGACTCAGGTCATATAAAAAAAGCACATGGCTGAATCTGCAAGGCATGCTAGCAATTCTGCCACCCGAAACCATGATTTGCAAACCACGATGAGGAGTTTGAAGCCACAATTTGCTGGGCCCCCACCCGCTTTCTTCAGCCATAACCCAACAACAGGCATTCCTTCTGCATGAATCCCACCCTGAGACACGTCCCATCCATTCGGGCATCCATTTGGGCATCAATTCAACTCGTGCTACAGCTCTGGAACTCAATCTCTAAAGAAACAGCTTCTCTCTGTCTCCCTTCCCTGCCCCAAACTATTACCACGACACCACCTCCCCCCCCCCGCCGATTAAATATGCATGCGACCATTTACCTTTGCGTCACCTGTGCCATTTTCCAGAACATTCCTTCCTTTCTGAAGTGCTTTGCTTCTTTAAAAGGCTACCTGTCCCACGGTTGTGGGTGGCCCATTGCCATCAAGCACCGCAGCTTCCGAGAGGGTTGCAGGCAAGAGTGGCCATTGGCTTCGCTCCACCTGCGATTTTTCTCTCGCCTCTTGGAACGGCGTGGCAATAACAAAGCGAAGGAAGGGCTGGGAAGAGCTGTGATAAACGATGCCCTCGGCCCAACCCCTCTCCCCGGGAAGGAAAAGAGACGATTCCCATCCCAGACTTTTGTGGATGGGCTGATTTCTCTTTTTCAGATGTGAATGAAGACGTAATTTTGGAGTGTTGTATACATGAGGCGCATGACGCCGTTCAGCTCATCATCCCACACAATAGGCAGCTTGATTGGCCTGCAAGTTATCTGCCTAGGAAGCGCATTTGGAGGATGAGGGGAGAACAAAGCAAGATCTCTGTTCTCGGGGGGGGGGGGGGGGGAGAGTTTGGCCCTGGTGTGCATGCATGGATGAGAATTCGAAAGATTGCTTGGATCTGGGATTCCTGACAGCGAGAGCAATTAATCGGTGGAAGGGCTCACCTCCAGAAGTTGTGGGTGCTCCATCACTGGAGGTTTTTAAGAAGAGACTGGGCACTCACTTGTCTGAAATGGTATAAGGTCTCTTGTTTGAGCAGGGGGCTGGACTAGAAGACCTCCAAGGATCCCTTCCGGCTCTATTCTGATTGATTGATTGATTAGTCAATGGAATGGGTCACCTCCAGAAGTTGTGGGTGCTCCATCACTGGAGGTTTTCAAGAAGAGACTGGACAACCGATTGTCCAGAATGGGATAAGGTCTCCTGCCATGGGCACGAGGTTGATCTAGAAGACCTCTGAGGTCCTTTCTAACTCTGTTTTCTGTATTCTGCATTGTTTTGTATTTAGAAGCTTCACTGGTGCGTCCCAAGGGTGCTTTTTCAAGAGGCAACTGGGCTCTCTGGCTTTTTTTTTTAAGATGTTTTGCTTCTCATCTGAGAAACTTCCTCGGCTCTTGGATGAGAAGAAAAAACCTGAAAGTCCTGTTGCCTTTTGAAAAAGCACCTTTGGGTCAATTGTGACCTGGAGGACTGAGAATGTCCATAGTCAACACTCACAGGTTTTACTGAAGGTTCAAGAACAGACACAGATTCTTTTCTATGTCACTTTTTTTTCTAGATGGAAGACTCTAACTGACAAATAAATAGGCTAACCTCTCCATCATCCAGGTCATGGTTGTCCCCAAGGTGCTTTTTTTTCAAGAGGCAACTGGACTTTCTGGTTTTTCTTTGAAGACGTTTTGCTTCTCCTCCAAGAAGCTTCTTCAGCTCTGACTGGATGGTGGGGAAGGGAAGGATTGAAAATTCCTTGCAGACAGCTGGTCATTTGCATCCTTTTAGAGAGTCATTGAGGCCACTTGGAGGTTTGTCTGTGTCCTCAGGGTCACCTGAATTAGTGCTCCTGGTTCCTATAGTCTGCAATTTTTTTCTTTTGGAAATCCATTCCTCCTCCCACACCATTCAAAGGGTGTTCATCCCAAGTTGTATAGCTAAAAGTCTGTAGAGATTCTCAGTCCTCCAGGTCATGGTTCTCCCAAAGGTGCTTTTTCTCAAGAGGCAACTGGACTTTCTAGTTTTCCTTTGAAGACGTTTCACTTCTCATCCAAGAAGTTTCATCAACTCTGACTGGATGGTGGGTTGCATTCTCACACAATCTAAAAGGATGTAAATGACCAGCTGTCTGCAAGAAGTATAAATCCTTCCATTCCCCACCATCCAGTCAGAGCTGAAGAAGCTTCTTGGATGACCTCCAAGGATCCCTTGGAGCAAAACGTCTTCAAAGAAAAACCAGAAAGTCCAGTTGCCTCTTGAGAAAAAGCACCTTTGGGAATCTTAGTGTTGTGTTCCCTGGCTGGATTGATAGGAAGTGAGGTAACCCTATGAAGAGTCATGTCTAAATCAATTGTTGACACTAATCTAGCACAGGGGAAAATTCAGAAGTATTTGGTATTATGGATAATACAGTGAAACTGTATTGATTCCTAGGAATAAGACATGAAATTACAGTATAGTGTTAAGGCACAGTCTTTAATGTTTCCATTGTAAATTTGGACACCCTCTAACTCCATCCCCAAGCTTCTTGTAAGCCTCCTGTCAACTCATAAAATATTTCTATGGCCTTTTTAGAGTTGTCAAAGAAAGGGAGGGGGGAAAGGAGTTTGAAAGAGCAGTGCGGCAGCTTGGAAATCGAAAGTGTATACCATAAATAATTTTTCAAAGATAGTTTCTAGGTGACTGAAGTTTCTGTTGTGCAGATATCTAATTGGAGAACATGACTGATGACTCTTGGCTATGGATGTGTCTCATTGGAGAATATGAATTACGATACACCCAGAGGGTGGGGAAAACCAGGGTCAAGGGTGACAGTGAATGCTGTGTCTCAGAGTCGGCTACACCCAGGCAGTGCTGGCATGTTAACTCCCAATAAATCCTTTTGAAGTTTTGGAAGTTTGGCTTGAGATCATGATTTAAATGGGGGTAACTGCCAGAATCCTGACACTTGCATTGTGGAGAGAAGCTGTGCTTACTCCTGAGGGTGTCTACAAGAGTTTTGACAAACCCTTATGTTATTCTGTTATCTGTACTATCCTATGGAAAGTACACAGACCAAATGGTTCTCTTTGCTTATACTGTCTTGGAAAGTCACTCTGTTGTCATTTTGTGACAGCCTGGTGCTTTTAACTTCTCCATCAAATTGCCTCACTCATCTGCATCATTGTGCTATAGTTAGAATTATACACCTACTTAGAATTGTACTATGCTTGAGTTCGGCTGAAATGCCTTTAATAGAGCCTCTATTCTTAGATCATCTTTGTGAGCAAAGGTTTGACTTCCAGGCATGATCAGACCCACAACCCCAAGCCCCCTTTCTCCCAGCAAAGTTAATGGACATGACTACAATGCAAAGACACACACAGCATCCATCAGTCCATCATCCCCCTCCCCACCCCCCAGCCCTGTTTGCACGACCAAGCTTGGATTTCACTTCTTTGGCATCCTTTTTATAAGAACAACAGCCCTGCCCTTCCCGCTTCCAACTTTCCTTGCCTGGGTCTAAAATTGCTGCTGTTTTGGGGAAAAAAACCAACATATGGCCGAGCATTTTCACCACTCTTAAAAAAGAGACAGACTTGGTTAATGAAGGAGCCAGATTGTAACTGTATATCCCCCATCATCTGTTCCTCTTCGGGAAAATCCTAGGCAATGCATCATGGTTGTCTCTTGCCCTGGGCCATTTGAGATAGGGTGCCATTTACCTACGGTACTGAATAGCTGTCAGGTACATAAACCAGATGCTTTGCTTTCTAAGAAACATCGCTGAAACTCATGGGTATCTTTTGGGTATCTCCTACGGTGATGCTTTGTGATTTTAAACATTTGCAATGTCTCTTAATTCAGGATCACTTCTGTGGTGGTTAGAATGCAGTACTGCAGGCTGCTTCTGCTGACTGCCAGCTGCCTACAGTTTGAATTTCACCAGGCTCAAGGTTGACTCAGTCTTCCATCTTTCCAAGGTCGGTAAACTGAGGATCCAGATTGTTGGGGACAATAGGCTGATTCTCTAAACCGCTTAGAGAGGGCTGGAAAGCACTGGGAAGTGGTATATAAGTCTAAGTGCTACTGCTAGTGCTATTTTTGGACTTTGTGCTCGAGATGGTGGGGGAAAGATAAATTTTGATTTTAGGATTTGCAGATTATAGAAGTGTGTTTTATATAAATGACTAGTAGGTCAAAGTAAAAAATGAAGTTGTATTTCATTATTTGTATTTTACTATGCTGAAAAACATTGGATGTTAATGCTTCTTTTTTCTTGTTTTTTCCCTTACCCCACACTTGTGCTTCCCTCTCTTTTCCCTCTCCCCTTTCCCGACTATCTTTATTTTCATTTGAATTTTATATTATGATGATTTTGGAGAGAGAAAGAGAGAAAAAGAAGTGAAAACATTATTACTGGCATCACTGAACTTTGTGAAAATTCACACACCCTGCAGTTAAACAACCTGATATTTCACTCTTGACAGCTAATGACAAACTTACTTTAGAATAATTTATCTCTGGAATATTATTAGAAAACAAGAGGAAGATTTGGAGGGGGGGGTCTTGTAAGGCAATCAAAAAAAAGAAGGGATTCCTAGAATTACCCAAGGGGTATCCCATTTTTCTCCAGACATTTGAGATGACAGCTTCTACGATTCCTGGCCATACCCTGGTGCTTGTAATATACCAGGTTGCTGATTTCTAAAAGAGTCTGTAAACCACAGGAGAATGTTCAATGCTGTGAAAGCAATGGGATTTGGGAAATTGTTTGAGTTGGCCACGGTTGGGTTTATGTAACAGGCTAGGCAAACAACAACAACTCACATCACCTTTTAGAGCAGTGTTTTTCAAACTTGGCCACTTTAAGCTGTGTGGACTTCAACTCTCAAAATCTCCCAGCCAGCTCGCTGGGGAATTCTGGGAGTTAAAAAGCCTACACAGCTTAAAAATGGTCAGGTTTGAAAAACATTGCTGTACAGCAACATGGGAACATGGTTACAAACCTTTTGGGTACTAAATGGATCGTGAAGAAGCTTTACTTTATAATTCTTTGAATCTGCTTCCCTCTGGGGGTGGGGTGCTGTTATGGCTATACAATGATCAAACTTTGAAAAAACCAGTTTGGGGTATTAGTAGATTCCAAGAGTATAAAGTAGTGTATCTCAAACTCAGCTGCTTTAAAATGTGTGGACTTCAACTCCCAGAATTCTCCAGCCAGCGTTGCTGACTGGGGAATTCTGGGGATTGGAATCCATATATGGTAAAGCTACCATGGTTGAGGAACATTGTTGTGAAGACTCCTTAAACCGTTCCACACTGGATGTATTCCATTTCAGTCCATTCACATCCTCCATATTTACTGATTTGTCTATTAGTTTCGGAATGTGCTCAACTAATCTCTGGCCCTTTGACTGTTAATTTATTGTTGATGTGGGCAGTGTTGGTTTATGCTCTTTGTTTTATTTTCTGCTGCTGTCTTTTATGCCATACTTAAGTTTTATGGGTGATCTTTTACACATCGGTCCTCTTTTATTATAGACTCTCCTAAGAACTTTTATTGGGCCTAGGCTGGAAGCGTAATTAGTTTAATAAAATAAATTAGATTAAATAAATGCACATACTTAAATTGCCAAGCCTATGCATGAGATATTAATAACAACAGTTGTATTCAATTCAGTGGTAGCATCTGTACATATTTTGAAAAAGGAGAGACCTACAATTCTCAATCGCCTTGAATCACAAGGTGAATAGAGCTATAATTCAGCAAAAAAAAAATACAGGTAGCTTTTGACTTACAACCACAATTGAGCCCAAAATTTTGGTTGTTAACTGAAACAGTAATTCAGTGAATTTTGCCCTATTTTACAGCCTTTCTTGCCATCGTTGTTAAGCGAGTCACTGCTAAACTAGTAATATGGTTGTTAAGCAAATCTGGCTTCCTCATTGACCTTGTTTGTTGGAAGGTCACATAAGGGGATAACGTGGCTCCTGGTCACTGCAACCGTCATAAATATGAGTCAGTTGCCAAGTGTGTGAATTTTGAACAGGTGGCCACGGGGATACTGCGATGGTCGTAAATGTGAAACACAGTCCTACATCACTTTTTTTCCAGTGCCATTGTAACTTTGAAGGATCACTAAATGAACTGTTGTAACTCAAGGACTACCTGGATAAGGCCCATGGTTCCCCACTCCATCTTTCATCTGAGTAGAAGACAATTGGAGAGGTTACTTGTCTGAAAAGAGCAGGGAGGGGAAATCAGATATTTTTAAAACAGTACTTTAATTTTTAATTTTTTTTTCATGGAATTCCTTGCAGTTGGCTGGGGAATTCTAGGAGTTGAAGTCTTAAGGTTGCCAACATAAGCTATCCCTGAATTAGATTGCAATGAATTCACCCTGCAAATACAGTACAGTCAGGTACTCTCCGAGGTGCTGAAATAATCTGTTGTAAAATGGTATTTCTCCTTGAGTCAAGCTCCATTTCTGATGCCTTCGCCGACCCTCCCATGGGCTTTCCTTGACAGTAATCAGGAAACCATTCAATATTGCCAACTTTCAATAAAGTATACAATTTCTTAAAAAGCACCTGCAAAGCCAGGTTTCACCGAACACATTATAATGAATTCAAATCAATGACCAGCCATCTATTAAATATATTTCTATACTGTTTCTATAAAGTGCCATCTCAAAATAACCATCTGCAATTGATAGCATTAAAACGTTCAGTTAAAAATAGGGAGGAAGCGCATATGTACATACAGGTTTATGCACCGATGCCTTCTTAAAAGTAACTCCAGATGATGCCAGATGTACCTCAATAAGGAAACATTAAAATGCAGAAGCTTCTTTGCTTCATTTATGTATTCCATGAATAAAGGAAATAGGCCCAAACCAGCTCATATACTCTGAAATCTGAGCCTCTGATGTGAGACTTCCACGTTGTAGAGTAATTGGGATCATGCTAAAAATATACAAATGTAGCTGTTTGAGGGCCTAATCCTCTTTGATCTTTTTTAATTTCCATATGGCTCCTCATGATCTTTAGAAGACTCAGGGTTCTGCTTTGCCTCCAACTGGTTCTTTTTCAAGGGAAGCACCAGGATTCAAACCCAGGAGAGAAGGGGAGGGGAAAGGGAGGGGACAGGAGAGGAGGGAGAAGAAGGTGAATAGAGGGAAGAGAAGGGGAGGGGAGAGGGAGGAAGGGGAAAGGGAGGGGAGAGTTGGGAGAAGAAGGTGAATAGAGGGAAGGAAAGGAAAGGAAAGAAGATAAACTAGGAGAGAGAGAGAAAGGAAAGGAGAGAAAGAAGGGCACAGAAAGGAAAGGAAGAGGGAAGGGAATGGAGATTCACTCCCCATGCAGACATGTCCCCTCACAGATTACTAATTTCGGAGCTGAAAGTATTAGGAGAAACAAGCCAAAAATTTATTATATACGTGTTGATTCAATTTATATACCCACTTCCATGCCATGTGGCTCTGTGTGGCTAACAAACATAGCCAGTGATGGGATTCAGCCAACTTGCACCACTTTGGGAGAACCGGTTGTTAAGTTTCTGAGAAGTTCAGTGAACTGGTTGTTGGAAGAAATCATTAGGGCAGAGAACTGGTTGTTAAATTATTTGAATCCAGCCACTGAACATAGCAATTAAAACATATTGTCCTAGAGGTATAATAGCTGAATTGTAAGCCCTTTCAGGTAGTCCAGAGAAGAAGCACAGCCAGCACAATTATCTTTACTATGAGGTTACATTAACAGAATAGCAATAGTACTTAGACTTATATACCACTTCCCAGTGCTTTTACAGCCCTCTCTAAGCGGTTTACAGACAGCCTATTTCCCCCAACAATCTGAGCCCTCATTTTACTGGCTTCAGAGGGACAGAAGGCTGAGTCAACCTTGAGCCAGTCAGGATCAAATTCCTGGCAGTGGGCAGAGTCACCCTGCAGAGTCCCCAGCTTCATAAAATCCAGCAGGATTTAGAGGTGAAGATTCTCTGCTGGATTTCTCATCCTGGCAAACCCATTGTCCTTGCAAGCAATAGCAATAGCACTTAGACATATATACTGCCTCCGTGCTTCACAGCACTCTCTGAGCAGTTTACAACGCCAGCCTTTTGCCCCCAACAATCTGGGTCCTCATTTTACCAACCTCAGAAGGATGGAAGCCTGAGTCAATCTTGAGCCAGTCAGGATCGAACTCCCAGCAGTGGGCAGAGTCGGCCTGCAATTCTGCATTCTAACCATTGCGCCATCACGGCTCTTACACAAATCTTGCAATCCTGAAAGTATTTCTCCCCTCCTTTCCTTTTACTCTTTGGAAATCTAAGGAGTATTCCTTCTAAAATATTTTCCATGCTATTCACCCTTCTGTGGGTTGTGGCTCTCCCTCGTCTCTTCCAAACTCATTCACAAATACATTCCAACCTTGATGCAGGAAACAACTGATGGGAAGCAACTCATACTTTGCTTAATTATGGTTTACTGAATAAACCATAACACTCAAACTCACACAACCCAACAAGCTATAAAACATGGTTCGCAAGCAAGCTACCTATACACTTTGGTTATTGAATTACAAACACACATAAAAAACCCTACCATCTTGATTTCTTTGACACCCTCCCCTCACGGACCCTCATCCCACTCTCAAGTCTTTCAGAATCAATCTAATATGACAATAACACAACAGTGACAAAAGGAACCCTTTTGCGACCATTGATGTTGGCTCATTGCATCATGAACTGTCTACAAACAAATAACCGTGCTCAGAGTTGCCACCAAAGGAGCCAATCTCAGTTAGTAGTAGCATCCTTGGTTTTGCAAAGCTCTCTGAGAAGGCGCACCTCTATAGTTTTATGGAAGGACTGGAGATCCGATGCCTAGTGGAGCTCCCATGGAGATGTATGAAGGACCAATGACTCTAGATGACAGGGGCCTCAAAAACTTTGCTTCTGTGAAACTCTGAGCGTCTTCAGCTGGACAAATATGAAGTGTCATCACCTACAGAAAAATGTAGTCCTGAAATTCTTGGAGCTAGATCATGCTCCAAGCTCTCTAAAGCTCTTGAGAAGGTTCATCTTCGTTGTCTCATCACACTTTCTGTAGACACTACAGACAAAGAAGGTCCATTTTCATAGTTTTATGGAAGGGCTGGAGATCTAATGCCAAGTGGAGTTCCAATGGAGATGTGTGAAGGACCAACAACTCCCGATGGAAGGTTTGCTTCTGTGAAACTCTTGAGTGTCTTCACCTGGACAAATAGGTTGGATGGGGCTGGTCCTACAGAAAAATGTAGTTCTGAAATTCTTGGTGCTCAACCATGCAGTTAACATTTAAGCACACTCCAAAGCCAACTCCGGGCCAGCCATGAAACATTATAGGTCTCTTTCCATCATAGTAAACATTTTGTACTATACCTGTTTCTCTCTTTGCCTCTCTATGAGGTTTTAAGGTGGGTATTATGTGTTTTTTTCCCTCTACATCTTCGATTTTCTCAAGGCTGATCTGCCATTTCTTCTCTCCTCATCTCTCTTTTTTCTAAGGTCCTTTCTACATTCCTTTACAAGAGAGGCTAGACATTAATCAATGAAAACTTGTCTGAAATGCCAAGAGTTAGCCACTTTCCTAGAAATGACCACGCTGTTATCTTCAGGGGAGGCTAAACATGATTTAGCCGCCTTGTGAGGAAAGAAGAAAAAGAACAGATATTAATTCTGCAACTACAAGCACTGTTAGCTCTACTCCTGGTAATGGAGAAGAGAAGAGGAGGTTGTAGAGATGAATGGTGAGAAAAACACCAGTAAGTGTTTTGTCTAGGAATGTAAAGAGCAATAGAGCAAAAAATCAAGTAGGAGTGTAGCACGTGCCTTGAATTTTTATTTTTACAAACCATTCCATTCTTAATGGGTTTCTATCAATGGCTGTCCATATGTCATTTTTGTAAAAAATAATAACAATTTTTAATTCAAAAAATTAAAATACAACCCCCTAAAAAAGTTATAAGCAAACAAGACATTAAAATGTGCATTAAAAAAGGCACAAACCTATGCTATAGCCCTAATGTATATTAGATAATATATGTACATATGTCATCTTTTTATATTCCTGTATTTATTGATCTATACACACACACACACACACACACACACACATACACAAAACACACATATGGATGTGAATAGGGCAGTATCATACTGGAGATAATTGATTGATTACTAACAGCTACATACATTCTGCTTCTTTCCTCCTCATCTTTTAGCCTTAGTTATCATCTGTATTTTCATTGTGATTTCACTGTGATTTTATACATTGAAGGGTGTGTGTGTGTGTGTGTGTATTCCCCTAGCCACCTTGCAGTGAGATGGAGGACAAACAGATATAATAAATAATAACATAAATTTGTGTTTGGGGGTGTGGGTTTACACACAGAGAGACACACAAAACAAAATAGCAATGCAAAATAAAGATGAGGCCAAGGCTTGGCTAAAACAGCTCCAGAATGAAAGCAGCAACAGGAATAGCATAAATAACTCTTTGAAAGGCCTCCGAACTAAGATACCTGCAAATCTGCAAAATGTCAGGATTCCGGCAGTTATCCCAATTATTTCTATACACATTTTATAGTTGCCACAAAACCAATATTTCCTTTGGATCTGAAGGCACCAGTTCAATCTCCCTATGCATATAAGATGAGATTCCAGAATGAGGGTGCCATCACTGAGAATGAGAAGGTCCCTGTCAACTGTAGCATATTTTAGAAGACAACAGGGAGAATTTCTGAAGATGTTTTTAGAATCTGGGCACTCCAGAATGACGTTCCACAGGTCATTTGCCCCATAAACAGAATGAAATCTAGTGTCAGAGTTAAAGAGTTAATCGTCATCTTGATAGAAATAGATGATGGATGGATGGATGGATGGATGGATGGATGGATGGATGGATGGATGGATGGATGGATAGAGAGACAGACAGACAGCCATATATACACATATATACACACACACACACACATATATATATATATACAGACAGACAGAGATAGATAGACAACAAAACACATATGTACATATACGTATACACATATATGCACATACACACAAATATAGATAGATATAAATTTATAGATATAGATTTATAGATATAGAGATAGAGATATAGAGAGACAGACAGGCAGCCAGACACATGCATATAAAGGATGTTTTTGTCTAAAATGGAGATGGGTTATTATTATTTTTCCTGCAATATGCCCATAGTTATATTCTCCCAACACAATGAGCACATTTCCTGGGACTCAAGACCAAACTTTTGAGGGCCACCAGTAGATCAATGACTTTCATCAATTTCATTAAGAGATGGAGGATGGCTTTTGTTATCTCCAGCTTGCCACCAAGTGAAACCCCATTGGAGCTTCTGAACACAGGCACCAAAATATGAATCTGTAAGACAAAGAGTCCCTCTGAATTGAAGCACCTCAAAACTCTTTTAGCCACCATCAAGAGTAACCGTGGCTTCGTTCCGCAGTCCTGGATACAGGCTTATATAAGATTGGACATGGATTTGGAGGAGGTCCAAATTTAGAATGGAAATATCAAAGATTTTATCTTAAGGTTATACAGTACTGTAATTTCAGGTCTTATTCCTAGGAATCGATACAATTTCATTGTATTATCCATATTACCAAATACTTCTGAATTTTCCCCTGTGCTTGGTTAGTGCCAAGTTATCAGTTTATGCATGACTCTTGATAGGGTTACCCCACTTCCCATAAATCCAGTCGGGGAACACAACACTGAGAGGTTAGCCCATCTATCTGTCAGCTAGATTTCTTCCATTTAGAAGAAAAAAATCACTAAGTGAACAAGAAAAGTGTCCGTGTCTATTCTTGAACCTTCTTTAAGACCTATCAACACCAATAAATGCAGAATACAGAAAACAGAGTTGGAAGGGACTTCTAGATCAACCCCGTGCCCATGGCAGGAGATCCTATACCATTCTGGACAAATGGCTGTCCATTCTCTTCTTGAAAACCTCCAGTGAGGAGGAGTAGCCACAATTTCTGGAGGCAAATTTTTCCACTGGTTGATTGTTCTCACTGCCAGGAAATTTCTCCTTAATTCTAGGTTGGATCTCTCTTTGATAAGCTTCCACCCAATACTTCTTGTCCTGCCCTCAGGTGCTTTGGAGAATAGTCGATCCCTTCTTCTCTATGACAGCCCCTTCAAGTACTGGAAGACTCTCATCATGTCACAACTAGTCCTTCTCTTCATTAAGCTAGACATATCTAGTTCCCATAACCGTTCATTGTATGCTTTAGTCTATGTAAAGAAAAGCATTGCCATGCTGTTCTTTACGGTTTGCTGATGCAGTTGGGCAGAAAAATGCAGGAGGTGTGGAGCTCCAATCCAACAACCTTATTGATCTTTGTAAATGGGGAGGGTATTTCTTTGGGTCTCACATGTTTGCATGCTAAAGACAAACAAGAATGCAGTAGATTCTGGAAAGACTGAAATCTCTACATTTGGACTAGAGAACTAAGAATTTCTTTTATCCAGAATGAATCATGGAGAACCCACATTCAAAATAATCTTTCTTTTCCTCTTTCATTCACCCCAAAAGAGGAAAAAGTCAGTGGCTTTTCTAAAAAAATGATATCCAGCCAAGTATCTATTTATTAATATCTGCTGGGGTGTTTTCTCTCCCTCCCTCCCTCTTTCCCTCTCTCTCCCCCTCTCTCTTTCCTCTTCTCCTTCTCTCCCTCTTTCCTCTGTGCACCAAATTAATCCTGATCTCAATCCTTGGTCATCTAAAACCCCTTAAGAAATGTGGTTTGTAGTAATGTTGCAACAATCCTAATATGGTTACTGAAGGGAGATACCTTCAAGAATCTAACAGGTGAAGTTTTTCTAAGGCGCTTCTCCGGATGTTATGAAAAGCATCACTGGCCACCTTTTGGTGATCCAGGTTGGCATTAAAAGAAGGAAACAAAAAGCACAGAATGAGGTGTCCATTAAAAAATGGGTTACCCTCTTAGATGAAGACCAGGGGCCCTGAACTCTATCCAAGCAGGCCAATTTTGTGGACAGAAGCTATTCTCAGGTTCAGTGGTGGCTCTTCAAGATTAAATCTAGAGACCTACAACCCAAACTAGAGACAGAGAGGGGGAGTCCATCTAGCAGAAAAGGGTCAACATTAAAGGAGATGATTCTACCGATGGTGGTTGAGGGCTAAATCCCAAACAGCTTGGCCAAGATTCATTTCTTGGCTCTCTACCTTCTTTCCAAAGCCACATGGGTGTGCAATACACGCTTGCTCCTCCATGGCTTCTCCACCAATCCAGGTTATCTGAGAGAAGCTCTATCCATCAAAGGTGCCTCCAATTCCTCCCTCTCAGCATCCCTTCCTCAAAATAACTGGGTAACACCCTCACTGCCCCACCCTGCCCCATCCTTCCACAAGAGCCCGGTTTCAAGAGCTGGCCGCTCAAAAATTTCCATCCAATGCAGCAGAGCCCAAGACACAGACAGAGAAATCTTTGGAGGGGATCTGGGCTGCAATGGCAAGAGACCCTCCCCTCCTTCTCCTCCCCTCCATCCCCTGCTCAGGACAACAAGAAGGCTGGTCCTTATATAACGCCAACCTGACATCTCAATCTGGAAGATCTTCTTAAAAAGGGAATGAAAGCCACCGCCGGGAGGGGGGTGTCCTTCCAACGAGGCAGGTGTGAGAAGACCCTGGTGGTGTGCATCCTGCAGATCTCAAGGTCTGATCTGGAGGTCTGGAGGGAGGTTTAGTGATGGGGAGAAAGGAGCTTTGTAGCCAAACCCGCTTCAACCCCCCAAAATTAGCATGCTTACCTTCAAAGACCGTTGTCTTAGCTCATCCCTTCCTCACCCACTGCAAACAGCAGCCAGAGCAGGGGAGGGAGGGAATAATATATCACAATCCTTCCGCTGGAGAGAAGAAGAAAGGAGCCGAGAAAGGACTGACTGCACGGAGAGGTGAAGCAGGAAGGCCCCTCAATTTTCTTCCTCTTTTCTAACCCAGCCAGGTAAACCCGAGCCGGATGTTTGCTTGTTGTGCTGATGGCTGGCTGTTTCTTCTTTTGCTTCTCTCCTCCCCGGAGAAGAATGCTTCCCTTATTCTTCCAGCGTGCGATGATAATCCACCGGTCTGTTGTTTGCTGAGCCACGAAGGATCTGGAAAAAGGGCCCCCCAAGCCAGGCATCCCCACTGCCACCCCCTCCCCCCGATCAGCACCAGGGGTCTTGCCAGGAAGGCGAAGGAAAGGATGGACCCCCAGCTGCTCCTTCCCTCCCCATTGCAACCAAAATAACAGCAGTAGGAAGAGCGATTGGGATTCCAAGCAAGCCCACAAAAATAAGAAGAATGATGGAGACGAGGAGTTATCCAGACGGAACCAAGATGCCACTTCTCCTGCGTTCTCCCTCCCTCCTTCTCTGCCTTCACGTACTCTCTCTCTCTCCCTCTCTCTCTCCCTCTCCCTCTCCCTCCCTCTCTCTCTCTCTCTCGTCCACACGCACATCCACACTTCCTAGCTAGCCTGACACTCAAGTGTCCTCAAGCAAAGCCAGTTAAAGGCACATGAGCCTGATTATTCATCACGCCGCTGCTCTCTCTCTCTCTCTCTCTCTCTCTCTCTCCACCGGTGAGGGTCTTTTGCCATCGCTCTCTCTCTCTCCCTCTCTCCCCCCTCACCTCCTGGCTGGGGTCCAAGAAGAGATTACAAGCCTCCCATGGAAAGGAAACAGAAGGTCTCCTCCATCCATCCCCAACAGAAGGACCCTCTTCTCCCCCCCACCTTTCTTTCTTTCTTTCTTTTTTTTTTTTTAAGAAAAGGGAAATCAAACATGGGCAGGCAAAGGGCAGGCAGCAAAGAGCAGGGGAGAGGAGTGGGTCAAGTTGGAAGGCAGGAATGGGGGTGTGGGAGGGGGGGGGAAGGAAGAGATTGATATTGATGGACGAGCAGCATGGAAGGTTGATAACAGGGTCACAAAGAAACCTTTTTATAACCCAAACCGTCAGGTTAAGACGGGATTGGAGCCAATTTGCGTTCAGAATCTTGCTGAGCCTTATTAACAGAATAATGGCATTGGAAGGGACCTTGGAGGTCTTCTAGTCCAACCCCCTTGCTCAGACAGGAAAGGAGACACTATACTATTGCAGACAAACAGCTGTCAAATCTCTTCTTAAAAGCCTCCAGGGTTGGAGCATTTAAGACTTCTGGTGGCAAAATCGTTCCACTGATTAATTGTTCTGTCAGGAAATTTATCTTTATTTTGGCTGCTTCTCTCCTGGATTAGTTTTCATCCGTTGCTTCTTGTCCGGCCTTCTGGTGCTTTGGAGAATAGGTTGACCCCACTCTTCATCGTTCATTGGAACGCTGCTATCATGTCAACACGTAGTCTTTTCTTTTCATTAAACTAGGCATAGCCAATCCCTATAACCGTCCTTAATGCAACCTTCAGCCCATTGACCATTTTTGTAGCTTTTCTTCGCGCTCTTTAGATTCTACAAGCCAACAGCTGCTTAACCAGCCTAAAGATGTTCCAGGACAAGATGTTGACTTCCAAGATGCTAGCCCAAGTTTCTTACGGGAACCTGTGGGAGAATTTAGGCATAATGGGCTGAATATCGGCCCAGTGTTTTTGCTGTAGTTCCCCCCCACCCAAGCAGGAATGGCGTATTCTATTCAGAAGATAAATACAGGTAGTCCTTGACTTATGACCACAATTGTTGCTAAGTGAGAGAGCTATGAAGTGAGTTTGTAACCCAAACCATCAGGTTAAGACTGGATTGGAGCCAATTTGCATTCAGTATCTTGCTAAGATTCTACATTGATTACTGATTTTAATCATGTGAAATAATGGGGATAATATTATATATATATTCTTATATTTGTGAACTATTAAGGAATAGCTTGCTTTCAGAAGCTGTGGGTGCTCCATCACTGGAGGTTTCTAAGAAGAGATTGGATGGCCATTTGTCTGAAATGGGATGGGATCTGCTGCTTGAGTAGAAGGTTGGACTAGAACAGGAGTTTCCAAACTTGGCAACTTGTAAGACTTGTGGACTTCAACTCCCAGAATCCATGCATGGTTGGGGAATTTCCATAAGTCTTAAAATTGCCAAGTTTGGAGACCCCTGAAGTAGAAGATCAACCTGATGTGGCTTCTGCCTCCTTCAGGTCTATCAAAAGTGTGCGCGACATACAGTTTAGTATCCGTGATTACTTCACCTTTAAGACGTGTGGACTTCAACTCTCAGAATTCCTCAACCAGCCATGTTGAGTTGAGGATTAGAAGACTTCCAAGGTCCTTTCCATCTCTGTTTTTCTTATATTCGGAGATGTACAATAGCCTTGGGAAAGGAGAAGGAACAATGGGAACATTAAGGGGGGAATTCAGAAAAGATGACTCAGTCCCAAGAAAGAGGAAAATATGATGGAGGTAAAAAAGACCCATCTCAAAATAACCTTGTCTTGATTTTGTTTGGTATAAAATGGATGGGACAGAAACTGTGATGGGCTTCCAAGATTGATCTCAGCCTTTCAAAGGAGGTCAAGAAAGCACCTTTAGAGTTGAATAACCGAATCCGGAAAGTGGTTCAGAGCTACTGCTACCAAACAAGATCAAGATAGGTTTTTCTTGAGTTTCTTTCTTATTCTTTCCTCTTACTCGGGACGGAGTCATCTTTTCTAAACCTCTTCCTCCCTTCATAGTTTGAGTATCTCTTTCCCCAGGCCGACTTTACATTCTTTCACAGTTTATTTAATAAGAATAAACGAAAGAGAACGAAATTGATGGAAAGGGAAAGAAGAGGGAAAATACAACAACCTTGCTTCTTGTCTTGCCTTCAGATGCTTTTGGAGAATAAGTTGATTCCTTCTTCTTTATGGCAACCCCTGAGATATTGGAACGATGCTATCATGTCTCCCCCCTAGTCCTTCTTTTCATTAAGCTAGACATACCCAACTCTTGCAACCGTTCTTTATTTTTCTTTTAGCCTCCAATCTCCTGATCATCTTTGTTGCTCTTCTCTGCACCCTTTCTAGAATCTCAACACATTTTAAATAAAAACCCTTCTGTTGGAGTAGCACGTCTTGCCTGCCTCAAGGGAGCAGCTGTGGGGGCCCTATTGTCTATCCCACCCGCTCTAAAAATAAATAAACCCTGAGGAAGTTCGGAGGAGGAGGAATCCTTAATGCATGGACAGAGCTGCTAATAAGCAGCGAGATACATGGTTTTATGGTTATTGGGCCCTGTTTCCCTTCCGAAATGGATGTTGCATGATTTAACAGGCACTAAGAAGGATGCTGTCTTGATTCCCGGGGAGGTGAGGTGGGGTGGGAGGAGAAAAATAGAAGTGATGAGCGGAGAGGGTGGGGTGATATGGGAGCGGCGAGAGCAGGGCGAGCAGAGGAGAGAAACAGTTTCTATTTTCAACTCAGCCCCCTGGCTTTCTCTCCCCTCCCAGCCATTTTGCATGCCTGCCCAATTAAGAAACCTGACCTGCTTTTTTAAAAGAAAAAAGAAAAAAAAATCAAGGGGAAGGGTAGTCAGCTTGACAGACCGATCCGGGGTTTGGCCAGCCAGGCATGGGCTCTCCAGGGAGAAGCTAGTCCCAACAACACCTGGAAGGAAGACGGCCGGCGGATGCTTGGGTGGTGCGCAGCATATGGCAGAGACAGCCATCCCTTGGCAAACGATGCGGCTCATCCCTTGTTTTGCGCCTCGAATTTGATGAGCCAGGTGCCCTCCTGATGGGACAGACTCAGCTCTGGGAAGCCAGTGCCATAGCAACCGTGGTGGAAGAGGGGGGCCGGGGGGGAGGGGGGCAACGTGAGTGAATTTCTAAAAATTGAGCTCTCTTCTGCAAGGGAGCCTCTCTTTTCCCATCTGGCTCAAGCTTGGCTCGCTCACCCTTTAGGGGAGAAGGGCCATCTTGCTTTCTCTCTCCCCTTGCCCTGATCTGAAATCGATTTAGCCCCCCCCCCCACCGCCCCCCCCCCACCGCCCCCAAAGTGACGGCCAGGTGGCTCCTGCAATTTCGCACCATCCTGTGGACTTGGAGCGGAGGAAGAGGAGAAGGATGGGTTTTCGACAAGAAGCCCACCAAGCCAGAGGTGGCCCACTACCTAAAACTCAGGCTTGACATGTTAAGATGGAGAATAATAAAGAGTTGGAAGGGACCTTGGAGGTCTTTTAATCCAACCCCCTGCTCGGGCAGGAGACCTTATATGCCCATGATGGTGAACCTATGGCACACGTGCCACAGGTGGCATGCAGAGGCATTAGTGCTGGCATGCGAGCTGCGGGAAAACTTACCTCACTGCGTATGCCCGTGCCTCACAGCTGATTTTCAGCCGGTTTGAGCCCTTTTCTGACCTCACAAAAGCTTGAGGAAGGCTTCTGCAGGCTTTGCAGGCCGAAAACTAGCCCCGTTTCGTCACTTCCTGTTTTCCCGAAACTACCGGAAGTGACAAAATGGGGCTAGTTTTCGGCCTGCAAACCCTGAAGAAGCCTGCAGAAGCCTTCCTCAAGGCCAAAAAAGCTCTCAAAAATCAGCTGTGAGGTGCAGTGCAGGTAAGGGAGTGGCAGGAGTGGGTGATGATTGCTCATGCATGCGTAGGGGAGCATGGGGGGGATGCGCACTGCCTTCTGGGTGCTGGCACACAAGGGCGAGCGTACAAGCGCACGCAAAGCACAGGAGCCCCAAAAAGTTAGCCACCACTGTTATATACCATTCCAGACAAATGCCCGTCTGGTCTCTTCTTGAAAACTTCCAGTGATGGAGCCCCCACAATTACGGGAAGCAAGTTATTCCGTTGATTAATTGTTCTCATTGCAAGGAGATTTCTCCTTAATTCTAGATTGGATTATTAAGCTTTCCACTCACTGCTTGTCATTCTGCCCTTTGGAGAACAAGTCAATCCCTTCTTCTTTGTGGTAGCATTCAAGTATCAGAAGACAGTTATCATGTCCTTGTCTTTAATAGGCCAGACATACCCAGTTCCCTCAATCATTTATTGTCCAGTTCAGCCTCTAGATCCCTTATCATCTTTGTTCCTTTTCTCTACACTCTTTCTGGATGATTTTGTATTAATATTTTCTATTACCATAAACAGTCCAAGTTCCAACCTCTTTTGGATTCCGTTGACTTTTATCTACTGCCAATTTAATGTTGACTGTTCGTTGACTAGATTGTTGCATACAGGCATGAGTGTCGGGTCTCCAAACTTGACAACTTTAAGATGCTGACTGGGGAATTCTGGGAGTTGAAGTCCACAGGTCTTAGGGCTGCCAAGTTTGGGGGGGCCCTGGTCATGAGCAACAAATCTTTTGAACTGCAACTTAATGTATGCACCTCATTCCTTGCATTTGATGTGTCCAGAACTAAGTTGCTATTTCCCCCTCTTATAACAGCCTAGGTTATCAAGCTTCACCAAGGTTATCTCTACATTTTTCTGTACATCTCCTTGACTTGCTGGATATTTTAGTTAGAGGGACTGTTTTCTACACAAAGATCTTCTCTGGGACAGAGGGGGTCTTCTTACCTTAGAGAACGGAATGCATTTAATGAAGTAGGGAAGAGCATGACGATGTGAGTAGGTGACTAGCCCACCCTCTACTGAATAAAAGGCAGGTTCCATTTGAGTAAAACTTGCCCAGGATTCAGATTGCTGGCCAGGTGTGATGGGAGTTATAGTCTGAAAGGTGGGGAGGGCTGCTTGCAAATAAACAAAGACTCTGTGTGGTCCAGAGACAGACAAAAAAACAGAGCGAAATGTCCTCCCAATTGGCGAACGCCTCCCCCACCCCTGCTGGCATTTATCGCATGCAAGACGCATCCCTGCTCAGAAGCTGAAACATGAAATGTTAATGAGCTGCAAACATACTTTTCCCTCTTTCCCTGCACTTGTTTCTTTGAGAAGAGCCAGCCCTGCTTGTAAAATGATTAACTGTCAAGAAATGTAGCTTGAAGAGCCAGCCGGAATGGCTTGCTTGTCCCAGTGACCTCGGTAAATTATGGACAGGGCAAAGAGAATGGAAATTAGATTAAAGATATGAATGATGTCGTTTCTCTCTGGCCTTAAGAGTTTGGTAATTGCAGAATCAGCCCAAATCTTTTTGCTTATGGGCCATGGGAAAGCCAAGGGATTCAGCAGCTCGTTGGCTGTAAATTGCCCCATGGTTACTGCTGTGTGGGTCAGTTTATTGCCTTTTATTGATAAAATTAAGAAGTTCAAGAGGTCCAAGGCCAAAGTTGAGGAGGAGGAGGAGGAGGAGGAGGAAGGAAGGAGGAGGAAAAAAGAAGAAGAGGAAGAGAAAGAAGAAGATTCTGATGAACACAGAGAAGTCCCGGAGAAAACAGTTTTTTTCCATTTGAATGAGAACTTCTCTAATTATGCATTTTACAACCAATACGCTGTCTGAATCACGGCTATCATTCAACATTGGCCATTCCCTGAATCTTGCCACGTTGGTTACCAACAATGAAAGTATCCCATTGATAAGTGGAAATCTGCTATGAAATGTGCCTTGTGCTCATTCATGACAGACACACTGAAAACTGCATTATATTAAGGAAATTAATTGCAAAATTCCCTTTGTTGACTAGTCTTCCAAGAATAATGCCTGTTATAAGTTGCTATAAATGTGACTGCAGATTTTTTCAAAAAGAAAAAAATGCACAGGTTTGACAAGGAAAATGTGACGTTTGCCAATATATCCCTATTTGATGTAATACATCTGGAGCTCCTGACCTCCTGTAACACTAGACTTATCAATGGGAGGTTTTATGATGGTGACTGGCATTGGATCTTGGTTTTGTAAACTGCATGCATTTATTCTATTTTCTATTCCTTGTTTTTTGGCTTTGGGATAGAGATGGGATAGGGGACAAAATGACAACAGCCCTAATCCTGCAAATAACATCAAAGGAATTGGAAGCAATAGAAGAATGCTAAATCAGAGCCAAAGGAGGTACTCTTTTCATCTATTTGACTACAGCACCCATCTTTCAGTCCTCCTCCTCCTTCTCCTCTCCACAAAGCCACATCCTACTAGCAATGAAGGTCACATTGGAGGTACCTTCGGACAACTCATAAGGTGGAACACGAGACATTGAAGCACATAACTGTGTGGGGTCCTTGGTATTCTGAGCTTGGGTTTTTTTTCCTGCAGATGTTTCATTACCCAGCTAGGTTACATCATCAGTGCTAGAAGGGAGCGGGATTTGCTTCCTTTTTTTATATGCTGTCTGTCAGGGCAAGCCACTTGCATATAAAAATAAAGCAAAACCTACCCCCCTTTTAGCACTGATATTAGCTAGTTGGGTCATGAAATGTCTGCAAGAAAGAAAAAAAAACAAGCTCAGAGAGCACCAAGGACCCCACATCTCCTCCTCCTCCTCTCCACAAAGCCACATCCTACTAGCACTGATGGTGTTACCTAGTTGGGTAATGAAATCTCTGCAAGAAAACCACCAAGCTCAGAGAGCGCTAGGTTCAACCTTGAACTACATATATCCTCTTCTATTGGTAAGCACAATACTATCAGGGATATTATAATGGCAGCAGAGAGGATTATAAAATGTTTGGCAATAGAAGGCTTAAAACATACACACACAGAGAAAGGGAGGGACAGAGGGAGGGAGGGAGAGGGAGAGAGAGAGAGAGAGAGAGAGAAGTTGGTTGAAAAGGCAAAATGAGAAAAGCACACAGCCATGCAACTATGATTCAAACTTTTACCTTTTGGGGATGCCCGTAGGACATCACACTGCAGATACCAAAGGGGCAGAGTTTGCGTGGCCCTGGCAAACTGCTGCTTTCATAGTTTGCTCCCCTAAAGAACCTCTGAGCCAAAGGACCACATGTAAGCATGCCTTCCCTCTTGCCTTTTTATTGCCTCTGTCTCTGTAGTACTTTTGCTGTTCTCTCCTGTCATATCTGCCTCTTTGAAGAGACACATCTGTGCATTTATGAAGTGCTACATCCATATAGATTCCTCTAGATATCTATGAGGTCATTTCTGCAGTTTTGAAAATGATGCATCTATGTAGACTCCTCTATACCTCTCTGGAAGAACATCTATGCATCTTTAAAGTGATGCATCTCTGCAGATTTACCTCTACATTTATGAGGACATCTGTGCATTTAGGAAATGATGCATCCAAATAGATTCCTCTAGATATCTTATGAGGTCATCTCTGCAGATCTGATGTACCTATGTAGACTCCTCTATACACCTGTAAGAACATCTGTGCATTTATGAAGTGATGCATCCATATAGATTTCTCTAGATATTTATTTATTTTATTTATTTTGTCAAACGATTATTAGATAACAGGTATAAGTATAAAGTTGGTTATAAATACATGAAATGGATATGAATAAGAAAAAAAGAAACGATAGGACAGGGACGGTAGGCACGTTTTGGTGCGCTTATGCACACCCCCTACAGACCTCTTAGGAAAGTGGGGAGGTCAATAATAGACAGTCTAATGTTGAAGATTTTGGGGTTTGGGGAAGAAACCACAGAGTCAGGTAGAGTATTCCAGACATTGACTACTCTGTTGCTGAAGTCGTATTTCCTGCAATCAAGTTTGGGGTGGTTTATCTTTAGTTTATATCTATTTTATGCTCTTGTATTGTTTTGGTTAAAGCTGAAGTATTCATTGATAAGTAGGACATTGCAATATATAATTTTATGAACTATACTTAGATCAAACCGAAGCCGGCGTAGTTCTAGGTTGTCTAGGTCTAAAATTTCAAGTTTGGTGATATAAGGTATTCTGCTACGAGTAGAGGAGTGGAGGACTCTTCTCGTAAAATATTTCTGGACTTTCTCAATTGTATTAATATCAGATATGTAATGTGGGTTCCAGACTGATGAGCTGTATTCAAGTATTGGTCTAGCAAATGTTTTATATGCTCTAGTTAGTAGAGTGATATTACCGGAGAAAAAGCTACGCAGAATTAAGTTAACAACTCTTAATGCCTTTTTGGCTATATAGTAACAGTGGGCTCTAGCACTTAGATCATTTGAGATGAGTACTCCAAGGTCCTTGATAAAGTTTGTGTCATCAATAAGGTCTTGACTATTCAGCTTGTATTTTATTTTTTGATTTTTTTTGCCAATATGCAAGACAGAGCATTTACTTGTTGAGATCTGAAGTTGCCATTTGTTTGACCATTCTGACACATAGTCGAGGTCTTTTTGAAGGGTAGCAGCATTGTCAGTGGTGTTGAATAGCTTTACATCATCAGCGAAAAGAATGCAGTTGCTCTTAATATAATCACAGAGGTTATTAATATAGAGTATGAAAAGAGTTGGTCCTAGAACACTGCCTTGGGGGACACCACTGTTGACAGGTACAGGATTTGATAGGACGCTCCCAATTTTATGAGGTCATCTCAGCAGTTTTGAAGTGATGCATCTAAGTAGGTTCCGCTATCCATCTATGAGGTCATCTATGCATTTATGAAGTGACACATATCTATGTAGTTCCTCTCTCAGAACATCTATGCATCTTTAAGTAGATTTACTCTACATCTCTAGATCATCTATAAGTGTACAGATTTACTATGAGTCTGATGAAGTGAGTTGAAGCTCACAATAGATAGAATAGAATAGAATTCTTTATTGGCCAAGTGTGACTGGACACACAAGGAATTTGTCTTAGTGCAAATGTTCTCAGTGTTCATAGAAGAAAAGATACATTTGTCAAGAGTCAAGAATCATAAGGTACAACACTTAATAATAGTCAAAGGGTACAATAAGCAATCAAATCATGCTAGGAAACAGTCAATATAAACCGTAAGGATACAAGTGACAAAGTTACAGTCATACCGTCATAAGTGGAAGGGGATGGGTGATAAGGAGTGATAAGAAGATTAATAGTAATAGTAGTGCAGGCTTTGTAAATAGTTGAACATGTTGAGGGAATTATTTGTTAAGCAGAGTGATGGCTTTTGGGAAAAATTGTCCTTGTGTCTAGTTGTTCTGGTGTGCAGTGCTCTGTAGCATCGTTTTGAGGGAAGGAGTTAGTTTATGTCCGGGATGTGAGGGATCTGTAAATATTTTCACACCCTCTTTTTGACTCGTGCAGTATACAGGTCCTCGATTGAAGGCAGGTTGGTAGTAATTGTTTTTTGCCTTTCAGTAAAACCTCTGGGTATTCCTAAACGTAGTGCACAAATCAAATTTGATTAGAAGTGAGTGGCTAATCTCTGGAGTTCTGGTGTATAGCTAAGTGTTAATTCAGTTTTCAAAATCACATAGGGTTCAAAATATTTCCTCATCAGCTTTGGATCAAAAAGGAAAGGATGCAAGTTGCAAATGAAGGATCACTTCCTGTTCTAAACAGCACCCAGAGCAACGTAACCGTGTTCAGTTCCCAATGCAACATCAAGCCTCTTTATCCATGTGCAAAGAAGAAGAAAAAAACTAGAGAAAGGCACCAAGTTGCAGAAAATTCTTTTCTGATCCTTAAGAACACTCACTCTCCCAATGCTATAGAAGTCAGCCAAAGGGTGAAAATTGACCTGACCATCTAGCCCTCAGTTTACTGGCCTAATCGATTATATCCCAAAGCAACTTGAAAGCAAGTAAGATGGTTTTTAAAAAAATTCTGAACAGAAGGATGGAGTATATATATACAGCTGTTTCTTTATTTTCCATTCTGTGTACATTTTTTTTTTTCATGCAGTGGATTGAAACATTTGAAAAACAGGCACGAGAGAGATGGAATATATTGGCATAGATTAGCCAACAAATCTGACAGCATACAAGAACAGCATCGGTTTAAAACTGACTGCCTCTGGGATAACATGAGAGCTGAGTTTATAAGCTAAATCAACTTATTTATGAGGAAGCTATACAGTATTTGAAACTGAAGTGCGATACCCTTTTTTGGAAGGAGTAAAAAAAATCAGCCTCATGCAACATACAAAACAAATATGAAAACATCCAATTAAACTCTCCCAATGGGCTTGAAGGCATTCTTGTTTTGTGTCATTTAAAAAAAAAACATTGCAATCATGTGTTCCTCAGTTTAACATTTCCATCTACTGTATCTTGTAAAGGCTGAAGACATTTTAAGCCTCTTCGATAAATTATCAGGTTGTCAGATTTGCATCAATCAAGGGACATTTGATGATACCAAACTTTTTTCAATTCAAACCTACTGGTATTAACTACTGCATTTAATTTTAACTTCAGAAAGTTTAATGGCTGTAGTTTTATGGAGTTTGTGTATTACTTACTTAGGAAATGTCTGGGTATAAATATATACATAATAAATGAATATGAATAAATGGGAGCCGTAGGACAGGGACGGTAGGCATGCTGGTGCACTTATGCACGCCCCCTTACAGACCTCTTAGGAATGGAGTGAGGGCCACGGCAGACAGTTTAAGGTTAAAGTTTTGGGGGTTTGAAGATGTAACAACAAAGTCAAGGAGTGAGTTCCAGGCATTGACCACTCTGTGGCTGAAGTTGTATTTTCTGCACTCACAGTTTGGAACGGTTTAGTTTGAGTTTGTATCTATTGTTTGCCTGTGTATTATTGCAGTTGAAGCTGAAGTAGTCATTGACATTGAAGCTGGAGGGACATGATGGTACACAAAAGATAGGAGAAACAAATGCAAACCTCATGTTTTGCCATTAAACATGGTCCTTCGATTATGGTGCATAAACTTTAGGGCCGAGATGGACTTGTAGGAAAAGGACCTTGGTTTACAGAGAAACTTTGATAGCATTCCAGCCATCCGTGATGCACATTATAAAAAGGAAACAGGGCTTCAACTGTGTGATTGCAGCTATTTTTACTCCCACCCACCCTGGAAGATGCTGCAATCCTAGTAGCTGGTTTTAGGAGAAAAATGCCAATGACATGGACCCCCCAAGGCCTTCTGCAGGTTGGTGCTTTGGAAAGTTGTACTGAGATGTGACAATCCTGAGTCCATTGGACAGGGTGCTCCCAGGAAAAATAATCTCTCCTATTTTAGTTGATTCCCAGTTATGCTAGCCATCTATATGTGGAGGGACCTTCCAAAACTGGTTGTGGAGGAGCAACCAAACCCACCAACTCTCATTTGCATGGCAGTCTGAAAGGCAAATCCCCAGATCCAGTTTGATCCTCAGTTTGCATTTTCCTAATTTCGGATGTTAGCCCCAGCCACGATGCCTCTCTGATCTCGGTATGATCCTCAGAAAACATTTAGGTTTCGAAGAGGAGAAGGTAATGGAGGAGAGGAGGAAGAGGAGAGAATGGAGGAGGAGGAGAGAATGGAGGAGGAGGAGGAGGAGGAGGAGGAGGAGGAGGAAGAGGAGAGAATGGAGAAGGAGGAGGAGGACAGAATGGAGGAGGAGAAGAAGGAGAGAATGGAGGGGGAGGAGGGGGAGAAAATACAGGAGAGAATGGAGAAGGAAAGAGGGAGGGAGGGAAGGAAGGAAGGAGGGGGGGAGGGAGGGAAGGAAGGCTGATGCCTGCCTCGTCAAACCTTTCTCTGCGATTCCCTCCCAGAAACAAACACATTCACAAA
This sequence comes from Bungarus multicinctus, assembly GCA_023653725.1. Classification (NCBI taxonomy): domain Eukaryota; kingdom Metazoa; phylum Chordata; class Lepidosauria; order Squamata; family Elapidae; genus Bungarus; species Bungarus multicinctus. The sequence goes on along the minus strand of CM042842.1, from coordinate 11,812,383 downwards.
CAGGAGTGTGAAATCTCCAGCCGCAGGCTCCATCGCTATTTACCCAGCTCAAGATAGACTGCACTGCAGATGACTCAGGCACCCAGCTGTCACCATGGCAACTGGTGTCGCCTAGCAATGCCTGCCTCCTAGTCTCCTAGCAATACAAGGGATGAATGTGTGTGTGTGTGTGTTTGTGTGTGTGTGTGTGTGTGTATATCTCACAGCTAGAGGAGAGTTGCAAGCTATTTTTAGCCTAGAGTTCAGAAGACAGCTTCCTTCACTGGAGAAGAGGCTACTGTGGTGAATTGAGTTTATTTATGTGGTTCATTCATTATATTTATAACCTAGGACTGTGGGGAGGTGGTATATACATAGTTCTTCCTCTGATTCCCTTCCTCAACACCACTTTTGCGATGTATCCCCAATTTCCTATGGCTCTCTCTATTCTTGGTCTAATATTTTCATCATACATCCCCTTGGCTTTCCAGAGCAGCTTCTCTTCCTGCCAACACAACATATATAGGTTTATTTAGACCTATATTATCTTTTGTGTAGAGTGGTGCAGTGGCCTAAAAGTGGAGCTCTCGCCTCAGGAGGCTATAAGTTCAATCCTCGGTAGAGGCAGATATTTCTCTCTCTGGGCACACTGAGAATATATCTGCTGAACAAAACTCCACACTGGCGACAGGAAGGGCATCTGTCCATTCAAACACTCTTTCACCATTCCATTGCCCAGACTCCATCCCGCAAGGGATTATGGGGTTGTTAACAGATAATAAAGATGATGATGAAGATATTATTATTATTATTATCTTTTGTGTGTTTTCTCCACTACAACTGTGAGAGGTAGGTTGCGTTGAAAAGATGTCCCTTGCCCAAAGTCAACCAGAGGGCTGCCATCGCTGAGGGTGGATCCGCCTACAGGTTGTCCTTGATTTACAACTGATTTGCTTAATGACCATTCAATGACAATAGTATGGGGAAAAATGTGACTTCCTCAGGCTTACAACCATCCCAGCATCCCCAATGTCACGTGATCAACATTTGGCTGCTTCTATTCATGATGGTAGCAGCATCCCAGAGTCATGTAGTTGCCATTTGCGGCTTTCTCCACCCAGCTTCCAAAATGGAAAGTCACTGGAGGAAGCCAGATTTATTTAACGACCATCACTGCAGTGATTCGCCTAATGACTGTGGCAAAGTAGATCATAAAATCAGACACAACTCACATAACAAACACATGGCTTGGAAAAGGGAAATGGGATGCTAATTGGGGTCAAAAAACAAGGACTTATAATGCCTTCTATACTTGGTATACTGCATCCAATTTTGGTCCCCACAATATAAAAAGGATAGTTGAGACTCTGGAAAGAGTGCAGAGAAGAACAGCAAAGATGATTTAGGGAATAAAAGGGAATGTATTTTTGATTATTACATGTTTTAACGGTAGCAAGAATTGTATTTATACAACATTGGAAAAGGGAGGAAACACCTATGGAAGGAGATATAATTAAAAAAATATTGGACTGCAGAAATGGACAGATTAACACTGAAGATAAAAGAAAAAGAAGACACGGAATATTTTTAAACTTGGGACTTGTTTTATCAATGGTTGGATAAAAGAGGTAGAAATTAGGATATCTATATGTATAAAAAGCAAAATAAAATAAAATAAATAAAAAGCATCATCAGAAAATCTCCACAACCATAAAGCCTACAAACTTGAAATTTGGCACGAATGTTCCTCTTAGCTTCTAGGTGCTCACTAAGAAAGGATTTTTTGAAATGACCATCACAGCATTAGTATTTCCTATATTATTATTATTATCATTATTATTATTATTGTTGTTGTTGTTGTTGTTGTTGTTGTTGTTATTATTAAAACACTCTGATGCTAAGGAGTTCTACTCCCCTCCCCACCTGAAAAGAAATCTATTCCAAATGCAAAACACAAACAGAGGAAAGGAGTTTCAGTTTCACAGCACCAAGCAGCTTTAGTCCAGAACACTTGCTGTCTCCTGCTTGCTCACACAGCAAATATTCTTTCAGTTTCCAAACAGCCCTCAACTCTCTCACACACTGACAGGACGCTAGTCAAATGAATACTGATGGATACTGGTAGGCCGAGGCAGAATTTTTCCCCCTTATTTTCCTTCCCCAAAACTAAGCCCGATCACATAGTTTTGTAGTGAAGCACGGGTATGGAATTAGTGTTCCAATATCTAAGGGACTGCCCCAAAGAAGAGTGGGGGGGGGGGGGGGCAAGCTATTCTCCAAAGCACCAGAAGGCAAGACAAGAAGCAATGGAAGGAAACTAACCAAAGAGAGAAGCCACCTGGAACTAAGGAGAAACTTCCTGACAGTGTGGACAATCAACCAGTGGAATGGCTTGCCTTCGGAAGTTATGGGTGCTCCATCACTGGGGGCTTTTAAGAAGAGACCGGACAGCCATTTGTCTGAAATGGCATAGGATCTCCTGCTTGAACTGGGGTTGGACTAGATGACCTCTCAGGTGTCTTCTAACTCTGTTATTTTGTTCTGTTCTGATTACCTGGCTAGCTAAGGAACTCTGGGAGTGGAAGTCCTTACATCTGACAGTTGCCAAGGTTGAAAAACATTGCTCTGTAGAGAATTGCAAAGCTAACTTTGGAGCAGGGATATAAAAGCCATTAGCAAATCATAAATTAACCCAGGAAGGGAAGAAGGTGTGAGGAAAAAAACAACAACCCCTGAAGCTTGTTCTTTCTTGACTCTCTTCGGCATCGGAGGGAGGGTAAGTGAAACCCAGCCAACCTCTCAACATCGAGGTCACCCCTTCAAGGTAGGTTAGGGAGGCAGGTTCCATAAGAAATATAGCACTCTATTTTATCAACATAAACTCTTTAAGAAAAGGACCATAAAGTCTAACATAATATTAAACGTTTCCCCTCTGAGAAAAGAAAGACTGCGAATTAAATTCAGGGCTTTGGATTTTTTTCCCCACCTCAAGTTAAGTGTGCTGTTTAAGCAAGTGTAAATCTCACTTCTCCTTGATTTTTATTTTTTCTCAAGTTTGCAGGATGAAAATGACTTCATGGCAGAATGGGTCAAAGAAAAAAAAAACCAGAGATTTTCTCGAAGGTTTTTTATATGCCGAAGTGAAAACCTGAACAGAAGATACTAAAAACTTCTTAAGCATTTTCTGTCCAGCCGTGGAACTAATGGCAGCAGCTTATCCTTAATTTACGATGGTTGAAATCATGCTTGACAAGCACCCGTGTTTATATTTCCATGTTGTTTCTGTTGGATGAGACATCCAGGGGGGTTCGATTCTCCAAAGAATCCATTTCAAGTATAGGAGAAACTATCCTTTGGAGCCAGAAATGAGTCAGAGGAAAGTATTTGTAGCAACTATTTTACAGGCAGTCCTTACAACCATAACGGAGCCCTAAATTTCTTGTTACTGAGACACTGGTTAAGCGGGTTTTGCCCCATTTTACGACCTTCTTTGCCACGGTTGTTAAGCGAATCACTGCAGCTGATAAGGTAGTAACCCGGCTGTTAAGTCAATCTGGCTTCCCCAGGGACTTTGCTTGTTAGTGTTCTGATCCAAACCTTGTTCCAACGAAACAAACACAAAACAGAGGTAACAGCAAAACCTTTTAATGATTCTTTATGGATTCCGTTCCTTCACCGTTAAAAGGTTGTTAATTAATTGTCTCTGGTAAGAAAGAGCCTTGCCAAGGTTGTGCAAGGCTGCCAAGAACACTAGATAAAGTTACTAAGAAATATTTCAAAACCAAGAGTCCCCAAACACCAACCAAGATATTCCAAACATTCACAAGTCTTGAGTACAAAAACGACTTTGCTTCCTGCAAAGAATTCCGGTTTCTCAGCTGGCTTTTATCTCTTAAGGGAGGGGCCATTACCTTGCAGCCTTACTCCCGAGTCGCCTGTGCTGCTGCAGCTGCTCTTTCCTTCGAGCAGCCCTGCGTGCATGCACACTGGGCACAGGCTCCTCAGGGACCTCTTCATCACTGCTGCCAGCCCCCACAATCTCCAAAGGCAGCACTCCACTCCCTGATGGTCCTGGCCCCATCCCTGCTCACACGCAGGCCCCTCATCTGAATCCTCTCTCTCCAAGACCTCAGCCATCCACACCTGCTGCCGGCGAACCACAACAGTTGCACAAGATCACAGGACAGTCATAAGTATGGGACATAGCCACGGTCATAAGTATGAACCGGTTGCCAAGTGTCTGAATTTTGATCACGTGACGATGGGGATGGTTCAAAGGTGGTAACTGTGAAAAAACGGTTGTAAGTCACTTTTGGCAATGCCTTTGTAACTTTAACAGCTGCTAAATGAACTGTTGTAAGTCAAGGATTACCTGTACTTTTGAGAAAATGTCAGGGTCTCCAACGTCTTTCAAAGATCTCTCGTTGCTGCAAAGTGGAAACTCAGTAACATCAGAATTCAGAGTTTGACCCTCTGCCTGCTGCTTCATTCTTAGCACTTCTCCTGCAAAGCTGCAGTTACCCATCGTGCTGCTTCTCCGATACTTTTGGAAGAAAAAAATATCCATGTGGACTGATTGGCCAATTTGTATTGTTTTTTAATTAAAAAGATTAGATAGATTAATCTATCTAAGGGACCTTGTAGGTCATCTAGTCCAACCCCCTCTACCCAAGCAGGAGACCCCACACCATTTCTGACATATGGCAGTCCAGTCTCTTCTTGAAAGCTTCCAGGAATGAAGCTCCCACAACTTCTGAAGGCAACTTCTGTTCCATGGGTTGATGGTTCTCACGGTCAGAAAATTCCTCCTTATTTCCAGGTTGAATCTCTCCTTGTTCAGTTTCCATCCATTATTCTTTGTCTGGCCTTCAGGTGCTTTAGAAAATATCTTGACCCCTTCCTCCTCTCTGTGGCAGCCCCTCAAATATTGGGAGACTGCTATCCTGTCTCCTCTGGTCCCTCTGTTTACTAGACTAGCCATGCCCAGTTCTTGTAACTGTTCTTCGTATGTTTTAGTCTCCAGTCCCCTAATCATCCTGGTTGCTCTTCTCTGCACTCTTTCTAGAGTCACAACATTTTTTTTACATCTCTTCTTTGTGGCAAGCCCTGAGGTATTGGAATACTGCTATCATGTCCCCCCTATCCTTCTTTTCCTTAAACTAAAGATGTCTTTTTCTTTCTTTCTTTCTTTCTTTCTTTCTTTCTTTCTTTCTTTCTTTCTTTCTTTCTTTCTTTCTTTCTTTCTTTCTTTCTTTCTTTCTTTCTTTCTTTCCCTTCCTTCCTTTCTCTCATCTTTCTTTCTTTTGCTTTAGAGAATAGCTTGACCCCTTTCTCCTCTCTGTGGTAGCCCCTCAAATATTGGAACGCTTGCTATCCTGTCTCCCCTGGTCCTTCTCTTCACTGGACTAGCCAGGCCCAGTTCCTGCAACCGTTCTTCATATGTTTTAGCCTCTAGTCCCCTAATCATCCTGGTTGCTCTTCTCTGCACTTTTTCTAGAGTCTCAACATCTTTTTTATAATGTGGTGACCAAAACCAGATGCAGTACTCTAGGTGTGGCCTTACTAAGGCTTTATAGGGTGGTATTAGTACCTCCCTTGATCTTGACGGTATCCCTGTTAATGCAGCTTAGGATTGCATTAGCTTTTTTGGCCTGCCGCTGCCAATGGCTGGCTCCTATTTAACTGGTTGTCCACTAAGACTCCAAGATCCCTCTCACAGTTACTGGTACTATGGCTGATTTTACCCAGTCTATATGTGTACTTTTGGTTTTTCTTGCCTAAGCGTAAGATACTTGAAAAAAATTAGAATCGGGTAGAGCAAAGAGCGTAATAACTATGGAGATTTTCAATTATCCAGGTCATGGTTGACCCAAAGGTGCTTGACCAAAGGTCCAGAAAGTCCAGTTGCCTTTTGAAAACTTCTTTGGGACAGCAAAGACTTTAGTGGGTACAGAAAGAGACATCCATAGATAACAGGTGGGTACTGAGGATATTAAGATAAAGTTGGCTTGAAGTGGAGTTCTACTTCTGGTCATTTCCTGGAGATACAATTTTCTTGACTGTGGGGTGGAAATGATTTACCATTCATGTGTCTTCTTCAGGAAGCCTTTTTGACTGCATAGCTTGTTTGACAGGCATAGAGTTTCCCGGTGATGTTCGATCCAGGTGTTAATGGAGCCCAGCTCTACTTCTTGTGATAAAAAAGAATTCCTGGTGGTATCAGAAATTATTCATTGGAAATTTCAAGGTCTGACAGTGGGAGGTTTTTTAACGTGGCAGTGACTACCACAAACCCTTGGGTAAGTTCCAAAAGGAAGGGCATACAAGCAGAAGCACTATAAGAATTGTGGGGAAGTGGTGCGATGGCCTAGAGGGGAAGCTCTCGCCTCACAATCAGGAGGCTGTGAGTTTGATCCTAGGTAGCAGCAGATATTTCTCTCTCTGGGCACAATGAGAATATATCTGCTGAACAAAACTCCGCATTGGTGACAGGAAGGGCATCCGGCCAGTAATCACTCAGCTCCATTCAGTTGTCCAGACTCCACCCTGCAAGGTCATTAAAAGAAGATGACTATAAGAATTGAAATATAAGAACGCACACCAAGCATGGTAGGTCTTCCTTTGTTATCTTGGTTGGTTCCATCTGACTATCTGAAGTTAGGATGGAATGTAGGTCTGCCCCTGGGAAGGAGCAGTTGAGGAGAGAGTTTTACAAAATATTAATTCAACAGAAGAGAGAATATTTGTAGCTCACAGTTGAATTGTGGAATCCTTGATGCTCTCTGAGCTTGGGTGTTTTCTCACAGATGTTTCATTACCCAACTAGATAACATCTTCAGTGCTAGGCTTAGCTAATACTGAAAGTACCAAGCTGGATAATGAAACATCTGCAAGAAAACAACTAAGTTCAGAGAGCATCAAAGCCTGTTCACTCCTAGGAAACTTAAGTAAAGGTAAAGGTTCCCCTCGCACATACATGCTAGTTGTTTCTGGCTCTAGCGGGCGGTGCTCCTCTCCATTTCAAAGCCGAAGAGCCAGCGCTGTCCGAAGATGTCTCCGTGGTTATGTGGCCGGCGGGACTAAACGCCGAAGGCACACGGAACACTGTTCTGGTCCCTATTTTTCTACTTGCATTTTTTTACATGCTTTCAAACTGCTAGGTTAGCAGAAGCTGGGACAAGGAATGGGAGCTCCCTCCATTACACGGCGCTAGGGATTCGAACCATTGAACTGCCGATCTTTCTGATCGACAGGCTCAGTGGCTAAGACGCATCCCTGCAGGAAACAAGAAAGAAACTCAAAACAACACTGCCTGGATTCTCTTTGGTACAAGACGTATGAAAGAGGAAGTCCGACGTTCAAAATTTGGTTGCTCTATCCTGGAAGAATGAAGACCATTTCTGAAATCATTGCTGCTCTTATGTCTCGACCTCACCCAACATGAAAGGCCCACCCAATATAAGACGGTTCCACCTCCCTTTGATGGTCTCCAACTGTTCTTCAAGATCCTTCTTTGAACAACGAGATGATTCTAAAGTTTCTTTTTAATGGTTGGGATGGAACAATTATTAGATGGCATGTCTCTCTGACGGAGACAGTTATTCTAAGCAACAGCAATTTATGAGGGTGTAAGAGACATGATCTCCTCATTGAAAGAATGCGGTTCCATTCAGAATCCGTGGTGAGTCAAAGCTAGGGTGACGCACAGTATATTATGAATAGGCAAGCGTTAGTCATTAGTTAGAAGATGGAGCAAGAGGGGAAAAAATTAGCCCAGTCCTTCTGCTTCTTGCTGCAAAAAAATGAGGAGGAACTACTCTGGATTCATCAGACTGTGGTCCTCCAAAATTTAGGAATCTGGCTTGGATCGTTTTCATGCCTCATGCCAACTCATAATTCTGCTTTAGCACATTACATAATTCTTCAGAACTGCTATTACACCCAAGGCTGGGCTGCTGGGGGTTTGCAGGGGTTTGAGAGAGCCCCTAGCTAAGATTCTATGCAGTTCAGAGAACCCCCAAATCCCACTCCTGGCTGGCCCTGCCCACCTGCCCCTCTCCTCCCAGGAGTCCCCACGTGGCCCATTTTGGGTGCAGGGTGTGTGCGGAAGCACAGGGAGGGCGAAAAATGGGCCTCCCGGAAGTTCGGGAAGGCCAAAAATGGATCCTTTTTCCAGCTTCCAGAAAGCCTCTGGAGCCCGGGGAAGGCTGTTTTCACCCTCCCGGAGGCCCAAGGGAAGCCTCCGGAGCCCGGGGAGGCTGTTTTCACCCTCCCGGAGGCCCAAGGGAAGCCTCCGGAGCCCGGGGGAGGCTGTTTTCACCCTCCCGGAGGCCCAAGGGAAGCCTCCGGAGCCCGGGGGAGGCTGTTTTCACCCTCCCGGAGGCCCAAGGGAAGCCTCCGGAGCCCGGGGGAGGCTGTTTTCACCCTCCCGGAGGCTCAAGGAAAGCCTCCAGAGCCTGGGGAGGGCAAACCTCCTCCCCCCCCCCCCCGCTGTGGTGCAGGAAGCTGACTAGGCCATGCCCATGCCCATCCAGCAACTGGGCAGAGAACCCGTTGCAAAAATTTTTGAAGCACACCCCGATTACACCCCTTCCGCCCTGCTTCGCTTTGATGGCAGCCTGCCATAAAACATGGGGGGAAAGGAGGATACAGGGAGGGAGATGACCGGAGCCAGAAGTGCCAATCAGAGTCAACTGGTTGAATGATCCAAGGACACAGGCATGGAAATGGAATAGAAATGCCCTCCAAAGAGGCGCCAAACCTAGAACTGTCACCGAAACAATTAATTGGAATTTTATTGGACACTAGCAGGATGACCAAGGGGGAGAAGAGAAAAATATTGGCTTTGCGTGGAAATCTTCAGATCTGGCTTTTCCTACGCTGTCATGACCTGGCTTTAGTAAAAGTATACTTACTGTTGGAAGAAATATCCATCTGGTTCAGTTCCAAAGAGGGACAAAGACACTGGAAACATGGAGGCCGGTTGGAAAGATGGTTTAATGATGAACAGGACCACCAAGCACGTGGTTCTGGTGCAGCTGACCACATGGAGTTGAGAGAGAAAGAGTATTTATATCCTCTCTTAGGCCTTGCCCTTGAGCTTCCTGTTCCTCTGCAAAAACATGTATTATATTGGTTGTTGTCAGACTCCTAGGGGGGCTATGCAGGGGTCATAGCTAACTTTGTAGGCTGTCTGTGTCCCAGGCTTAGTTGAAGCTTGCTGATGCAATGAAGGAGTTTGTTGGTTAATTCCTATTGTGGCTGAATGGCTTTGGGTCTAAAGGATAATCCCATCATCCTGGAGCTAAAGGTCTTTTGTAGATAAGCTGGCCCAGTCCTTCTCAATGGGCATCAAATATCTGCAGGGAGCTGAAGCTCTGAGTTTCTGTCTTTAGAAACATGTTTTCTCCTTTAGGGAAAATATAATATTGTGCCTTTTTAATATTTCCTAAAATATTTCATTCTTCTAAGACGGGTGGGTGCTAACTTTCTACAATACCTTTTGTTACAAATGGAGTCAAGGGTCTTCCTTTCTGAAATGTCCAAGCTGAGACAGGACTGACATAACCATTGTTAATTGGTTTTCCATAGTAAAGCTGTACAACTCCATAAGATGTGCTCCAACACCAAGCTATGTTGGTGCTGAGTGATTCAAGCTGGGTTGGCAGGCTAGAATTGGCCTGCAACTACTGAGATCCAGGTGGCAACCATCCAGAGACTCAAGTTTAATCATGGCTAGCCTAAATAAAAACTGAGAATCTGGAAGCCATAAATCCAGGATTGGTATATGGGTTTAAAGTATCTATCCAGGTAGTTTTTTTTTTACTTATGACCATCATTGAGTCCAACATTTTTGTTGCTAAATGAGACAGCTGTTAAATTAATTTTGCCCCATTTTGTTAAGAGTTTACAGCATAAATTCAAATCCAGAAAACACAGAGATGACTGACTCAGCAGGATTCATTAAACTTCTTTTTATATAAAATAAGTAAATGTACAATACCAGTAGTTTCTACCAACATAGCATAAGCAAAAATGCAAGCAGCAGCAGCTCAGAGCAGATACCAGTTTCAGCAAGTAAGCAAGTTAGTTTCTCTTTCGCTTTAGGGCTGAGCACAGAACAGAGATAAATACCAGGCTGACAGATTCTCTCTTTTTCAGTTTAACCCCTTAGTTAACAAGGTCAGCTCTCATTTGCTGACCTTGTTAACTAAGCTCTATTTCAGTTCATGAATATACTCTGACACATTTTTATGGCTTTCTTGCAAGAGTTGCTAAGTGAATCACTGGAGTTTAGTTAGTAACACAGTTATTAAGTAAATCTGGGTGACTTTGGTCATTTCCCCTCCCTCCCAGCCCCTAAGAAGAAGATTTTGCAAAGGCTTTTCAAAATATTGTCAAAACCCCTGCAGAAACTTAGCAGTATTCTAATATTTGAAAGCAGTATTCCAGTATCTGAGGGGCTGCCACAAAGGAGAGGGCGTCAACTTATTCTCCAAAGCACCAGAAGGCAAGAAACAAAGGCTGGAAATGAATCAAGAAGAGAAGCCACCTAGAATTAAGGAGAAACTTCCTAACAGTGAGGCCAATTAACCAGTGGAACAGCTGGCTTCCAGAAATCATGGGTGCTCCATCACTGGATGTTTTAAGAAGAGACTAGACAGCCACTTGTCTGGAATGGTACAGGGTCTCCTGCTTGAGCAGAGGGCTGGTTTATTTATTTATTTATTTATTTATTTGAATTTATATACCGCCCCCTCTCCCAAAGGGACTCGGGGCGGTGAACAGCCAGAATAAAATGCACATATAAAACACATATACAATATTTTAAAATTAAAAGAATTAAATACATTGACTCTTACAAAGATTAAAAATAAGGGGATTAAGAGAGATTAAAATCAGATTAAAAATTTAAAAACCCCTAGGCCAGACTGGCTTGCTGAAATAAATAAGTTTTCAACGCACGGCGGAAGGTCAGGAGATCAGGGATGGCCCTCATCTCCGGGGGTAATTCGTTCCAGAGAGAGGGTGCCCCCAATGAGAAGGCCCGCATCCTCGGGGTCGCCAGCCGTCCAGCCGGCGGCACCCGAGGAGGCCGACTCTATGGGAGCGTATCGGTCGGCGGGAGGTCGATAATGGCAGGAGGCGGTTTCGCAGATATCCTGGTCCCGAGCCATGGAGTGCTTTAAAGATGATAACTAAGACCTTGAAGCGCACCCAGAGCGCCACTGGGAGCCAATGCAGTTCGCGCAGAAATGGCGTAACATGGGAGCCCCGAGGAGCCCCCAACACCACCCGCGCGGCTGCATTCTGCACCAGCTGGAGCCTCCGGATGCTCTTCAAAGGCAGCCCCATGTAGAGAGCGTTGGCATAGTCTAGGCGGGAGGTCACCAGGGCGGAGGTGACCATGCGAAGCGCATCCCGATCCAGAAAGGGCCGCAACTGGTAGATCCTACGGACCTGTCCAAAAGCCCCCCTGGCGACGGCTGCCACATGGTCTTCCAATGACAGCCGCACATCCAGGAGGACACCCAGATTGCGGGCCTTCTCTGTGAGTGCAAGAGTTCCCTCTCCCCCCAACCAGCGATGGAACCAGCTGGCTGTACCGGGGTGCCGGGAAGCACAGCCACTCAGTCTTAGATGGGTTGAGCTGAAGCCTGTTCCGCCCCATCCAACACCGCATGGCCACCAGGCACCGGGTCATCACTTCGACAGCTTCATCGGGGTGGCCCGGGGTAGAGATGTACAGCTGAGTATCATCAGCGTACTGATGGAACTCTACCCCAAAGCCACGGATAATCTCACCCAGCGGCTTCATATAAATGTTGAACAGAAGGGGCGAGAGCACCGACCCCTGAGGCACCCCGCAAACCAGGGGCCTCGGGGCCGACCTCTGCCCCCCTGCCAACACGAATTGTGAACGGTCAGAGAGGAAGGAGGAGAACCACCGCATAACAGTGCCTCCCACTCCCAGCCCCCCCCAGCCGCCGCAATAAGATACTGTGGTCGACTGTATCAAAAGCCGCCGAGAGATCTAATAGGACCAGGACAGAGGAATAACCTCTGTCACGGGCCCTCCAGAGATCATCCACCAATGCGACCAATGCCGTCTCCGTGCTGTGCCCGGGCCTGAAGCCCGATTGGCGTGGATCCAAATAGACAGCTTCATCCAGGTGCTGGGGAAGCTGTCGTGCCACCACACTCTCAACAACCTTCGCCACAAAACGAAGGTTGGAGACGGGACGATAATTAGATAACAAAGTTGGGTCCAGGGACGGTTTCTTGAGGAGGGGTCTCACCACCGCCTCTTTCAAGGCGGCAGGCAGAAATCCCTCACTCAAGGAAGCGTTAATAGTACCCTGAAACCAACCTCGTGTCACCTCCCAGGTGGCCAACACCAGCCAGGAAGGACACGGGTCCAATAAACATGTGGTAGCATTCAGCCCCCGCAGCAACCTGTCCACGTCTTCGGGGGTCACAGGATCAAACTCTTCCCAAATGACTGCCTCAAATTCCGCCCCCGACCCCCCACCCAGAGTTGCCCATTCAGAGTCCAACCCATCCCGGATCCGAGTGATTTTATTCACCAGGAAATTCGAAAAGTCCTCAGCCCGTCCCTGCAAGGGGTCCTCCCACGCTCCCCCTTCCAGGAGGGAGAGGGTCACTCTAAACAGGGCGGCCGGGCGGTTTCCTGCAGACGCAATAAGGGTGGGAAAGTAAGAACGCTTTGCCACCCTTATCGCCACTAAATAGGTCTTAATATAAGACCGTAATAGTGTTCGGTCGGGTCCAGAGCGAGTAGTCCTCCAAATACTCTCCAGGTGTCTTTTCTGGCGCTTCAGCTTCCTCAGCTCCCCGGAAAACCAAGGGGCTGAGTGAAAGCGGTGCCAGGTCAGAGGCCTCAAGGGCACGACCCGGTCCAGGGCCCCAGCCGCCACCCTATCCCAGGTGGCGACCAGGTCCTCAACCAAGTTGTATGTTCAAATGTCAGGACATGGCCCAAGCTCCATCAGGAACCTATCTGGATCCATCAGGCGCCTGGGGTGGTACCAACGTATTTGGTCCCTTTCAGCTCATTCTATTCTGTTCTGTTCTGTTCTGTTCCGTTCCGTTCTGTATTCCATTCCATTCCATTCCCTTCTCAATAAAGATTCTATTCTATTCTATTCTATTCTATTATTATACTTATTCTATTCTATTCTCAATAAAGATTCGGTTCTATTCTATTCTATACTTATACTTATTCTCTATTCTATTCTTATACTTATTCTATTCTTATTCTTATTCCTATTCTATTCTATCCAGGCAGGTAGTCAGATCAAGGCTGACTCTGAAGGCACAAATTTCAAATTCCATCATTGGATTAGCTGTGCAATTCTGCCCTCTGCTGTTTGAATTTGGTTCCGTGCGAAGCAACATGAGCAGAAGGCAGGATGAGTGACTACAGATAGTTCTCCATTTTCAACAGTTCATTTAGTGACTTTTCAAAGTTGACAATGGCACAGAAAAAAAAAGTGATTTATGGCCATTTTTCACACTTACAACCGTTGCAGCATCCCCGTGGTCACTGGGTCAAAATTGAGATACTTGGCAACCGGTTCGCATTAATGACGGTCCCAGGGGTTTACATGGTTCTCTTTTTCATGACCTTCTGACAAGCAAAAGTCGATGGGGAAGCCAGATTCACTTAGCAACCAGTTGACTAATTTATCAACTGCCATGATTTACTTAACAACAGTAGCAAGAGGGTCATAAAACAGAGCAAAAATTCACTTTAACTAATTACATCTTACCACTAAGTGTTGGGCCAATATAATTTCCCCTTATTACACAAAAGAAACAGAAGGTCAGAAGATAAGGTATGAGAATCTTAGTATCTAAGGCAGTGGTGGCTAACCTTTGTGGACTGTTGTGCCAAAAATTGTGTGTGCGCTGGTGCGTGCGCACTCACATGCCAGCACCCAGAAGGAAATGCTCTTCCACGCTTCCTGTGCATGCATGCGCAATGCCCCCATGCCACCACCCCCTTACCTGCACTGTGCCTCACAGCTGATTTTTGGCTGGTTTGAGGCCTTTTTCAGCCTCCCAGAAGCTTGGAAAAAGCCTCTGCAGGTTTTGCAGACCGAATAATAGGCCCGTTTCATCACTTCCGGTATTACAGGAAGTGACAAAATGGGCCTACTATTCATCCTGCAAAGCCTGCAGAGACTTTTTTTCAAGTCTCTGGGAGGCCGGAAAAGGCCTTAAACCAGCCGAAAAATTAGCTGTGAGGCACGCGCATGCGCAGCGAGGTAAGTTTGCCTGCGGCTCACGTGCCATAGGTTTGCCATCATGGATCTAAGGTGTGCCTGGATATTATTGAATGGGCAGACTGGAAAAAAATATTTCCTATTTCATTGCTCTTGTTGCATTCAACTTTAGCCACAAGGGAGCTCTGAATCCACATTGCTCCCACCTCATTTCTTGCCCTTCCTTTTGTGATCATTCATTCCAAGTTCTGAAAAGGAAATGTTTGATCAACTCGGTTTCTCTGGGAGGAAGTTGGTATATCTGTTTACTGCAATTCACCCATAAACTGAGGGAATTGGGTTTTGGGTTTGGCTAGTCTAGAGAAAAGAATTAGAGGTGACATGATAGTAGTATTCCTGGGTCACAAACCGGGGGGCTGGGGACCCCCTGCCTTCAAGCAGTGTTTCTCAACCTCAGTAACGTACCGACCTTCAGCTCCCAGAATTCTGCAGCCATGTTGGAGGAATTACGACTTTTCTTGTCACAGTTGTTAAGTGAATCATTGCATTTGCTAAGTTAGTAACGTGGTTGTTAAGTGGATCTGGCTTCCCTCATTGCCTTGCTTGTCAGAAGGTCACAAAAGGGGATTACGTGCCCCCCCTCCCCCCTTCTCTCCTTCTCTTCTCTCTCTTTCTCTCCCTCCTCTCTCTCCTTCTCTTCTCTCTCTGTCCTTCCCTCCTTTCTCTCCCCCTTTCCTCTCTCTCCCTTCCCTCTCTCTGTCTCTCTCCTTCTCTTCTCTCTCTTTCCCTCCCTCCTCTCTCTCTCTTCCCTCTTCCCTCTCTCGCTGCTTTTTTCTCCTTTTCTCTCTTTTTCTCTTTCTCTCTTTCCCTTCCCTCTCTCTCTCTCATTCTCTTCTCTTCTCTCTCTCCTTCCTCTCTCATTCTCTTCTCTTCTCTCTCTCCCCCTCTCTCTCCTCGTTTTCTTCTCTTCTCCCTCTCTCCCCTTTCTCTCTCTCTCTCCCTTTCCCTATCTCTTTCTCCTTCTCTTCTGTTCTCTTCTCTCCCTCCCTCCCTCCTTCTCTCTCTTTCCTTCTCTTCTGCTCTTCTCTCCCCCCCCCCCCCCCATCATCTACTTTCTCTTGCTCAAGCTGCTTGGGCAGTCACAAGGTGGGGTGGGTGAGAAATCTTCACTCACCCTCTGGCCTTCGCTTGTGCAGAACAATCCTGGGTTCGAACAATGTCACTCCATGGCAACGGGAAAAGTTGGGCGCTCCGAAGAGAAAGAACCGAAGAGGGTGAGGTCATGCTTTAGTGGAGATGAATAAACTTCAGGCTTGTCACTGGGTTGACGTCGAACCCTTTATTTCTGCTCCCTGTAACAGAAAGAATAGCAGCTGGAAACATCTGTGGGATCAAAATCCTCATGACTAGCAAAATTGCAATAGAATCCAGGTAGTGTGAATTGCCCGGATAACAGAACAATAGCATTGGAAGGGACTTCAGAGGTCTTCTAGTCCAACCCCCACCCCCTCAGTCAGGAGATCCTATACATTTCATTTCAGACAAATGCTTGCCCAATCTCTTCTTAGAAACCTCCAGTGATGAAGCAGCCACAACTCCTGGAAATTTGATTTCTCTTCAGTTCCATTTTTTTTTCTCTTTTCTCTCCAGCCTTAGAGAATAATCAAAGCCAGGACAACCGTATTCTGAAGTTTACTACAGGAAGAAGACGTGCCTTCCTTCTTTTTCCTTACCACCCATGAGATGCATTGCTGGAAGCCACGAAGAACGTTTTAATAGCAGATTATGAACTTGGAATATTGCCTCCAGTTTTGGTCGCCATGATATAAAAAAGACATCGAGACTCTGGAAAGAGAGCAGAGCAGAGCAACATGAATGATTAGCAGGCTAAAACATATGCAGAACGGTTACAGGAATTGGGTATATCTAGTTTAATGAAAAGAAGGATTAGACGTGTTATGATAGCAGTGTTCCAATATTTGATGGGCTTCTACAAAGAAGAGGGAGGGTCAATTATTTTCCAGGCAACTAACCTGACCAAGGAGTGAAGCGACCTAGAATTAAGGAGAAATTTCCTAACGGTGACGAGCAATCAACCAATGGAATAACTTGCCTTCAGAAGTTGTGGGTGCTCTGTCACTGGAGGCTGTCCAAAAGCAGACTGCACAATCATTTATCTGAAAGAGTATAAGGTCTCCTGTTGGAGCAGGGGTTGGACTAGAAGACCTCCAAGGTCCCTTCCAACTCTAGCATTCGATGTAACACAGCAAGACTTGGCCACCTACTTCAACTTCTGTCCTTCAGAAACCACATTTTCTCTCCCACGTTGTGTCTGTGTGCATAGAGGCCAGTCGGAGCAAAACATTACTCAGCCAAGACAACAAGTCAAAAGTTCAACTGCAGCCCCCTCACCCACCCCCAGCCAATTTAGCAATAGGCAAAAGAAAGAAGAAATCTGAGCCAAATAAGCTCATTAACTGACAAGGATCTTGCCAAAATACAGCTTTGGATCCCACCCACCCAACGCAGTGCAGAATGGGAAGGGGTAAAACACATGGCTTGCAAACTTTCCCGAGAGAAATATTGATTTAAACCCAATCCTGAACCACTGACACTTTGGCAAATTCCTTTTAGGGCCAAAGAGGTTGTGCCAAACTGAGTTGAAACCGGTTGCTCTAATAATTGAATGGATGGAAGGAGAGAGGAATAAGGAAGGAAGGTTCTTGGCCAAGGTTGGTGAGTTTTTGTGCTGGCTGAGGAATTCTGGGAGTTGAAGTCCACACATCTTAAAGCACACGGGCTGGGGAATTCTGGGAGTTGAAGTCCACACATCTTAAAGCACCCGGGCTGGGGAATTCTGGGAGTTGAAGTCCACACATCTTAAAGAGATGCTGTCTAGGGAATTCTGGGAATCAAAGTCCACAAACCTTAAAGTTGTCAAGGTTGAGAAATACCACGTTAACAGAGCAATTTGGAGAAACACAACAGGTTGTCAGGAATGAGCAACATCTGCAGAGTATGAAAATCTGCAGAGTATGAAAATCACAGACACAGAAGATCTGCTTGAGATACCTAATAATGCGCTCCAGAGGGCAAACTTTTACTATACTTCTTATTTATCTGCGCCCCGTATTTTATGAAGAAAATCTTCCAGAACGCTGGGGATGTTCTCTTTGCAACAAGAAGAGGCAAACTGTAGAAAGGAACACAGATCAGGAGAAAAGCTGTCCTCCCTTTTCACCTAAACCTTTCCTCAGAAAAGGGACAGATTAAGGAGAGCCTTCAAACCTCTTAGAAATGCCTTTCTCTGCCCAGAAAAAAAACCAAGACCACGGTTGACTGAATTAAAATTCCAGCAGCACAGAGAAACCCGTTTGAGCTGGCTGTGCAACCAGCCAACTTACTTTCCCAGTTCCTGGCTGAATGCAGAACCGTCATTCGGCTCCATCCCTTACTTCATCCCTCAGCAATGCCTTGCCACAATAAGGAAGATGTGTTGGCTGCGAGAAAGAGAGAGCCTGGGAGGGTAGCAACTGGGAGGGTGGGGGGTGTGAGAGCCTGTTTTTCCCAGGCTCATTGGAATTCATAAATTTAACGCAGGGTGCTGGGTGGAAGTCAGCAAACAAAAGAAAGAAAAGCTGGCAAGCAAAGCCCCCAAAAGACTGGCTTACTGTAAAGAAGGACGTGAAGGCTTCAAAGTGATTAAGCCAGCGCTTGAGGTGCAAAGAAATTCATGTTTCGGAAGCTTTTGACGGAAGGAAAGAGACTGGCCGGCCTCCAGGTTTGTCAGATGGACAAAAGGAGACGGGGTAGGCCGCGGAAAGATTTGGTTTCTCGGCCACACAGCTCTTCAGAGGACTGCATACCACAGCTAACCCCAGTTCATGAGCCAGCTCTCCGAATTAGGGAGGACAAACAACTCTGTGCTGCAAAAAGCTCACTGGCCACCAGAGGGCAGCAAGGAGGCACGGAACCCTTGATTGCCCTCTGATGGCCATGTCGAGTTCTGCAAGCCTGATTTACGTCAGCCTTTCTTATCTTTTGGCCAAAAAAAGGTCATACAATTGGTTCGACTCACGTGACAACTTCCTTGCTTATCAAATGGAAACTCTGGTTCCCAATAATAGTTGTAAATTGAGGATGACTTGTACACAAGTTAGGAATTCTTTCTACTTCCACTGCTGAATTGATGAAAGGGAAGGTGGAGTTATGAATGATGGGCATCTCTCCCCAGCCCAGGACCTGCTCATGTGATTCAGGTTGCCAACACTTTTTTTTTTTTTCTGGATCCTGGAGAAAGCAATTCTGTTGGGAAGATGTCTATGGAGATTCTCAGTCATCCAGGTCATGGTTTGCTTCTCATCCAAGAAGCAAAAGAGAGCTTAAGAAGCTTCTTGGATGAGAGTCTTACAAGAAAAACCAGAAAGTCCAGTTGCCTCTTGAAAAAAAGCACCTTTGGGACTGAAAAAGCTTCTTGGATGAGAAACGAAACGTCTTCAAAGAAAATCTTGGAAAAAAGCACCTTTGGGATATGTTGGGAAGTGTCAGCAGCAGTAAAAGGAAATCAGACCACCAAAGAACATAGTGGCTGGACACCCTCAAAGTTGTCACCAAACAGAGCACGGAACAACTCAAAACGGTAGGGCAAGATCAGAAAATGTGGAGAGACCTGTCCCATAGGACCAAGAGTCGGACCCAATGGATAACATCATCATCAAATCCTGCCCTGTGGGTGCTATTGCATTAAGTGAAAAGGTTAATCTTCGTGTTGCACAGCACAAACGTTTCTCATTTTTGAAGGTGTTTTTTCCCTCCTCCTTTCTTCCATCTTCCTTTCTTGTCCATCAACTTCTCTCCTTGTCTACCTTCTTTCCATGGGACTCAGACCCTGGAAAAGCAAACATCGGTCAAAAACCTGTAAATACTTTTTAATGCATAATGATCCTGCCTTCTTAATGGTCTCCTTCATTCTTCTTGCAGCTAAGAAGCCGAGCACACCACTGTGAAAATTTGGCAGACCAGCCCTGAGGGGCAATGAAAGGAATAGAGGAGGAAGAGAAAGGGGCTCCCACTGATATTTCCAGCCCCATATGAAGATGGGCTTTGATGTTAGACAGGCTTAAAGACAGCCAGTGGGGAGGGGGGGAATCCTTTTTTAGCTTGTGCCCCTCACCCCGTGACCCCTCTGACTTTTGCACTGTGACCTCTGGTGCTTTGAAGGCTGAGATGACGAAGATCGTGAAAGGGAACTGAAGGAAACCACAGAAAAAGAGACCCCTGGGCCTTCTTTGGCCGTTCTGTCTTGAAGCTGAATGCTATTGCTGGTGTGACTTCTCAGTGGAGATGAGATGTTGGAATCCATAAAAAGACACCTGCAATACTGCATTCAGTTTCAGTCATCCCATTACAAAAAAGATGTTGAGACTTTGGAAAGAGTGCAGAGAAGAGCAACAAAGAAGATTAGGAGGGACTGGAGGCTAAAACATATGAAGAACGGCTGCAGGATTTGGGTAGGTCTAGTCTAGTGAAAAGAAGTGACATGAGAGCAGTGTTCTAATATCTAAGGGGTTGCCACAGAGAGGAGGAAGGGGTCAAGCTATTTTCCAAGACACCTGAAGGCCAGACAAGGAATAATGGATGGAAACGTATCAAGGAGAGATTCAACCTGGAAATAAGGAGGATTTTTCTGACAGGGAGAACAATCAACCCATGAAACAGAAGTTGCCTTCAGAAGTTTGGAAGCTTTCAAGAGACTGGACTGCCATCTGTCAGTAATGGTGTCTGGTCTCCTTTTTGGCAGGACAATAAGCAATGGATGGAAAGTAATCAAGGAGAGAAGCAACCTAGAATTAAGGAGAAATTTCCTAAAATGAGACCACTTAATCAATGGAATAGCTCACCTTCAGAAGCTGTGGGTGCTCCATCACTGGAGGTTTTTAAGAAGAGACTGGACAGCCACTTGTCTGAAATGGTATAGGGTCTCCTGATTGAGCGGGGGGGGGTGGACTAGAAGCCCTCCAAGGTCCCTTTCAACATTATTTTGTTGAAGGTCCCTTTCAACATTATTTTGTTAGAACAGCCCCAACTTTAGTATGCACCCCAGAAAGCCCCTCTAAGACACTGATTACGATATATCTGTAGGTGGACAATTCTTCATTGGCTCTGTAATGCCTTAGATGTTCCACAAAGGAGACTGTTTACCTTGGCTCAAGGCATAGCTGATCTTCATCTCCAGCAGTTTCAGATGTGCTCAAGTCTGCCTCATGAAGATTTGCAATGTCGGTGAGAAGGGCAGGCCCAGCCAAGCAGCCCCCACTTCATTGTGACCCACCAGATTTATGAGCATGGAAGGAGCAACAATGAAGGACTGGATTCCGGGTGGCCTTTCATTTCCAACATCCTGTCTCAACCCTCTGAGCGTCCCACAGAAACCCTGTTTCTTTCTCCTAATTCTGGAGCCCTGATTGATGGAGGAAGCATCGTCATGCCTCCAAATTTCTCCATTCTGCCTTTTTTTCCCCCTTTCCCTCCTCTTTCTTCTTAGTTTTCTGGGGTCTGTGTTCCCGCTCACAAGCCACGCTGGACCCTCGCCCTCCAAAAGCAGCAGAACTCAAATAAATCCCACATCACGTGTCCATGGGGTGGACGGTGGACGGAGAACCACGTACCTACTCCTTTTCTATGCCACTTTCTTGCCAAAAATCTTGTTCTTCTTTTAGACATTTCCATTCAGGGGACCAGCAAAGGTTAATCCTCATGGCTGCTCTTTGCTTTCTGTCTTGTATTTATTTTGTGGGTGTTTTTTTTTTTAATTGTTTGGATATTTTTTTTTTTAAAATGGTATTGATTGTTTTATAATTTTAGAATTGTCAGCCGCCCAGAGTCACTTGGTTGAGTTGGGCAGCCATGGAAATAAATAACAAACAAACAAACCAAGACATTTGAAGGTTTTGATTTGATTTTGGTTTCTGGCTTGAATATGGACCGCTAAGGAACACAATTCATTATAAATTAATATTGATCAAAGATCACAAACCTCTTCCTCGGTAGCAACCAATTTTCAGCTAAGAAAAATGAAAGGGCCAGAAAGTAAAAACTTACCAGGAAGCAGCCCTGGCCATATCCACTAATTTCCCTCTATGGCCTTTTTATTTTAATTGATTGAAAAGCTTTGTCAACTGTTTGTTCTTTTTTTCCTTTCCTTCCTTCCTTTCTTTTTCTTTTCTTTCTCTCTCTCTTTTTTCCTTCCTTCCTTCCTCTATCTATGTATCTGTATGTCTGTCTCTTTTCCATTCATTCTTTCTTTCACTTTTTCTTTCTTCTTTCCTTTCTCTCATTGTCTTTCATCTTTCTTTCTTTTTGTTCTTTTTCTTTCTTCTTTCTTTTTAATTCATTCTCTTTCCCTTTCCCTTTCTTTCTTTTCTCTTTCCTTTCTCACTCTTTCACTTTATTTTTTGCTCTCTTCCTTTCTCTCATTCATTTTTCTCTTTCTCTTTTCTTTCCTTTCACTGTCTTTTACTTTCTTCTTTCTTCCTTTTCTCTCTCTCTCTTTCTTTCTTTCTTTCTTTCTTTCTTTCTTTCTTTCTTTCTTTCTTTCTTTCTTTCTTTCTTCCTTCCTTCCTTCCTTCCTTCCTTTCTTTTCTCACCCATTTTTTATGGATTCCGACCTGTTGATTCATTCCAGGGTCAGGCTGCCTACAGAATACTTTCTCTCACTTCCCCCAGACCCAGCACTCCAAATGTAGCAAATGTACATTTTTCATTCCATTTTGCCTTCCCCGTGGACTCTGTTCTCAGCCCAGGTCATTGCCCTGCAATTGTTCCGTGTTTACTTCAAATATTTTGGTGGGCAGCCATTCCGATGGAAAAATAATGAATGGCAGGATTTGTTTTTAAAATATCTGGGACAAGGCTGTCTGAGGAGGAAAGCGAGGTGTGTGTGTTGTTTTTTAAATAACTCAGAAAATCCTTTTCTTTGGTATTCAGATGGTTAATCATCAGAACAAGCCTCTAGAAGGCTAAAGGCAGTTTGCTGAGTTCTTAAAATTCACATTATCAGTCAATCGCACCAGGATTAGACTGCCTCGCTTCAATCCTTTAGAACGCTTGGATAAAAAAAATTCCTTTGGGTTTAATCCAGTCCGATCTCTAGTGACCAAAAATGTGAATCACATCATGGTGGTTTTTAATTGAGGTTGCTGAATTATTCCCCCTTTCCCCTGACCCAGCCTTCTTCGAAAAGAAAACAGCCTTTAAACAAACAGATGCTGGACTTTAATGGATTGCTTAGTGCAAAGGAGCAGCTACGATCTCATTTATATAAAAATTGGAAGTACAGGAAACCAGAAGAGGCTGGCAGCCAATCCGTTCACATAAATCCTCGCTGGCTCTCGGCACACCTAAAGTGAGCAGTGGGAAAAAAAATTCTCTTTAAAAAAACAACAACAACTAAAAGTTAACCACCGTTGGGTTTGTGGACAACTAACCTTTCGTTGGCCTGCTTAATTGCCTCCAGGTTCTTTCTCCCAGTTTTTTTAAAATTGTGATTAAGCCAAATTGTTTGCTTCAATTCCTTCAGGTTGAGCCTTTGTCCCGAGAGGAGAAATACAGACTTCTTTCAAGAAGCTAAAAACAATTTCAAAAAAAGTTTTGTATTTTCCCTACACACCCATTTGGGGAATTCAGACTTTTTGGCTGATGAGGGCGATGTTATTCCCACTCAAAAAGGAAATTCAAGACTTAGAAATACTCAAAAGTATCACAGTTGCTTACCAAACTGTTAGGAGATATCTAGTAGAAAGGAAGAATTGCCGCAATAGCTAAATACAGGTAGTCCTTGACTTACAACCATTTGTTGAGTAACTGAAAACACAAACACATTGACAAAAATGATTTATGACCAGTCCTTGCATTTACAACTGTTGCAGCATCCTCACGGCTAAGTGATCAAAATTTGGGCACTTGCCAACTGGCATATATTTATGATGGGGTCCTTAATGCTCTCTGAACCTGATGGTTTTCTTGCAGACATTTCGTTGCTTAACTAGGATATGTCACCAGTGTGGTATGTATGTGTTTGTGTGTGTGTGTGTGTTGCAGAGTGGTGATGGCATAGGAGGAGGACTGTGGGGTCCTTCTTGCTCTCTGAGCTTAGTTGTTTTCTTGCAAACATTTCATTGCCCAACTTGGTAACATCATCAGTATGGAGTGGACTTTGCTCCCAGTTTATATTCCAGTGGCTTGCTCTGTCAATGTTAGTGGGTAATGGGGTTTGGGTAATAAAAAACCTGCAAGAAAACAACCAAGCTCAGAGGGCAATTTGGACCCCATAGTTGTTGTCGTCGTCCTCATTGTCATCCTCATCCTCCTCCTCCTCTACTACCACTACAAACCCCACTCCCTCATAACACTGATGGTGTTATCTAGTTGGGTAATGAAACGTCTGCAAGAAAACCACCAAGCTCAGAGGGCAACATGGACCCCATAGTCCTTCTTTTCCTCTTCCACAAACCCCACTCCCTCCTAACATTGATGATGTCCCCCAGTTGGGTAATGAAATGTCTGCAAAACAAAAGCACCGGGGACCCCTTTTTCCACTCCGGGTGCCTGAATCGCATTGTTCTCCCGAACGGCTGTAACACATCCTACCTCCCCCCCCGCCACCCCCAGGGTTGGCTCCAAGTTCCCCCAGCCGGGCTCTGATTGGGCGATCTCCCCACCCCTCCTCCGGCCCCGCCCCGCCTGCTCCCGGCTGAGCTTGGTTGGAAACTGACCAGCTCTCCTTCGGGACGGATCTCCGTCTCCAAGCGCCGTTTCCATCGGGAGCTCGGTGGGGGCGAGAACGCGAGTCTTTGCGCCCACCCCCTCCGAGAAGAAAGGGGGAGCGGAAGCGAGAGCCCTTCGGAAAGGCTGGGAAGCGGCGGCGATGGGGGATGGAGAGCCGGCGGGGCGGCTGCTGAGGCTTCCCACGCGTTTGGAGAGGCGGCTGGAGAGAGAGCGCCTTCCCCTGCTTTGTATTTGAACTCCGCGCTTGCACCGTCCGTGGGTTTTTTTTTTTTTTCTCCTTTCCTTTCCTTTTTTTTCCTCGCCAGGGAAGTCCGTGGAAGCATGCCTTGGACCCCGCGCTTGCTTGCCCTTCTCCTTCTCCTGGACCCGGCTTTCTCCAGTTACTCAGAAGATCAGTGCAGTTGGAGGGGAAGGTAAGGGCGACGAGGAAGTCGAGCTGCGGAGGTTTGCAACTCCAAGCAAGCCTGTTGCATCTTCCGCGCGCTTTGGCTGCCTTTGGGTTTCCAGCCAGGGCAGGTTGGTTGCAAAACTCCGATGCGCCACGGCGGGGCGGCAAAGTGGCTGTGTGCTTGGGACCGGGATCCTTAGCTTCTCTCTGGGGATCTTCCGGAGAGTTGCCACCAAATCTGCTTTCCGCATCACCACCCCCTCTTTTCCCATCCCCATTCCTGTCTCCTAAAACTAGAGTTTCTGAATTCTTGTTCAGGAGTGTCCAACCTTGCCAGAGTTAAGACTTGTCGAGGTCAACTCCCAGAATTCCCCAGCTTGGCAGGCTCAGGAATTCTGGGAGTTGAAACCCACAGATCTGAAGGTTGCTAAGGTTGGACACCCCTGTTCTAAAGTCAAAGGCTGGCTGAGGAATTCTGGGAGTGACACATTTTCAAGTCTCCAAGATTGAGAAATACTGTGCCAGAAACTCAGATACTTGGGGTGACATGATAGCAGCGTTCCAATATTTGAGGGTTTGCCATAAACAAGTTAACTTATTTTTACAAACCACTAGAAGGTAGGATAAGAGACAATGGATGGAAACTAATCAAGGAGAGAAGCAACCTAGAACTCACAATTAGAACAATTAATCAATGGAACAACTTGCTGTCAGAAGTTGTGGGTGCTCCATCACTGGAGGTTTTTCAGAAGAGACTGGACAGCCACTTGTCTGGAATGGTGTAGGGACTCTTGTTTGAGCATGGGGGGTGGACTAGAAGACCTCCCAAGTCCCTTCCAACCGTTTGATTCTGTTATTCTGATGCAGCAGCCATGCCGGCTAGTCCTGTTCCTTAGCATCGCTCGGCAGGAATGTAAAAATGTGAATGCAAGCATCTTTTAAATGCGCCTATTCATTCAGTGGAGGGGCGTCCTGGATTCCTGCCACAAATGCTGTTCTTGGGGCACCTTGATGTCACCTTCTCCAAGGGTTGTGTGTTGGAAAAGGGTGTTCTAGATGAAATGAGCTGGTTTGGGGAGAAATTAAAGTAAAGGGGCTGTAATGCTTGTGATGTATCTTTAGCCAAGCCAGTGCTTCCCGGTGCAGTCTGAGAGATCAATTCATCGAGGGAGACAGTGTGATGTAATGGTTAAAGTGCCAATGAAGAGCATCTCAGCCCATCCAGGGAGAGCTGTCTGGAAATTGAGCCATGCCAACTAGAGACTTCTTTTCTTGTTGGTTTGAAACGGTTCACTGCTTATCCCAGTACAGTGGCACCGAGGTAGTCAACTGCTTTGAAACTCATCGAATTTGGTACTCTGTGCATTTTTGACGCAAAAATAACAGATAACAGATAATAATAACAGATAATCAGAGTTGGAAGGGACCTTGTAGGTCATCTAGTCCAATCAACCCCCCCGCCCAAGCGGGAGATCCTACACCATTTCTGACAGATGGCAGTCCAGTCTCTTCTTCAAAGCTTCCAGGGATGAAGCTCCCACAACTTCCGAAGGCAACTTCTGTTCCATGGGTTGATTGTTCTCCCTGCCAGAAAATTCCTCCTTATTTCCAGGTTGAATCTCTCCTTGTTCAGTTTCCATCCATTGTTCCTTGTCTGGCCTTCAGGTGCTTTGGAAAACAGCTTGACCCTCTCCTCTTTGTGGCAGCCCCTCAAATATTGGAAGACTGCTATCCTGTCTCCCCTGGTCCTTCTCTTTACTAGACTAGCCAGGCCCAGTTCCTGCAACCGTTCTTCGTATGTTTTAGTCTCCAGTCTACTAATCATCCTGGTTGCTCTTTTCTGTACTTTTTTTAGAGTCTCAACATCTTTTTTATAATGTGGTGAACAAAACTGGATGGAGTACTCTAGATGTGGTCTTATTAAAGCTTTATAGAGTGGTATTAGTACCTCACTTGATCTCAGTTGGATCCCTCTGTTAATACAACTTAAAATTGCATTGACTTTTTTGGCTGCTGCTGCACACGTTGGCTCCTATTTAGCTGGTTGTCCACTTAAGACTCCAAGATCCCTCTCGCACTTACTGCTATTGAGCCTGGTTTCATTCAGCCTATAGGTGTACTTTTTGGTTTTTCTTGCCTAAATGTAGGATTTTACTTTTCTCTACATTGAATTTCATTTGGTTGGATACGGCCCAGTGTTCTGGTCTGTCAAGATCCATCTGGACCTTGAGCCTGTCTTCTTGGGTGTTAGCTATTCCTTCCAGTTTACTATCATCTGCAAATTTGGTAAGTTCCCCTTCTATTCCCTCATCTAAGTCCCAGTACTCATTGTTTGTTTGGTACTCAGCGCACAAGCTAGAACTTGTCGATGTTGGCTACCTTGTGACTCACTACATTATTCCTTAGGAAAAATATGTGTTTGGTGCTCAGTGTTTCTGGTATTCCTGGCGCTTCCCAGAAGAAATTAAACATGAGTACCAAAGCACCACTGTAGCTTCTTCAGTTTGAGCAAGGTGGTTAGGGGAACCCCATCTTTGTCTTCCAGGTGGGTTTTGTTTCTCACTTAATCTGAACAGGCTCTTTAGATGAGTAAGCAGAGAGCTGTTGCTCCTAATCCTTTTCTTATGTAGTTACTTTCCAGATGAATGTTGTGCACTGGTCTTGATTTTCCTGGGCACTGATGCCAGAGGAGCATAAAAAAAATGGGGGACAGGTTGTGTCTGAAGCCTCCATCCTTATTGAGGGAAGGATTTTCCATTTCAGCATAAATGAATTCCTTCACGCCTCTCTCAAACCATTTATCTTCCCTGTCCAAAATGTGAAGATTATTTATTGTCTTTAAAAGTAGCAGTTAAAGGCATCCAGCTAAGATGCTGGGAGACTCTCAGTTCCAGTTCTGCCTCCGATACAAAACCTAAATAAAGCTGGGTGAACTTCTGAGATCTGGGGTGAAGACAGTAAAGAGCAATCACTTTTGAAAAACCTTGCAGAAGAAAAATGCACGGTTTTGTCCATGCCCTTGTCAGGACCCAAGCCTGACTCAAAGGCAGACAGGCAGGCAGGCAGACACACAAAATAAAGAAATAAAACCCATGGAACTGAAGCTTTAAGATGGGGTGGGGGGGTGGGGAAGCTCTCCAGTTGAGTGTTTTGGGGGATTTGCAGTCAGGTGCAAATGTGGCTCTTATACCAGTGTCGAGTTAAATTAGTTCAGATATTTTATGTAAATTCTGGAGCAGCTGGGCGAGATGACCCTTTCTCTTGAAAAAGGAGCTCAGAAAAGGAGCCAATTTCTCCATCCCTTAGGACAGGGGTTCCCAAACTGGCTGGAGAATTCTGGGAGTTGAAGTCCACAAGTCTTAAAGTTGCCAAGTTTGGAAACTTCTGACTTAGGAGTTCATTCATTCTTTTTAGAGGGAAAATTTAAGAAGAATTTCTTGAGACTGATGAAAGTTATATATCATAAAGGTGATAATTTTAAGTTAAGAGGGTTGCTGAAGAAAGCACCATTTATTTCAGGGAGTGTCTTAAAAGCTCTGAATTGGTTATTTCTCATGCCATACCTGACTTATCTTTTGGGGTGTTAGCCTGCTTTTCTTCCTAAAGGATAGGGGGGTTGATGGAGGTGGTTTGTCCTAGAGCAGCGTGAAAAGAATTGCTCTGGAGATTTGGGGATCTCAAAGACGATTCAGTCAGAATCATCACAGAAGGTGGTTCAGTCAGATCCTCAGATCCAATCAAGGAGTGTTATTGGGTTGATAATTGTGGATCAAGCCATCACATTGGATGGGTTGACAATTATGGATTAAATCAACAAATTGGATGGGTTGATAATTATGGGTCGAGTCATCCTATTGGATAAGTTTGATAATTGAGGATCACATCGCATTGAATGAGTTGATAATTATGGATCAAGCCATCACATTGGATGGATTGAGGATAAAATTACCGCGTTGGATGGGTTCTAAAAGTCTGTAGAGATTCTCAACCATCCAGGCCCTGGTGGTCCCAAAGTGCAACTGCACTTTCTTGTTTTTTTCTTTCGAAGACATTAGGCTCCTCATCCAAGAAGCTTCTTCAGTTCTGGCATAGGGATAGGGAGATAATCCTTCTATTCCCCATTATCCTGAAGCTAAAGAAGCTTCTTGGATGAGAAGTGAAACATCTTCAAAAGAAACAAACAAGAAAATCCAATTGCCTCCTGAAAAAAAAAAAAACCATCTTTGGGAAATTGGATGGAATGATAATCGTGGATAGAAAGTAAATATTACTAATTGCTTTGGGTTGGAGATGTATATTTAACCATGCTGTTTCATGGTCCTCCTGAAGACACAGACGATTGATTATGTACTATCAGGATAGTGTTGACTCTCAGCAACTATATAGACAACTGCTTAGAGCCCGTCTAACGATGGGGAAGGAATTATAGGGCACCCATTCCTAATGATGGTGCCCTATAATACAGGAGTTAAAAGATGCTGAGCTACGGGTGGTTCTCACTTAATGACCATTTGTTTAGCAGCCGTTCAAACTTAGGACAGAACTGAAACATGTGACATGACTGGTCCTTGCAGTTATCACCATTTCACCTACGGTCATGTGATCATAATTGACAACCATCCTGCATTTATGACAATTTCAGGGTCTCACAGTCACATGATCACCATTTGCAACCTGCCCAGCCAGATTTTTGACCAGCAATGGGGAAGCCAGCAGGGAAGGTAGCAAGTCTCTTGTCATGCGAGTCTCACTTAACAACCGTGAGAAAAACAATCATAAAATTGGATGCGGACACATGATGTCTCGCTTAACAACTGTACTGCTTAAGAATAAATTTTCCAGTGCCTGTTGCAGGGGAAAGTTCAGGACTACTGCATGATTTTGGGGACCCAGATTAAAACTCCCATTCAACCTCAAAGCTCTGGTTGACATGAAACCAGCCACTGTCTTCCAGTCCTGCCTCCCTTACAGGGTGGTTGTGAGACTCAAATGGAGGGAGAACTTCCCGATATTATTCTGGTTTCAGCTGCCAGAGGAACATGGGAAAAGAAAAGAAATAATTACACTAATCCTTAAAAAAATGTTTCTCCTTCAAGAAGATGATCATCGAACTGATGGTTGAAAAAGTGTAACATCAAGCAGAACAAAATTCACATGCATAGGGCAGTCTCTTCTCATGCTGGTTGGGAATTAACAGATTAACAGAGTTGGACGGGACCTTGTAGGTCATCTAGTCCCACCCTCCTCAGTCTCTTTTTGAAAGCCTCCAGTGATGAAGCTCCCACAACTTCTGAAGGCAGCTTCTGTTCCATTGGATTGAATTCTGAGATTTGTATTCCTAGCAGAATAACAGAGCTGGAAGGGACCCTTGGAAGTCTTTTAGTCCAACCCCCTGCTTAGGCAGGAAACCCTACACCATTTCAGACAAATAGTTGTCCAATCTCTTCTTAAACACTTCCATTGATGGACCATTTACAACTTCTGAAGGCAAGTCAGTCCACTGATTAATTGTCCTCACTGTTAGGAAGTTTCTCCTTAATTCCAGGTTGCTTCTCTCCTTGATTAATTTCCATGGTTGTTTCTTGTTCTGCCTTCTGGTGCTTTGGAAAATAAGTTGACCTCCTCTTCTTTGTGGAAGCCCCTCAGATATTGGAACATTGCTATCATGGCATACCATGGCATATCAGTTCCTGCAACTGTGCTTCAAATCCAGCCCCCTAATCATCTTTTTTTAAAGTTTTTTTTTTAAAGACAAACACTAACAAACACAAACATAGCACCATCTTCCAAAATACAGTGTGTCGGTTGGTACATTTCTTTCGTGCAGTGTCACAATATCAACAGTCTTCCCTTCCAAACATACATTCATATTACATAGGTTAACTATACATATTATATTATGTTATGTTGTATTATTATTATATCGTTATTAGACTCAACTATAAATTTATATATTTCTTGAACAAATCTCAGTTTTAACAAACCTGGAAACATACAATTCATTTCCTTATATTCAATTATATAACATCATTACATCATATCATCTTACATGTTATACTATTCCTTTTCATGACATAGATTACTTCTCTATTTTCTTGTCTAACCATTGATAAAATAAATCCCAAATTTTATAATAACCCCCATACACACACACATTTATTTTCATAGATTTTCATGAGTACAGGTATGCAAGTCCAGAGTCTCAACCCAAAGCGACAGGAGAGAATCTTTGTAGCTCATGGTTGAACTGTGAGATCCTCGGTGGCTCTCTGAGCTTGGTGGTTTTTCTCGCAGACTGATGATATTACCTAGTTTGGTCATGAAACGTCTGCGGGAAAACCACCAAGCTCAGAGGGCGCCAAGGACCCCATAGATTTGGAAACCCCTGGGATGGGAAAAGGCTGATCTCCCCCAGATGGGCGTCTAAACTCAAATTACATCACTCCTGACTCTTAGCCACCCTGCATTTCCGGCTGTGCGACAGGTTTGGGAATGCCTAAGTTTGAAAGCTGGAAAGAGAAAGGAGAAACAGAAATCCGAGAGGCTGGGGGAGAAGCCCCCCCGCCCCCCCCCCAATCTCATAATTACAAGCCATTTCTCTCTCATCTGGCTGTTTCCAATCCTCTCTGCCCCATCCCTCCTTCCCCTTTCCACATATTTCCTGGTCACCAAAGGATAATACTTTTTGGTTTGGCAGAGAGATTCGGGGCAAATGTGTTAATCGTTTGAGCCTCCCACATGCGAGAAATTAAGCTAATACCATTAGCAACTCAGACTCTTTTGTTTTTCCTCCTGTTCCCTTTTGTAGACTGTTTAAAAAGAAAACGGGGGGAAAAATCGTATCTGTGGGCCGAGCAGCTGGTGGAAAATGACTCCAGAACTGTTTACAGGAGAGAGAGAGAGTGGGAAAAAAAGAAGGGAAATTTAAGGAGTTTGGGAATCCTGAGATTCTTGTTTACAACGCTGAGTAGTGGAGTGGACACATCCCTTTTTTTCCCTGGGAATCAGGCCTGTCTTTCATTCCTAAAGAATGGTCCTCATTATCTATGGAGCTTCTGAAGAGGAGCTTCAATAGAGCTTTTTTTGGGGGGGGGTGTGATTAAATAGTGGGGAGGGACACAGCTGCCACATCTGGTTCTCGGCAGGCTTGAAGACGAGCAGGGATGAGTCACGGCTCTTGTGAAAATGGCAGGCGTCCGTCAAAGCTTTCCCACCCTCTCCGATTGGCATCCCCGACCAGGTCAAGGCAGGGGGGGTGGGTAGGTGGGTGGAGGAGGACATGTTGGACAGTGGGTCAGGATCTCAGGAGGCAGCGTCTTGGAGCAGATGGGCCATGGGGGTGGCTGAGTCACGGCCATCGCCCACACAGCCCAGCCACCGGGCGATGAAAAGCAGAGATGCGGAACTGATTGGTTTAGCCCGACCGCAACATTCCCAGGAGGATCCAAGGGGAAGCACATGGATGACCTCAGAGCAGCCATGAATCCTGGTTATTGGAAGACAGGGATCCATGGGAAGTGTTGAGATGACATGGTGGGAAAAAGGTAGATCCCACCCCCAAAGCAGGGGTGGGATTCAATTTTTTTTAACAACCGGTTCTATGGGCATGGCTAGGTGGCTGTGGCCATGTGACTGGGTGGGTGTGGCTTTTTTGCAGCACCTCCCCCCCATTTTTTGCCTCCTGGGGGGGGGAGCGTTTTTGCTCCCAGAAGGCTTCCCTGGGGCCCAGGAAGGCAAAAAAACAGAGCACGCCTCCGAGGCCTTCTGGGTCTCAGGGAAGCCTTCAGGGTGGCGTTTTGGGCTCCCAGGAAGCTTCCCTGGGGCCCAGAAAGGCAAAAAATAGAGCGCAGGGGGAGGCGCATGGAGGCAGTGAGACAGCAACAGGGATCCCGGAACAGCTGATCGTTGGAACAGCTGATCATCGGGAGTGACTGGATGGGGGAGAATGCAGTCAGTGATGTCAGGCATGTGTGCGATGTCGTGCATGCGCGATAAGGACTGACTGGGCGGGGCGGAGAGGGGCGGGGCCAGACACAGGCATGATTTACCAGCTCTCTGAACTGCGCAGAATCATAACAACCGGGTCTCCCTCTTGTCCCACTAACTCTACAATAAAATTTGCAGAGGACACCAAGTTGGTGGAACTCTTCATCAGGAGGAGATGAGACGGCCTATAGGTCAGAGGTCCTCAGACTGGCCTTGCGGTGTAAGAGTCATAACCTCACCCTGAACATCAAAAAGACCAAAGAATTGATCATAGACTTCAGAAGATGCAAAGCAGAGTCTCTCCCACTATATATCAATGGAGACTGTGTGGAAAGAGTTCAGAGTTTTAAATTTCTAGGAACTCATATTTCTGACAACCTTCCTTGGTCAGTCTACACTATGGCCACAGCCAAGAAGGCCCAACAGTGCCTGTACTTTCTGAGGTTGCTGAAAAAGAGTGATCTGGGTGAGAAGTTGCTGGTTACTTTTTACCGTTCTACCATCGAGAGCATTTTGGCCTACTGTGTAACGGTGTGGTATGCTGGATGCTCTGCAGTGGATAAGAAGATGCTCCAGAGCGTTATAAACACAGCACAAAAAAATCATCGGTTGCTCTCTTTCTTCTTTGGAAGAGATTGCGAAGACCAGACTCCTCTCTAAAGCACTAAAAATCTCCACAGACCGTTCTCATCCTGGACATTCATATTTCGATCTGTTACCATCAGGAAGACATTATAGGTGTCTTAAAACGAGGACTAATAGATTGAGAAACAGTTTCTTTTCCAAGGCAGTAATTGTCTTGAATCAAAACAGTGCATTTGTGATTTAGTCCTATTATCATTATTATTATTTTAATTTTTAAAAACTCTGTAGTGTGATTGTGATATGGTGTTTGGGGCACTGTGCTGGAGTTGCTTTCAAATTTCATTGTATTCGTGGAATGCAATGACAATGAAGGTATTCTATTCTATAGAACCAGTCCAAACTGGTGGAATCCCATCCCTGCCCCAAAGTTTGCTTTGGGGTGTCATGAAAGTCTGATCTGGGAGCTGTGCCCATGTGCCAAATTCCATTTATCAGAAGAGAAAGTCCGCCATTTCCTTCTAAGAGTTTTTATTTTCTTGGAAGATTTTTATACTTTCTCGGACAGTCTTACATTTTGGGGGGGAAGATACTACAGGTAGTTCTCAATTTAGAACCACAACGGAGCTCAAAGTTTCTGTTGCTAAGGGAGACAGTTGTGAAATAGTCCAGCGTCCTGATTTATTTCTAATCCAATGGAGGTAGTCCTCAACTTAGGACTGGACATTTTATTGCTAAGCAAGGAGGTGGTTAAGTGCCCAATTTTATGACCTTTTTCGCCATGATTGTTGAGCGAGTCACTGCCGTGGTTAAGCAAATCCAACTTTCCCCCATGGACTTTTATTTTTGAGTAACTGGCTGGGAAGGCCACAAATGGTGATCACGTAACCCTGGAACATTGCACCTACTTGGTAGTCCTCATCTGACGACCACAATTGAATGCAAAATTTATGTTGCTAACTGAGAAATTTGTTAAGTGAGTTTTGCTCCATTTCCGACTTTTCTTGCCACTGTTGTTAAATGAATCACTGCAGTCGTTAATTAGTAACATGGTTGTTAAGTGAACCTTGCTTCCCCGTTGACTTTGCCCATCAGAAGGTCACAAAAAGGGTTCACAGGATCCCAGGAGGCTGTGACTGTCATAAATATGAGTCAGTTGCCAAGCTTCAGAATTTTGATCACATGACCATGGGGATGCTGCAACGGTCGTAAGTCTGAAAAATGCTCATGAGTCACTTTTTTCAGTGCCAGTGTAATTTTGAATGGCCGCTGAATAACCTGTTGTAAGTTGAGGACTACCTGTCCTTATAATTTCTACTTCAGGTGAGACCGGAAACTGGACATGTCTACGGAGATTCTCAGTCCTCCAGGTCATGATGGTCCCAGAGGTGTCTTTTTTTTCAAGAGGCAATTGGACTTTCTGGTTTTTCTTTTAAGTCATTTCGCTTCTCATCCAAGAAGCTTCTTCAGCTCTTGACTGGACACACCTCCAAGTGGCCTCAATGACTCTCTAAAAGAACACAAATGACCAGCTGTTTGCAAGGAGTATAAATCCTTCCATTCCCCACCATCCAGTCAATAGAATAGAATTAGGATAGAATAGAATTAGAATTAAAATAGAAATAGGAATGAATAGAATAGAGTAGGAATAGGAGAATAGAATTGAATAGAATAGAAATAGGAAAAAATAGAATAGAATAGAATTAGAATAGGATAGAATAGAATTAGAATTAAAATAGGAATAGGAATGAATAGAGTAGAGTAGAGTAGGAATAGGAGAATTGAATAGAATAGAAATAGGGAAGAATAGAATTGAATAGAATAGAAATAGGGAAGAATAGAATTGAATAGAAATAGGAAAGAATAGAATAGAAGGGGCCTTGGAGGTCTTCTAGTCCGGCTCCCTGCTCAAGCAGGAGAACCTGAAGTTGAAGAAGCTTCCTGGATGAGAAGCAAAATGTCTTCAAAGAAAAACAAGC
Organism: Bungarus multicinctus; assembly: GCA_023653725.1. NCBI lineage: Eukaryota > Metazoa > Chordata > Lepidosauria > Squamata > Elapidae > Bungarus > Bungarus multicinctus. The sequence continues at coordinate 11,777,434 of CM042842.1, read as the reverse complement.
AAGTCCAGTTGCCTCCTGAAAAAACACCTTTGGGACAGGAAAATGGACAGGTTCATTTGGGATTCGCACCAGATTGAGGGACCATGCCAGTCCCCTCCTTCGGCTAACCCTCTCTTTCTCTCCCTTGCAGCGGTCTGTCCCAAGAAGCCGGCAGCGTGGAACAGATCTCCTTGCACTGCGCTGAAGGATCCCTGGAATGGCTGTATCCTGCCGGAGCTTTGCGCCTAAGTCTGTCTCCCCGCCTGCCCACGGGCCCCGCCGGCAAAGAGAAACCGCAGCATATCACCGCTTGCATCAAGTCCTCGAGCAGCTTCCGGGGAGCCCAGATTTACTTGGAGCGGGACAGGGTCTTGGAACTGCTCCTCTCGGAGGCCGAGGCGGCCTTACAGCCCAAAGTGCGCTGTTTCAGGTGGCTGCCCGGAGAGAAAGCGGCCCTCTTCCTCCAGTCCACTCTGCACCAAGACATCAGCCGTCGAATTGCAGCTTTCCGTTACGAGTTGCGGGGCGAGTGGAAGTCTCACTTCTCCTGGCCTTGGAGGAACCTCAGCGTGGAAGGTGCGTTTGGGTTGGTTGGTCTTGCGGGGATGAATCAGACAGGAACCGCAGCCAGCTGGGCTAATTCTATTTTATTGCAAAAGCTCCCACAGCAGAAAAAGGGACGCGGTGGCTCGGTGGCTAAGACGCTGAGCTTGTTGATCAGAAAGATCGGGAGGTCAGCGGTTCGAATCCCCAGCGCCACATAATGGACTGAGCTCCTGTCACTTGTCCCAGCTTCTGCCAACCTAGCAGTTCGAAAGCACGTTAAAAAAATGCAGGTAGAAAAATAGGGACCCCTTTGGTGGGAAGGGAACCAACCTTCGGCATTTAGTCCTGCCAGCCACATGACCACGGAGACGTCTTCGGACAGCGCTGGCTCTTCTTCCGCTTTGTAACGGAGAGCCGGAAACGACTAGCATGGATGGGCGAGGGGAACCTTTGCAACGACAGAATCTCACAAGTCTGAAAGTAGAACCTTCTGAAGGAGAATATTTGCAGCTCAGAGTAGCTTGGTGGTTTTCTGGAAGATGTTGCATTGCCCAACTAAGTAACATCATCAGTGGTAGATGTAATCTAGTTTGGGTAATGAAAGATCTGCAAGAAAACAAGCAGGCTCAGGAAGCACCAAGGACCCCCCAAACAATGCTCCTCCATCTTTTTTTTTTGCAGCCTGAGAAACTAGGGAAAGTCTCTTCTGAGCCTGTTGCCCTGCCCGCTATTGAGTTGTGAGCTACGCTGCCTCTTATCTGACTGTTCCCTTGGCAGCATCTATTCACCTGGTCTCCCAAGTTCTTTCCTGCAATACCATTAGAATTTGCTTGAATACAGGACGAATGTCTTGATATTACCTGTATATTTTTTTACAACTTCTGGAGGCAAGCCATTCCACTGGTTTATTATTTTTACTGTCAGGAAATTTCTCCTTAGTTCCAGGTTGCTTCTCTCCTAGATTAGTTTCCAACCATTGATTCTTGTCCTGCCTTCTGGTGCTTTGGAGGATAGCTTGACTCCCTCTTCTTTGGGGCAGCCCCTGAGATATTAGAAGACTGCTCTCATGTCTCCCCTAGACCTTCTCTTCATTAAACTAGACATACCCAATTCCAGCAACTGTTTTTTATAGCCTCCAGTCCCCTAACCATCTTTGTTGCTCTTCTCTGCACTCTTTCTAGAACCTCAACATCTTTTTACATCGTGGCAACCAAACCTCGATGCAGTATTCCAAATTGTGGCCTTACCAAGGCATTATAAAGTGGTATTAACACTTCACGATATGTCCTAAGGTCCTTAGTAATCCAGCCGTAACCAAATTCTCCGAAGTGAACATGGAATCCCAAACCCGACAGGCATGTAGGAGAAGGGCTAGCAGAGGCAGGAGGAGTTAAAAAGGGGATCAGAGTAGAATCCCTATGTAGCCACAAATGAACTTAAGTCAGGCAATACCGCATTCTGACCACTGAGCCACTGCAATGCAATTGTCCTAATTACACGCCACTGGCTAAACTTTGATTTCATGACCACGAGGATGCTATAGTGGCCATAAGAGTCTCAGTGGTGCAGGGGTTAGAGTGCAGTACTGCAAACCACTTCTGCTGACAGCCAGGTACCTGCAATTTGGCAGATCGAATCCCACCAGGCTTAAGGTTAAATTCTTCCAAGGTGAGTAAAATGAGGAGCCAGATTGTTGGGGACAATGAGCTGACTCTGTAAACTACTTAGAGAGGGCTGGAAAACACTGTGAAGTTTAAGTGCTATTGCCATTGCCCTTCCTTCCTTCCTTCCTTCCTTCCTTCCTTCCTTCCTTCCTTCCTTCCTTCCTTCCTTCCTTCCTTCCTTCCTTCCTTCCTTCCTTTCTCTCTCATTCCCTTTCTCATTCTCCTTCCTGGTGGCACACTGGTTAAAATGCAATATTGCAGGCTGCCTCTGCCCACTGCCAGCAGTTCGATTCTCACCAGCCTTCCCTCCTTTCGAGATGGGTAAAATAAGGACCCAGATTGTTGGGGGCAAGAGGCTGACTCAGTAAACCGCTTAGAGAGGGCTGTAAAAGCACCGTGAAGCAGGATATAAGTCTAAGTGCTATTGCTATAAGTGTAAACACTGGTCGTACATCACTTTTTTCAGCATCATTGTGACTTCAAATCACCGCTTAAAGAAATGGACGCTCAAATCGAGGACTGCCTGTATAAAAATAATCATTGTAATGGGTGTTAAGGGAAGAGGTGTATCTATTTAAAACAGAAGTGCAGAAGTGTTTCAGCAGGGGTGGGTGGGCAGAGAGCTTCATGAAGGAGGCTCCAGCAGGTGTAATCAACCTGCAAACCTGCAGTTTTCCTTTGGCCATGGGAAAAAAATCTCTCCGGCACTAAGCAAACCACTTTGCAGCAGGCTTCAAATGCAGCATTGAGGAAATCCATGGTTTGCCATCTTCTTGGCACGAAGACCTTGGAAAGAGTCCATCGGTTTCCCACCATTTAAGTACTTTAATACGGTGGGATGTCTGGATGCTGTCAGACAGTATTTGATTGCTGCTGTTGGGTAGAAAATATCGGGTGAGGAGATGCCAGCAGCTCTCCCCTTTTCCACACATCGCGCTGGGAATCTGAGCAGAGGGGCTTGAGTAAATCCATGGAGGACAGGTGTCCTTTTTAATGCACCTTGTCTACAGGTGAGCATTATGAAAGATTACCCTTGAAGCACAGGTAGTCCTCGAGTTACAACAGTTTGTTTAGCAACCAAAGTAACAACAGCACTGAAAAAGGTGACTTATGGCCATTTTGCACACTTACGACCATTACGTGTCCCTCTGGTCATGTTTTACATTGGGATGCTTGACAACTGGTTCACATTTATGACCATTGCAGCGTCCCGGGGAGATCATCTAATCCCCTTTTGCGACCTTCTGACAAGCAAAGACCATGGGGAAGCCAGATTCACTTAACAACCGGGTGTCTTATTTAACAACTTCAGCGAGTCACTTAACAAACGCAGCAAGAAAAGTCACAAGATGGGGCAAAACTCACTTAACAAATTTCCCATTGAACGGTATCAGTTTGGGGCTCAATTGTGGCCGAGGATTACCTGTACTGAAAAAAAGTGGCTTACAACTGGTCCTTACACTTATGGCCATTGCAGTGGCCCCTGTTCTGACCCAGGCTTCATCACACGGAATTAATGTCAAATTTGTTTTAAAAGCAAAACCTATTTTATTGCAACGCTGGTAATTACTTTCATTCCCAGCCAGAACTAATTATAAACAGTTCCCCAAGATAAGCACATGCCTTTCAGTGCTGTGGAATGTTGCCAAAAACAGAAGTCTCCAATTAATTATAACAGAAACCAACCGAAGTACCAGAAAAAAACCAACCAGAGTACACAGAGCTTCAAAGAGGACTCGGAATCTATCGAACTACTTTGCTTCCTGCAAAGATTTTGTCATTGAGGTCTGACTTTTATCCCTTATGGGGGGGGGGGGCAATCACCTCCCAGCCTTACTCCCGAGTTGCCCCTTTTGTTTCATCTCCTCTCGCCTTCTAGCAGCTCTGTGCATACGCACACTGGGAACAGGCTCCCTTTGTTCCTTGGCCTCGCTGCTACCAGACTCCAGAGGCTCCAAAGGCAGCACCTCACTCCCAGATGGTCCTGGCCCCATCTCTGCATCAGATGCAGGACTGTCATCTGAGTCCTCTCCAGACTCCCAGACTGGTCCCCGTTCTTCCCCACTGTCCAATTCCACTGGCGGCTGCACTGGCTGCCAGCGAACCACAACAGTCCCAGGGTTGTTTGATCAAAATTTATGTACGTATGCATTTACAAATGGTTGTAAATGCTGGGGTTGCCTTCCCAGCTGGCTTCTAACAAGCAAAGCCATTGGGGGAAGTTGCATTTGATTAATGACTGCAGAGATGGTGTGCTGGTCATAAGAGCAAAGACAGTCATAGGTCACCTTTTACAGCACCATTGCTACTTTGAACAGTTGCTCAATGAAAGGTTGTAAATCAAGGACTATCTGTATGTTGGTTATGGACACCGTTGCTGTTTAGTGACTGTTCATTCATTTCCTCCCTTTCAAAGATGCAGGGACTTGCCGTCCATGTAACAACACCGAAATCCTGATGGCCGTTTGCACAAGTGATTTTGGTGAGTATAGATTTTCTCCAGGTTAATTTTCAGAAGGATAATACTTCTGAACGATTTGCAAAAAGACACACAGCCTTCACAAGCATCAACCTACATTTTTCAATCCTTCTTGCCTTGGTCATCACTGCAATTGTGTAAGGCAAGGTCTTAATGCCCCCATTTTACAGATCAGAAAGTGAAGGGGGAAGATGCAGTGTGTGCATTGGTTTCCAAGGATCCAGCCAAGCGGTAAAGACCAGCTGGCCAAAGCTGGTCCACAGAGCAATTTGTTGCGTAGTTGAAAGCCAACTAGAGAGTAGGAGACCAAGAGTTCAAGTCCCACCTAAGGCTGGGTGATTTTGGGTCAGTCACCAGGAGACTGGAAGTTCTAGTCCCATCTTAGGTATAAAAGCCAGCTGGGTAACTTTGGGTCTCTCTCAGCCCAACCCACTCACAGGGTTGTTGATGTAGGGAAAATAGAAGATGGAAGGTGTGTTGGATAAGTTCACTGCCTTGAATTACTTGTAAAAAGGCAGAAGATAGATAGATGACAGATAGATATAGATAGAGGATGGATGAGATAGATAGACAGACAGACAAACCTCATATGACATGATATAGATAGATGATAGACATGATAGAAAGAGGAAGGATGAGATATAGATAGATAGATAGATAGATAGATAGATAGATAGATAGATAGATAGATAGATAGATAGATAGATAGATTGACATGACATGACATGACATGATATAGATAGATGATAGATGGATATGATAGAAAGAGGGAAGATGAGAGAGAGAGATGGATGAGATAAGATAGATGATAGATTGATAGATATGATAGATGGTAAGTAGGTAGGTAGATGGATGGATGGATGGATGGATGGGTAGGTAGGTAGATAGATAGATAGATAGATAGATAGATAGATAGATAGATAGATAGATAGATAGAAGATAGATCATAGGTAGTTAGAAGATGAATGAAATAGATGGATAGATGGATGGATGGATAATTGATAAATGGATGACAGAAAGGAAAGAAAAAGACAAAGATAGAAAGAAAGGAAGAAAATAGTTGGAGGTGTTCTGTGCTTGTATTCCCCCTTTGCAATGCTTGTGGTCATCCTACCCGCCTACCCCGACTCCATTTTGCTTCTTGTAGTCTTGCAAAGGCTAGCCCCCCACCCCCCGCCCCGCCCCCATTTGCAATCCTCCACAGTGGAAGAAAGAGGTCACAGTGTCTGCGAGTGCCCAGCTCCGGGGTTGCTACAGCAACTGGCAAGTCAGACAAGAGAACAGGTGGATTTGTCACGCCAGATCAGATCAGGGGCCTGCCGGGAGACCTCCGAGAGGCTCCTTGCTGATTTGAAGGGAGGCAAACGCATTTTCAAGCAAGGGGCCGAAGGCCAGCAGAGCATTGGCGGAATCCTAACAATTCGACAGCCACTCGACAGCCCTTGCAAGCCACTAAGAGAGAGGTCAGCAAAATAATGCTCACCAGATGCCTCTCCAAGAGAGGCCCTTTTACCACCCTGAAATCAGTGGAAATTTTTAAGAACATCCCTTACCGTCCCATGATGGCAACTGGCCCACATTAACAGTGCAGTCAGTCACGTGGTGACTCGACTTAAGGACTGCCACAACTTCTGGGCTCGATGACGGACACTGAGGACGGTCTGTATTTCGTAGTCCGGATACCCGATCGTGTGGAACCATAGTAAATGTTAGTTGATTCTTGATAGCGTCTTGATTCAGGGTTAGGATCAAATGTGTTGTAGTAGCGTCATTGACAAAATATTCTCTTACCTGCCATGGAAACCTCAGATCTGGATTTAGTATGGACTTTCTGCTGTAGAATGGATCAACATTGGACCTCAGAATGTGCTTCAACTATAGTTCTGGGCAATCCTAGTTAGCCCCTCTAATGATGAAGGTTGCTGGGATCTGTAGTTTAGCAGCCTCTGGAGAGCCAGCAATTTCCACTTCTAATATATATATATATATTAATGAAAACCCACCTAGCTCTTTCTCTGCCTGTCTTCTAGCAACCATCAAGACATTTCTTCTCAGCAAATCACTGAGTTTGCAAGAAATTTGTGGTGGATTAAACCCCAATCCATAAATGTCCTCAGGAGGGAATTTAGAGAGGAGTCAGGATGTCCTTAGACATATAATGGAATGATGTAGTGATGGATGGGTCCATAAAGGAGAATATTTGCAGCTTTGGGTTGAAACGAAGGGTCCTTGGTGCATTCTGAGCTTGGTGTTTTTCTTGCAGACGTTTCATTACAAAACTAGGTAACATCAGCAGTGATAGAAGGGAGTTTGTGGAGTGGGAGGAGGAGGAGGAGGAAGAGAAGAGGAGAAGAAGAAGAGGAGGAGGAGAAAGAAGAAGAAGAAGAAGAAGAAGAAGAAGAAGAAGAAGAAGAAGAAGAAGAAGAAGAAGAAGAAGAAGAAGAAGAAGAAGAAGAAGAAGAAAAAGAAGAAGAAGAAGAAGAAGAAGAAGGGAGGAGGAGAAGGAGAAGGAGAAGAAGAAGACGACAACTGTGGGGTCCTTGGTGCTCTCTGAGCTTGGTGGTTTTCCTGCAGATATTTCGTTAGCCAAACTAGGTAACATCATGTTACTCAGACTGGTTTGGGTAATGAAACGTCTGCAAGAAAACCACCAAGCTCAGAAAGCACCAAGGAGACCCCCCCACCCATGTATGGGACTGGGGTCTGGTTTCTAAAGGTTGCTGTTGCTTGCACCCCAAAATGCTTTAGGTTTCCTAGAAGGTTTTCCAAAGCAGAGTTCTTCATTAATATTGGACTCACCCAGTTTTCAGGTGGCATTATGAAAACTAATTTATCTCAAGGCTCCCTCTTATTTAAAAAGAAAGAAAGAAAAAAAGAAACGCAGAGCTAACTTTACTCATATATTTTAACTCTGATACTTTTACAGTGGACTCAGACATTACACTGAGATTGAGCTCTTGAGCTTCTGTTCAGCCATTCTTGTGAACCTAGCCATTGTGGCTTGGATAACATGGCTTATAGAATAAGGCAGTAGTTTTCAAACTTAGCCGCTTTATGAGGTGTAGGCTTCAATTCCCATAGTTCCCCAGCCAGGAATTCTGGGAAATGAGGTCCATACTTCTTAAAGTGGCCAATTTTGAAAAACACAGAGTTGTGTGAACCTACCTATGCCATTAGAGGATACGTTCAGTAAATTCTGATCAAAGCTCACCATTGCTTAGCCTTTAAGCCTGGAATCATTTGGACCTGTTTGGCTATTTTGTTTTCCGGGGTTCTGCTTGAAATGATCTTATAAAAGAGAAGTGGGGGGAGGGGAATTGAATAATTGCTGATCTTTATGAGCACTTTCCTTGCAGTTATCCGTGGCAACATCAAGTCTGTCTCCAACGACAGGGAAGCCCAAGAATCGATCATCGGTGTGAGCGCAACACGGATCCATCGTCAGAAGTTTGCTCTATTTCAACCGGTCGACAAATCTGGAAGGTCCACAGGCAACATCCACACCCTCCTACGATGTGGGGTGAAACCCGGTCCAGGTAGTTTTTTATTCACTGGGTGGATGCATTTTGCAGAGGCCTGGCTCACCTGTGCTCCCCGATACAAAGACTTCATCCGCATCTACGAGGAGGCGCGACAGGCTCACGAGAACCCCTGCGAAGTCTCGTTGGACTGACTTGGGACGAGAAGAGCTCAGGAAGAAGGGAAGCCTACTTGGGGCGGCGATCAAGCCAGAATCATCCGTCCTCGTCTTGACCATGGGAGGAGAACCTTGACCTTAGACCCAAGCAAGACAAGATCTTTCCTTCCTCTAGGAGACCAAATGGTTCTACCAACCCTTAACTCTTTTCCTGGTTGTCTGTGAATGAGTTGTCTCGGCCATGTCTGAGAATGTTCTCTGGTCAAGTTGGGGAACATCACGAAGCAGACAAAAAGGTTTCAGAGCTTTCCAAACATGGGGATGTGGTGAGACTTGGGGTTTTGGTCTTTTGAGTTTTCCACCACCCATGAAAGCCAATATGATTATTCCTGAGTTTGCAGCAATCCACACCTTTTCCACTTCACTGTGGATGGATGTCTGCAGATATATCATCAAGCCAACAGGAAGGACCATAAGTTTCAGGTCTAAAAGGATGTCCCACTCAACTGTTCATCCAGGAGATGATCTAATTTTCTCTTTGAGGGTTGCATGGCTGATCAGCATTAGGTTCTATCATCCAAGGGGACCATCCTAAACTAAATGAAGAGCCAGATATTTTCAGGAGAGGGGAAGAAGAAAGTACCATGCTTCCAACATGCCAGAAAGAGAGACAAAAAATGTGACAGGAAAGGACACTTGTTCAGTTCTATTCATTTTCATTTTTTAAAAAATATATCCATCTCTTGGTCATTCAGGCAGAGGGGGACAAAGCTTTAAGCAACTTCAAAGGAAATACTTCCTCCCCCTACCACCAAAACAAAATAACATGAATGTGAAAATGGGTTGGTTGAATTCCAGATCTGGATATCTGAATGGTATTGTGAGATTTGCTCAAATAATCTGGATCCAACCATCATCTTTTCTTTATAAAAATGGCCTGATTCTAACTTCAGGGCCACCGATTCTCAATAAAATCCAGACTGGATTCACACATTCTATTGAACTTTGACATGGATTCAATCTATCACACAAACCCAGCCAATTGTGACTTATTCTATATATATACATCCAATTTTTTTTAAAGCTGTGGCTTGGCGCAGTGTGTGTGAATCCAGCCGGTAGTTGTCATTTCTTTAGCAAGCCGGGGTTAATCTAACCTTAGTTTAATGCACTGTGAAAATCCTCAAGAATCCATGTTTCACAGCAACACCCTTTTAAACTTTTCAATTAAGCTCTTGTTCTTCCAAAATAATAATTGAACAGCTCCTGATATTTGGAGAAATATTATACAGGTATTGATGGCACTGGAATCCTATCAGAAAATGCAGGTCAACCCTATTATCAGGTAAATGTCTTCTGTGTATCATTACCAGAAGAACATTTCCTTGATCTGGGAAAGAAGGAACCCCTGAACATAATGCACACTGAGATTATTTTGGGTTGATGTCTGTTTAATCCATAGTTCTCAGAAGAATCCTGATGGTTCAAATTCCAATGCATTGTGATGTTCTTTATTGTCTGGGACCACAGTTCCCAATAACACTTGCTATTGTTTTGGGAGCTGATAAAGCTAAAATGTTCAAAGCATTTTAAGAGGGCATTCAATTTTCTGGCCCATGATTTTGAAATCACAGCTAACTATAACAGAACTGCCATTCTCAAGATCCTTTAAAGTTGAGAAAGACCATGTATCCAATCCTAGAGATAGAATAGAATAGAATAACAGAGTTGGAAGGGACCTTGGAGGTCTTCTAGTCCACCCCCCTGCCTAGGTAGGAAACCCTACACCACTTCAGACAAATGGTTATCCAACATCTTTTTAAAAACTTCCAGTGTTGGAGCATTCACAATTTCTGGAGGCAAGTTGTCCCACTGATTAATTGTTCTGACTGTCAGGAAATTTCTGCTTAGTTCCAAGTTGCTTCTCTCCTTGAGATCAAAAAGAATTGGACATAACATTTTGTTAGACGAACTCCTGAATGTGGTGCTTAGCTGCAGAAATCAACCTTCATTACTGACACTTTTTGAAAAAAAAAAACATCTAGTCTGTGATTTCAAAATTGTGCTTAAAATGATAATTATTTGGTGTAGCTGGGAAGGTGGACCAAATTGATAGATTTGTAGGACTGTCTATGGGGATTCTCAATCGTCCAGGTCATGGTTGTCTCAAAGGTGCTTTTTTTTCCAAGAGGCAGCTGGATTTTCTAGTTTTTCTTTGACGACGTTTCGCTTCTCATCCAAGAACCAGAGTTGAAGAAGCTACTTGGATGAGAAGCGAAACGTCATCCAAGAAAAACAAGGAAGTCCAGTTGCCTCTTGAAAAAAAAAAACACCTTTGGGTTTGTAGGACTGCATATCATCTTCTCTTTAGGGCCCCTTATCCAGGCTGCCAGAAAACTGAACAACCATTGGAAGGCAGCTAAGACTTCTTGAAATCTCTTTTATTGCACTGTAGTGGTTTTCTGGAGTTTTGGAACCCACCTGTGAATGGACAAGATGTCTTCCTGCTTGTGGGAAAAAGAGAGAGAGCGCTAAGAAAGGATGCACATCATTCATAAAAGCATTTATAAGACTAGATTTCACTTTGTCAAAGGTTCACCATGTTACCTTGAGTTACCTGTGCTGGGTTTGGTGGCCAAATGAGAGAGAGAGCACTGGATGCATGCACATTGAAAGCAGACAATAAGCAAGAAGTAACACCATGGATAATTGGCTGGTGCACATCCATGAACAGAAACAGTTATTGGGCCCAGCACACAAATTTGGAAAGGGAGCATGTGCAGTCTGATTTATTTTATTTTACTTTTAGAAATAGTTCTTCAAACCACAGAAATGAAGAGTTGGATTTTTTTTTCATGAATTTGAAACTCAAGAGGTTTCATAGTGTTTCTGTTTAAACTGGCCAGAGTCACCAGTGAGTGAATTGAATGGCCGTATACATTTTCTTAACTCGTGAAGATATAACAACTACAGGTAGTTCTCGACTTAGGACCACAGTTGAGTCCAAAATTTTGGTCATGTGACCTCGGGGATGCTGCAATGGTCATAAGTGTGAAAAATGGTCATCATTCGCTTTTTTTCGGTGCCTTTGCAACTTCCAAACCATCACTCAAGAAACTATAAGTTGAGACAAACTGTTAAGTCGTTAAAACTGGACATTGCAAATCTCAGTGGGCCAAAAAACTTTTGGCGGCTTTTTTAGCCCCTCAATGTAACTCTTCTCCGGGTAGAGTTGGCTGGTTCACACAATATCCCAAGGTATAAACTGGAATTGGAAGGAAAAAAAAAAACACGCACAAAGGATCTAGATCAGGGGCCCACAACCCACCAGGGACTGGTTCCGTGGAGAAAAGTTTCCCTTTGGACCGGAGGGGATGTGGTTTCGTGTGCTGCCTGCATCCCACGCCGTGGTGGTATTCTGCCGGTTTGGACTGGTTCTCCCAAGCTGGTAACGGTGATGAACAGTGGAGACCGAACTGGTTCTCTCTGCTGTTGGGCCCACCTGCCTGCCTACCTGGGCTCCCATACTACCTTTATCCTCTGCTTTTGAAGCGCAGCTGCTTTGCGTGGCATAGCAGAGTGCCATGCGGCAGCTGCTGAAGCAACCAGGAAAGTGCAGGCTTGCAGGAGGAGAGTCAGAACGCCTCTGCGCCTGTGCAAATGTGTATTTGGTGCACTCATGCACACAAAGTGTGTGTATGCACGCAAAGCGTGCCCACCAAGCCACACCCACTGAACCGGTGGTAAAACCTTTTGAATCCCACCACTGATCCCACGGATGGGGTTTCGCTTATTTTCACGGCCCGGTTTCTGTCATGCCGTGGCCCAATGCCGGTCCGTGGACCGGAAGTTGGGGACCCCTTTTCTAGATCGAATCTTACACTCAGAATAAGACTCTGTAGCTGCAATAGGTGCAGGCGTTGGCTGTTACAAATAGTGGTTCCCAACCTTTCTTTCAACAGGGACCGCCTATAAATACCTTTTGTGGCTACGGACCATGCGCATCAACACCCCCCCGCCCAAGACTTAAGATTTGAACCATAACACTTTTTCAAGCTTTTGTGGGCACCTGCGAGCCCCCCAGGTGTCCGTGGAGGCGTGGACCACAGGTTGAGAGCCACTTGTAGAGGCCATCACCCCCTTTGTTGTGACACGTTCTCAGTTTCATGGTAAAGTTAGGGATAGTAAATGCTGCCAAACCTCAGAGATATTTAGAGAAATGCTAAACAGGGCCCTTCTCTTTTCACCATGTGGAAATGATTAAGGGTGTTACTGATGTGGCACATGAAAGTATTTTTTTGCATGTGTTCAGCCGTGATGCCTAAGGGAAATTGGTCCGTTGGAATAACCTGTCCATGAAATGTGATTGATGTGAATGTTGTCACGGTTGCTATTCTAAAGAGAGATGATGGTTGGGCAGCTCTCACTGTTTCCCAGCCCTAACAAGGTTTAGGTTGTGTGGACTTCAGATCTGAAAATTTCCCATATAGGCTTAGAATGGCTGAGGTTGGGAAATGCTGTTCTTAATCATCTTGTTTTATTCTGATGTGTCCTATGTATCCTTCCTTCCTTCCTTCCCTCCCCCCTCCCTCCCTCCCTTCCTGGCTTTCCTTTTTTCATTCCTTCCTTCCTTGGTAGAAAATATATAAAAATAGGAATAAATACTTTGATATAATGGGAGTCTTAAGAAAAAGAAGGAAGGAGGGAGTGAGGAAGGAAGGAAGGAAGGAAGGAAGGAAGGAAGGAAGGAAGGAAGGAAGAAAGAAAGAAGGGAGGGAGGGAGGGAGAAAGGAAGAAAGGGGAAGGAAGAAGGAAGAAAAGCCAGGAAGAAAGAAGAGCCAGGAAGGAAGGAAGGAAGGAAGGAAGGAAGGAAGGAAGGAAGGAAGGAAGGAAGGAAGGAGAGCCAGAACAAGCCTTCCCTTTGCACTAGTCCTCCCCTCACACTCTGATGAAGTGTTTGATTTCCTCAAACCTTTTAAAATAACGCACAAGTTTACTCAATTGGGCAGCTAGTAAATCCAAAGCTGCCGTCAACCCCTCTTGAAGATGCCCAGTTTCTGTATTTCATTGCTCCTTTAATTTATTTTTTGTAAGATTTTTTTTTCCTACATAGAAAACGAACCCACTTAGGAAACTGACATGCAGGAAGCCTTTGTCCCTGCTTTTCTCTCTGCAGATGCTCTCAGAAAAGAGCTACCACAAAAAAGGAATCTTCGCACTTCTGTGTTTTGTTAGAAAAATTTTCGCCTTGAAAATGTGAAAAGAAAGCGGGGGTAACATTTGTGGGTGGATGACTAAGAGGACTGTCTGTTTCCACATAAGGGTATGTTGTGGCTGGATTCCCCAAGGGTGGTCATGCACGAATGTGTCCCAAACACTCAAAATCCCAAATGCAGCCAAGCTGCTAAACCATTGGGACGCCGTGAGTTAGATCAGCAGGCCATAAACTTAGCAGCGTTAAGATGCGTGCTTCTCAATTCCCAGAATCCCCAAGAAATCCACCAATCTTAACCTTGTTCAAGATTGAAAAACGTTTGAGTTGGATTGTTGGGATCCCAAGCCATTTCTTCCCAGCGATTGATGATATTTTACAACATCTCCAGTTGAGGTGCAGATATTAACGCAACAGTAACTTCATTGCAACAACAGTTGGGCATAAACATTTCTGTCTGCAAGCAACGTCTCTCTCGTAGAAGAGAACAATTGTAGCTCAGGGTTGAATTGTGGGGCCCTTGGTGTGCGCCCTGAGCTTGGTGGCTTTCTTGCAGATGTTTCATGATCCTACTAGGAACATCATCAGTGCTAGAAGAGAGTAGAGTTTGCAAAGAGGAGGAGGAGGAGAACAGTGGAGTCCTTGGTGCTCTTGAGCTTGGTGGTTCTCTTGCAGACATTTCATGACCCAACTTTATAACATCATCAGTGCTAAAAGGTAGTGGGGTTTGTGGAGAGGGGGAGGGGGAGGAAGACTGGAGTCCTTAGTGCTCCCTGAGCTTGGTGGTTTTCTTGCAAACGTTTCATGACCCAACTACGTAACATCAGCAGTGTTAGAAGGGAATGGGCTTTCCTTTCTTTTTATATACAAGTGGCTTGCCCTGTCTCAAATTGAGCCCAATGGCTTGTTACTAACAGGACACACCTGTGTTCTTTCTTTGGCAATATTAGAGTGAAAAGCTGACACCCCACTTCCATAAATAATTGCCCGGGAATATTCTGGGAGTCTCCCATCCTAAAATAAGCCAGATCCAACCCTGCGTAGCTTTTTGAACATCAGCCAAAGTTGGCTGCTATCTGCTAGGACTGGTTGTTGCTATAAATTGCTGGAAATTGTTGTAGGTACATGACTGTAGGTAATGTGATATAAGGGCATCATCTCAATGGGTCAATCTCAGCTGGGCAGGATTTTTGGAAAAACATACTGCTTCTCTGATGAGGCCAATGGCCTTTCTCAGGTTTCCTAGAAGAAGGAGGGACAGATTTTGTATTCAAGCGAAATGTTCCATGCCTAGAAGGTTGTCTGAAGGTCTTTACTGAAAGAACAGGATGGATTTCGGAGGGGACACTGGCTGTAAACTGAAATGCAAAATCGATGCTAGCATCGATTGAGAGTCCTTGAGCATCTAAATCAGGAGTCTCCAACCTTGGCAATTTTAAGACTTGTGGACTCCAATTCCCAGAATTCCTCAGCCAGCTTTGCTTTGCTTTGCTTGGCAACTTTTAAGACTTGTGGACTTCAACTCCCAGAGTTCCCCAGAATTCCATGCTGGCTAGGGAATATATGAGAGTTGAAATCCACAGGTCTTTAAAGTTGCCAAGGTTGGATGCCCGTGATCTAAATGCAGGCCAGCCCTTTAACTTTGTTTTTAGTTTTTCGACACCGGAAGTGTGTCATATGTGCACTAAAGTGATCACGATACCAAATGTGTAGTTTTGTTCTTTGTTTTCAATCTAAATTGTATTGTAATTGTGTGTCTGTGTGTGTGTGGTCTCTTTTTCTTTTGTGAGAGCGAAATGTTAATATAAGATGAATTGCCAACAGTAGCAAGAAAGGATACCAAATAAATCTTTCTCTTTTTTTTTTAGCCCATGGTAGAGGATTTTAGGCAAAACAAAAATGCCAAGCTTTGATATGGAGAAGATTTGTAAAATGTCCAGTACCGTTTTTATACGTATTGTTAATGTCTAAAGAAGAGATCAAGAGATGAATGAGACTCTTGGTTGCCATTTCTTTTCATGTGTTTTTTTCTATTTTTTTTTTTAAAAAAAAACCTGTATTGATCTTTTGAAGGGTATAATTAAAGTTCTCAACGTTCTCAACCTTGAATCTAAGAGGGCTTCTTGGGGACTTCTTGTGAATCTGAAGCAAGTCATCACCTGGCCAGACCTGACTTTATGGCCATTTTTTTGCTGCAGTCAATAAGTGGATCACTGGTTGATCATTAGATAAAAGAAACCAGAATCTGGGCCAGTAAGATAACTTGAGAAAGCGTCTCAGATATGAGCCTCCTTAGCTCTGAGGAAGATGGATTGGTGGATGGATGGAAAGGGAAAGGGGAAGGGAGGGAGGGAGAGAGAAAATGGGAGGAGGAAGGAAAGAAGAGAGGGAGGAAGGAAGGAAGGAGAGGAGAGAGGGAGGGAGGGATAAGATAACTTGAGAAAGCGTCTCAGATATGAGCCTCCTTAGCTCTGAGGAAGATGGATTGGTGGATGGATGGAAAGGGAAAGGGGAAGGGAGGGAGGGAGAGAGAAAATGGGAGGAGGAAGGAAAGAAGAGAGGGAGGAAGGAAGGAAGGAGAGGAGAGAGGGAGGGAGGGATAAGATAACTTGAGAAAGCGTCTCAGATATTAGCCTCCTTAGTTCTGGGGAAGATGGATGGAGGGAAAGGGGAGGGAGGGAGAAAATGGGAGGAGGAAGGAAAGAGGAGAGGGAGGGAGGGAGGAAGGAAGGAAGGAAGGGCAATGGCAATAGCACTTAGACTTCTATACTGATTCACAGTGCTTTACAGCCCCCTCTAAGCGGTTTACAGAGTCAGCCTCTTGCCCCCAACAATCTGGGTCCTCATTTTACTCACCTCGGATGGAGGGAAGGCTTGAGTCAACGAGCCTATCAGAATTGAACTGCTGGCAGTTGGCAGAATTAACCTGCAATACTGCATTCTAACCATTGCACACCATGGATGGGTGGGTGGAGGGATGGGTGGGTGGAGGGATGGGTGGAGGGATGGAAGGGAGGGAGGGAGGAGAGGAGAGAGGGAGGGAGGGAGAGAAGGAGAGGAGAGAGGGAGGGAGGGAGGGATGAAGGAAGGAAGGAAGGAAGGAAGGAAGGAAAGGTGTCAATGAAGACTCAGGTCAACCAGGTCATGTCCCACAAGTGCTTTTTCCAAAAGGCAATGGGACTTTCTTGGTTTTTTTCTTTGAAAGCGTTTTGCTTCTCATCCAAGAAGCTTCTTCAGCTCTAACTGACTGGAGGGGAATGGAAGGATGTATAATATTCTTTACAGTCATCTGGTCATGAGATCCACGACCAGATGTCTGCAAAGAATACGAAAGCTTCCCTTAACTTGCAGTCCTCTATCCAAGGTTCAGCAATTCCTCCAGGTTTCCAGAGTCAGAAAAAACCTGGAGAATGGAGGGGAAGCACCCCTCTAAACTAAAGTTTAGTTTTCCAGCCCTCGCCCATCTATTCGTTTTTAACAGGATAACATCTTCTCCTCTTTACCATCCTTTTGGTATTGTGGTGACCAGAACTGGATGCAGTATTTAAAGTGGTCTCATCAGTACAGTATAAAGCAGTACTGTCGCTTCACATGATCTTGATGCTCCCTCTTTGTTTTATGCAGCCTAGAACTGCATTGGCTTTTTTGGCTGCGGAGAAGAATAACCCAATAACAGAGTTGAAAGGGACTTTGGAGTTCTTCTAACCCAAACCCCCTGCTTAAGTAGGAGACCCTATACCAGGGGTTTCCAAACTTGGCAAGTTTAACCTTTGCGAACTTCAAGTCCCAGAACTCCCCAGCCAACATGATCGATTATACCCTTCAAAAGCACGGCTGGCTGGAGAATTCTAGGAGTTGAAGTCCACAAGTCTTAAACTTGCCAAGTTTGGGGACTCCTGCCCTACATCATTTCAGACAACAGATTATCCAATCTGTCAGCTTCCACCTTACGCTTGGTTATCTGCTTCGCCACCAGGCAGTGACAGTCTGCCATGAACTCTGGAGAGGGTGGATGGGAAGGAGGAGGCTTGGGGAAAGCGAAAGTAATTGCTCTATCTCCCTGAGATGCTGCTTCAAGGTCACCAGGCTGGCTAACGAAAACAGACCTGGTCCAAGACGAAGTGGGTTGGCCACAAGCTCTATGTGCCCATAAGCCAAAGCTCCTAATTCTGCAGAGGAGCCACAACTCTAAAACTGGGGGACATTCTGGTTTTGTAAAGATCCCTCACCTAGTTAGACATCCATTTTGGTGGCCAGGCGGGATTGTGGAGGGATATGTGGCTGGTTGCCCCATATGCGCCACAGCGAAAGGACATGTGGGTAAACCAACTAGTGCAACAAGTTGCCAGCCCCTTGGAAGCCCTTGTGTTCAGCTGCATCGTGGGTGATGGCACCATTTAGGTGGGTATTGTTGTTAGTTGCGAAGTCGTGTCCAACCCATCGTGACCCCCTGGATAACGTTCCTCCAGGCCTTCCTGTCCTCTACCATCCCCCGGAGTCCATTTAAACTCACGCCGACTGCTTCAGTGACTCCATCCAGCCCAAGGGTGGGATTCAAATATTTTAACAATCGGTTCTGTGGGTGTGGCTTAGTTGGTAGGTGTGGCTTGGTGGTCATGTGACTGGCTGGGCGTGGCCAACTCAACATCACTCACATCGAGGCACGCATCTCCTCACTGGCCTCTCGAGACTGGGGATGCTGCAACAGTCGTAAGTGTGAAAAATGGTCATAAGTCACTTTTTTCAGTGCAATTGTAACTTTAAATGGTCCCTCCACACAAGCAAAGTACCAGCAAAGGAGGAAAAAAAACTCCAGAGATGTTCCTGAGACAGGAAGTCTAGTCCTGCCAAGAACGTAATAAGAGTTAACGGAGAGGCAGTTTCTGAAAGCAACACCAGAATGTTTCCTTCCTGCCTTCCTTACAGGATTAGGCCAGTAATTTCGTCTAACAACCGGTTCTCCGAACTGCTTAGAACGTTAACAACCGGTTCTAGCAAATAGGTGTGAACTGATAGAATCCCACCCCTGATCCAGCCCCCTCCTTCTCTGCCCTCCCCCGCTTCTTCTTCTGCCCTCAATCTTTCCCAGCATTCGGCTCTTCTCCAGCGAGTCCTTCCTTCTCATGAAGTGGCCAAAGTCTTTGAGTTTCATCTTCAGGATCTGGCCTTCTAAAGAGCGGCCAGGGTTGATCTCCTCTAGGACTGACCAGTTGGATGGCCTTGCAGTCCAAGGGACTCATAGGAATCTTCTCCAGCACAAGAATTCAATGGCCTCCATTCTCTGGCACTC
This sequence comes from Bungarus multicinctus, assembly GCA_023653725.1. Classification (NCBI taxonomy): domain Eukaryota; kingdom Metazoa; phylum Chordata; class Lepidosauria; order Squamata; family Elapidae; genus Bungarus; species Bungarus multicinctus. The sequence goes on along the minus strand of CM042842.1, from coordinate 11,758,627 downwards.
AGCCTTCCTTATGGTCCCACTTTCACAGCCATGTGGGCATCCTACCCGAATGCATGGCGTTTCCATCCCTGAGGAAATCCTTATTTTTTTCTAGCTTCACATTGGAAATGCACCAAGAATATGACCCAGCAGGACGGAAAAGCGGAAAATGTCGAGGGAGGAAACAACGGAGAGAGAAGATAGTAAATAGAACAACAGAAATGTTGGCTTCTCTTCTCTGTCTCTCATGCATTTTTCCCCCATTTAAATTATTGCATTTAATACTCTGCACATCCGGTGAGGTTTCTGCCTAGCAGAGAGATTGTTTTGATTTAAGTTTGAGGGGTTTTTTGGCCAAAGCAGATAGCCTTTTCTGCCAAAGAGAAAACATTTATTCTTCTTCCCACCCACCCTCTCCTCTCCTCTTCTCTCCCCTCCCCTGTTTGCAGTTTTTTTCGCCATTCTCATTTTCGCTGCCCTCTGTCCCTGGTTAGCTGCGACCTCCCGCTCCACTTCCCACATCCCCCTCATTCCAGAGTGGTGTTTGGGATGCAGCCAAAATTTCAGGGCTGTTGAAAAACTTTTTGAAAAAACAAAAACAACCCCAATAAAAACCCACAACCTGTGCCAGCAGAAAGACAAGCAAATGAAAGAAAACTTAAGGTGGTCGCGGCAGAATTTAATGTTTTCCCTGGAAAGTTATCTGCATTTTCTTTGACGATGGGAAAATTATGCATGAGGTACATATAATCCCAGCAATTTTGTTTATCCCTCTCCTCCTCTTCCTCCTCCTCTCCTCCTTGTCTCTCTTTTCTCCTCTTTCTCCTCTCCTCCTTTGTTTCCTCATCCCCCTCTCTTCTTCTTCTTCACCAATTCTCTTCCTCATTCTCCCCTCCTTCTTCTCCTCCTTGTCTCTCTTCTTCTCTTTTTCCAATCCTTTTCCTTCCTCTTTCCTCTCTGTCGCTTTTCTCCTTCTCTTTCTCCCATCTCTTTCTGTGTCTCCCTTCTTCCTCTCCAATTCTCCTCCTCCCCCCCCCCACTCCTCCTCCTCCTTGTCTCTCTTCTCTGTCTCTTTTTCCAATCCTTTTCCTTCCCCTTTCCTCCTGGTCTCTTTTCTCTTTTGCCAATCTTTCTCTTTTTGTGTGTCTCCTCTTCCTCCTCTCTTCTTCCTCTCCAATCCTCTTCTTCCTTCTCCCCTCCTCCTCCTCATCTCTCTTCTCCTCCTTCTCCCTAGTTCAGTAATGAAACATCTGCAAGAAAACAGAGGGCACCAAAGACCCCTCATCTCAACCCTGAGGTACAAACATTCTCCCTTGCTGGTAGCTTGCTATCTTTCCAAGGTAGACCCCTTTTTGGCCGTGATTCCTGCAGCCCCACATAAGTTAGGAAAGTGGCAGATCAGTTGCAGATCTCCTTTGATCAAGATCATCTCTGGGCCTCCATGCCAGCCTGGTAGAGAAAGGGGCCCCTTTCCTTCACTGGCACAGAGGTCAAAGAGTTGACTAATGGGTGATCAGTTTTCTACCACTGGAGCCAAATACAACTTGGATATTTGCAGCCACGAAGAGGGCGGGACGGAATGTGTGAGGGTTGTTGGCTTGAGGTTCTTCTGGCTCTGAGGCATCATAAAAACTCATCCCATCTAGAGTGGCCTGGAGGATTGCCTGAATCCAGCCATGCCAAGCAGACAGAGAACTAGTGGGGTTATTATTTTTTTTTTTCCTGGCCAAGGACAAAGGAAGGCAGAGAAAAGATCGTTTCCCAAATTCTCCACTGCATTGGTGGGCAAAGAAGAGAAGTGAATGCAGGAAGAGTTTATGAAAGGCCACAGAGGCCCATCACCCTTGCTAAATAGCATCAGGACAAACCGGTGGAGTAGCACCTCGATGGTGTTGGAGAAGAATCTGTAAGAGGGAAGTTCTGAAGTCCTATGTGTCCTTCCATCTTGCATTTTCTTGTGGAGACCTTGCTGCTGTCTGAGCTCGGTTGTTTCCTTGCAGATGTTTCACTCACTGCTATCACTGTAGATGTTATCAAAGTTAGGTAATAAAACATCTGCAAGAAAATAACCAAGTTCAGAAAGTACCTAAGACCCCACGATCTTCCTCCTCCTCCTCCTTGTCTCCCTTCTCCTTCTCCTTCTCCCTCCTTGTCTCTTTTCTCCTCTTTCTCCTCTCTTCTTCTTCACCAATCCTCTTCTTCATTCTCCCCTCCTCCTCCTTCTCTGTCTTCTCCTTTTTCCAATCCTTTTCTTTCTCTTCCTCCTCGTCTCTCTTCTCCTTCTCCCTTCCTCCTTGTCTCTTTTCTCCTCTCCTCGTCCCTCCTCCTCTCCTTCACCAATCCTCTTCCTCATTCTCCCCTTCCTCCTCTTCGTCCTTCTCTCTCTTCTCCTTTTTCCAATCCTTTTCCTTCTTGTCTTCCTCCTCCCCCTCCTCTCCCAAACCCCCACTCCCTTCTAGCACTGATGAGGTTCCCTAATGTGGTAACGAAACATCTGCCAGAAAACAACCAAGCTCAGAGAGCATTAAGGTCTCCCGAGTTCAACCCTGAGCTACAAATATTCTTTTATTAGTTACATTTTCTTCTCCCTTGTCCTTCAGGGACAAGAGTCCAAGGTTTGCTTTTCTTTACACAAACAGGATAATGTGGAAGGGGTCAGTCTCCAAAATTTATCATTATGGCTTGCAAAACCAGGTCAAACCACTCCCGTGGACATGTTCAACAACACTCCATCAGCAAGTCCCTGATCCGAAGGAAACAGGGTACATTTGTTTTTTTAAAAAATGACAAATGTGTAAAAAAACACAATGAGTCGCAAAGAAACCCCAAGGCAAAAATAAACACACCTTTGTTCTACTTGTCACATGGCAACTCCCCCAAGTTTTTAATGGCTAGTTCGTATTGCCTGAATCCGCTTCCTCTTGAAGCCTACCTACTAATACAAGGTTGAAGCTCTACTATATGCTTACTATGAGGGCTGTACTCAAAACTAGCTACGCTCAGGAGCCCTAGAGTTATGACAGTTGTGGGGTCCTTGGTGCTCTCTGAGCTTAGTTGTTTTCTCACAAATGTTTCATTACCCAACTAGATAACATCATCAGTGCTAAGAAGGATTTGCTCTATGTTTATATACAAGTGTTGTGCCCTGCATGTGTTGATGGAGATGTTCTTGATTATTATTTGATTAGGCTATTGTTTATTGTTTGATTGTTTAACAGATAACAGATCATCAGAGTTGGACGGGACCTTATAGGTTATCTAGTCCAACCCCCCGCCCAAGCACCCCATTTCTGATAAATGGCAGTCCAATCTCTTCTTGAAAGTCTAAAGTGACGATGCTCCCACAACTTCTGAGGGCAAGTTTGTCTGAGTTGGCGGTTCATTTTGGGTTATTATTTTCTTTCTTTTTTTTGCAAAAACCCACCCAGCTAGCTCAGGAAGCACCAAGGCCTCCGCAATTCAACCCTGAGCTACAAATATTTTCTTCTATGGCTACAAAAAAACATTTCCTAATATTCCAATTGCATATATTCTTCACCTATATCTGGGGGGTGGGGTGGGGAATGGAGGGTTTCAAAATCATTTTAAAGTCACTGGAAGAGCAGGGCAAAGTTATTAGCCTGGCGGGTCGTAATCTGTTTCTGAGGATGGGGTTTTAGAAATAGCAGGCCTCAAAAGGAATGTCAAGGCGGGGGCCGAGATTCACGCATGCATGTCTCTCTGATAGTCTTTCGCCTGCTTTGCCCCTCTAAAAGGCCAAACAATTTTGCCAACCAATTTCTCGTAAATCCCTTGCTGCCAGAATCTCTTTTCTTTTGTCACAGCCCGCCTGGGGGCTGGAGGGGGACACCTTCTGAGAAGCGATTCTTTTCCAAACCCCTGGAAATAAAATCATGCCGAGCGAGAAAAAAAAAGCCAGGAATGTGTGGGGCACATTCATCCCAACGAAGCCCCTGTGTCTTTGCGGGGTTTCAGCTTTGCAAAGCCACACAATGGGGGCCTCTGAGGAGACGTTTCCCGCCATTTCTTCCCCCTTTTCATCGCGCGCCTTTCACTCCTCTCCCTTCAGAGCCCCTCTTCCCCCTCGGAACCATCTTTGCCCCCACCCCCCTTCTTCTTCTTCTTCTTCTTCTTCTTCTTCTTCTTCTTCTTCTTCTTCTTCTTCTTCTTCTTCTTCTCTTCTTCTTCTTCTGTGTTCTTTTTCTCTTTCTTTTCCCTTTTCTTTCTTTCCTCCCTCCCCTCTTTCCTCCCCCCCCTTTCCTCCCCCCCCCTTACCTTCTTCCTTCTTCTTCTTCTCCCCTCTCGTCTCTCTTCTTCTTCTCTCCTTTTCTTCTCTTTCTTCTCCTCCTCCTCTTCTCTTCTACTTCTTCTTCTTCCTTCTTCTTCTTCTTCTTCTCCTCCTACTCCTCCTACCTCCTCCTCGCCTCTTCCTCCTCGTCCTCCTTCTTACCTCCTCCCCTTCTTCTTCTTCTTTTCTCTCTCTGGTCTTCCTTTTTACTTCTCTTCTTCTTCTCTCCTTTTCTTCTCTTTCTTCTCGTTTCTTCTTTCTTCTTCTACTTTCTTG